>CABFOV010000215.1:231835-254499 GCA_902141375.1 Timema poppense
CGGGACCTTTAGGTCAGCAGCCAGGTTCTTTGAGCACTATAAAACGAGGCCGGTTAGATTATTATATATAGAAAAAATATCTCCATACCTTAAAGTCAAAGTTAGTTTATACATGATAAAACCCGCATCAGTGGGCACGAGGGCTATGATGTCAGGTTCATCTGATTTTATTTGCCTGTGAGGGGAAAGTTCGTATATCTTTAAGGTGTAATGAGGGTGCGGTTTTTTCATTAATGATTTCACACTTGCCATTCCATGCAAATGAGGCTGAATATCCTCAAAGTTCTTACCTTTGTCATCCCTATCCCATCAGAGTAATTAGAACGCGTACATCCCAGAAACAGGTGGACAAAATAATGAGGATTAAATGCCTATAACTATCATTAAAACATCAATAAAATAGTGAGAGAGCCCCCCTCCCCTCCTGATCCTACTTTTTTTTTATAAAGCTTCTTCGAACACCTTTATTATTTCATCAACAATTTATCACTTGTAAATAAATTCCCTTCCCCCTCACCCCACACACAAAAAGAAATTCAGTGCATTTTAAATTTTGAAGCCCCCTCTTTTCAGTCGCTCACCTTACTCTTCAAGAAATTATTTTTGAACTACCAGGATTCAAACCTGAAGTTTCTCTATCATCATTGGCAGTGCTACATATTAACGATTATGACCAGGGCCGAGGTGGAACAACTTCTTAAGTTGACCACCATCGTATTTGTTTTTTAATTTTTTAATTTCTTTTAATTCTGCCACATATATTTTTATTTGAGTTCCAAATGTTGACTGACAAAAGTCTTAAATATTTTATCCTAATTCCAAACTTTATTTTCAGTCCGTGCCGATATGTGTGTACCCATAAATACGTGTAAACGTTTAGACTTAAATTCTTATTTACAATATATCACTTGCTTTTATTTGAAGCTGTATGGATATGATATTTTAAATTTCATAATATTTCTTAAAGATGTATAAAATTTATTTTAATTCCTTAAGTCTTTCTTCTGTCTACCATCATTAATAACGTAGACCTAACATAGTCCATAGAATTAAAGTGTTCCATAGAAATCGATTTTATGTGATCATTTATTAGATAGTTTCTTGTATAAAATACATTTTTTAAATAAAATAAAATAAAATAAAAAACAAATTATTTTCTTAAAAATAAAAATACTTCTAAATTGTGTATATATTTTCATGTCATCACAACGATTTGTCATCTGTAAAAATTCATCATTTTTTTTCTGTGTAATTATCTTGTAAATATTGTTGTTTTGAATAAAGTATATTATTTGTTTTGTAAATTGTACGTTATAATTTTTGTACTAATCTGTAGATATATTTATATTTTAGCACTATACATATACTGAACTACCACAGTTAAGTCGGGATTGTGGAAGACGCGAGAAATGGTCAGTATTTTTAGAGTTTTTTTTTCTAGCAAAGACTCTTTTTCTTTTCTTTTTTCGCTAAAATAAATAAAATATTGCCCAGTAGGAAACTAGTATCATTTATTCACATGGTGATATCATCAGTTTGTTAAATATCTGTCATAAACATGGCGTTACATGACACTCTTTTTAAATTAAGAGGAAAAGCTATCATCAAATTTCAGGACACTCTTGACAAATATTCAAGAAATATTTTAAGTCACCATGTGAAGGAAATTAAACTATATATTTTTACTGGAGAAATATGTTTTATTTTTTGGCCAATTATCTTTTTTATATAAAAATGTAAAAACACGTCCGTTTCCTCGCATTTCCTAAACTTTCACCGTAATCAAAATGTGAAAAACCATGACGCGTAAGATGCGATGGAAAAAAATAACAACGGAGGAGGAAATATATGTGGGTATGTTAAGCTTTTGGGGGATTAGTTTTTAGGTTTCTTAAACGCTGTTAATTTAAAAGTTAATTGAAAAAGTTGGGGGAGTTTCAACAAAGGTCTGTTTTAAAGACTGAAAATTAATTTAAATCAGTACAGTCATATCAGATCAAACCAAAGCATTTGCTAACAATAAGGTAGCATTCTCACTGTGGTCAAGTCATAATCCAACTGAACCGGTTGGAAAAAAAGATATTTATTTTTCAATCTTGTTGGGAATGATGTTATATAGTTCCACAACATCCGGTTGTATAAATAAAATGTTTCAATGCCAGTGAGTTGAAAAATAAATACACAAATAAAAGAATTAAAAGTACATAAAATCGCATGCACATAAAATTGTCTTTACATTTAGACTAAATAAACATGAACATTCTGATGCGTACTATACTACATAGTACAGTTTGTACCAAAAGTACTAAATGTCATAGCCTTTTTTCCAATCGATTATTTATCTATATATTTTTAAAAAAAAGTGAAAATATAACTTTAGTCACTAACTCCCAAAGTTCTACCAAAACAAAATGTCATACGGAGCTTTAAAAAAATGCTCAATCATGAAGGATGTATCCCAAAATATTAAATTTCAAAAATATCCAAAGGGAAAGCTGTATGTAATCTCAGGAAAACCAAAATTTCTTTGAACATCAATTTATTTAGTTTTACCAAAACAAATTTTCTTTTTAGTATAAAATAAAGTATTTTTAGAGGACTATTATATTCTAAATTTACTAATTTTAAATTGCTAGGCAGCAATTTATGAAAACGATTCCCAAAATTTTATGGAACAGATAATAATAATTATTATTATTAGCACCGCGTCTTACTACCCGTTCGGGTTATACGCACTTACGCTAATGTGTAATGGTAGGGTGATTGTGAAATGAAATGGAGGACCTACAGTTTAACGTGGAATCCGAACCACGGTGGAGGCCTGGCATTCCCCACATTCACAAGATGTCTTGTCAGAGGTGAAGGAAGGGTTTGTCAAACAGATAATTAATTAATTAAATGAGATCTCATGTATAGAAGAAGATATGATGAGTTATGATTTAAATTTTAGATATCCCCAGTTTATTTTATAAAATTTAAATAATAGTAGGATTATAATTTCAAAATTGATGCAGCACTCGTCCACTGTCCAGTTAATATTATGTTCACTTTTGGTTTGCTTTTTACCTATGAATAATTTTAATTGGTCACTTCACAGGAAATGAAAAAAATTCTCTTAAATAAAATACATGATCAAACTAAAGTTTAATTTTTAGCGCTATTTTGACTACTTCGTTATAAATATCTTGAGCGAGTATATCACATTTTAAAATCTAGTGACTTTTATTGTTAGGTAGGATGAACAGACGCTTTTTTCCTGAATATGTCCTATATTTAAAACCTATGTCTAGTACCCGGAAAGAATGTTCAAAAATTCCAAATTCCTCCATTTAAGACCAAATAAATAAATAGGTAATTTCTTGGTGTTATTGGCTCTCAAAGCAATCTCGCATCTAGAAACTCTTGTCATAAGATGACATTTTAGTTATCACAAGCAGTCGCTTGCGTTTTCATCAGCAAACTCGCCCTCGTGGTGTTCACGTGATACAATTTGTGATTCCTATTCGTTGCGTGTATGTCATGAGTAATCAATCACAGCTAACGTCCTAATTCATAAGTTAATCTGATTAATATACTTGATCGTACAATAAAATGTGTAATTTGACCATCAACAAAACACATGAGATGAATTTGTACAAGAACACACATTTTGAACTTTTATTTTGTAATGTCCAACATTTTTCTTGAATGTCCTACATTTTGGAAATCCTTGTCTTCCTTTGCGCCAAGTTAATCTGTTCACTCTGCTTTCAGGTTTCTTAGTTTATCACACAAATCACATGCAGAATGGTTGACTCATAAAGGGTGTGTGAATATATAGTTCAATGTAATATAATTCGCCTAGGTGGAGAATGTAAAATCAGATGTGAACAAGCAGGATTAATTAATCCCAATACTTCTGAGATACAATCAAACACACCATTCATGCAACCAACACTTCTGGAATCAACGTATGTATTTCCCTAAGAAGAGAACAAAGCAATAACTATAATCCAATTTTCATTAAATACAACTTTTTTAGAAAATACAAACACTTTTTTTTCTGTCAACATTGATAGAATTTTAATAAATTAGTGTTATTTTATTGGTATTGAAAATATATATCCAAAGTGACAGCCGCGTAACACATGAATTGACGTGAATACGTGAAAGTAGATCTAGTAACTTTTCTGACTGTTAGAGAATGTTTCACCTGGGAAAATTAAATTGTTGCATCAGTCCTATGAAGTAAATTACTTTCCAGCAGTGTTGGTTTCACTGATAGTGTGACGGACTCTGATCTGGATGCCTAGGGATCGATCCTCGATATTGTATAATTATTTATTTACTTGCCCCGATTGCGTTTATGACCCTCTCTCACGGTTAGTTCTTCTGAATTTTATCAAAGTTTAACCACCGTGCTATTTCCTTAAGCTAAAAACATTTAAGTGTTTGATAGACATTACTGGCATCAAAGTGTATTACTTTAAAAATAAAGTAATCCAAACCTATTTGTGTTTTTTTTTCATGGAGAAGAAACTTAAAAATATATGCCATATCTTGCAGAGTTGTAAAATAATATTGTTTGTTCCATTGGACAAGTAAACAAATTATATTAAAGTAGGGTTATTATGAATTAATTACTGCCAACTATTAGGTAACACAACAGTTTCTTGGAACGGTAACCTTAAATTTTACTCTTTATTTATTTTGTAACACGTTTTATAACAATATTTACATATAATTGTGTATTTGTGCACTGGTTTGTTGACTCGTAAATGTTTGTGTGCTTACAAGTGTCTCTGTTTTTGTTTTAGATTTGTTAAAACCAAAACAGATTAATTTCGTAATATATATTTAGCTTTGTAGGGTGAATAAGCCACTTCCACATATATATGTATATATTTATTTATTGTATATATACATATAATGTCTGGGCTACAACTCTCTTACCCCAATCTGTGGGAATATTAGCCAGTACTAATTACCGTTGCCCAGGGGACACACGAATGTACTAATCGTCCATCCTTTTCCCGTGTTTCGATGATATGAGGGGATGGTGGTGACCTTGTGGTATAAGGGTAATGTGTCAAACTTCTGTGCTGGAGGTCCAGGGTTCAATCTTCGGTCTCGGTACAGATTTATTTGATTACCAAATCATTCCTTCACCTCTGACAAGACGTGTATTAATCACAACTTGTGAATGTGGGGAATGCCAGGCCTCCACTGTGGTTCGGATCCCACGTTAAACTGTAGGTCCTCCATTTAATCTCACAATCACCCTACAGTTACACATTAGCGTAAGTGCGTATAACCCGAACGGGTAGTAAGACGCGGTGCTAATAATAATAATAATCTAAAGAAAGTTGTTTTTTTCATACTTTATCCACGGAAATTATGATGCATTTACTCAATATTATCTTATACGTCCTTGCCTGCTCTGTGTTGCCTGAGCAATCGTGTTGAAGCTTACAGCTACGGTTAATATCAATCAATCAGTAGCGGATTTAGGTTTGAGGACGCCCTAAGCCCGAGATGATATGGCGCCCTTTTTTTTTTGTAACAGTATATAAATATATATATATATATATAAACATATATATATACATATATGTGTGTGTATAAAATAATGAAAATAATAACAATAATAAAAAGAAATCTAATTCAGGTATAAATTAAACATTTATTTTTTTAACATAACAATTAAATATAGAATTAATAATAAATTGCTTGTAATTAAAATATAAATTATTTCAATTAAAAATTTTGGCGCCCCTCAAAATTTGCCGCCCTAGGCCCGGGCCTCACGGGCCTAAGCCTAAATCCGCTACTGCAATCAATCTTGCGAGGAGGTCAATTAATTCTTTAAAGGGGACTTTCGAGATTTAGAACCCTGACTGAGGATTGCATTTCACGTATGATTTTCACCACTACAATAAATTGCAATACATTTATTAAAGACAATCACCCTACTCACTTTTACACTTAAAACTATATTGTTTACATGAATAATAACAATCAGACTAGCAATAAAATTTAATAACCAAGAAAATAATATAGATATGCATAGTTGTTTGAATTTATTGTGGCCATATTTTACTTGGAGAAAGGATTTTTTCCAATTCCTTAAGTCATTTTACGCCTTATTCGCGGGCTTAGACTAACACTTGCACACAATTGCAAAGCAGATTGCCTATAACATTTTTTTTTAGTATTGGTAGTGGAAAATCACGTGATTTGACGTATGAATACGTGAACATTAATCAAGTAACTTTTCCAGCATTTAGATAAGGCTATTCCTATGAAAATTGGATTTACCATTTGCTACTAATGTTATTGTTTGCGCATCAAATGGGTCAATATTTTTCACTCTAACAGGATTTAAACCAAAGTTTCTTCACAGTGAGTTGGTCCCCTCGTGAAGCTCGTGTCTCGCCTCGACGAGTTTGAACAAAGTTCAGGTCACCTGGATTATGTCAAAGTTAGATAAGTAATACTTTAAAACTAAATATTAAACCGGTTTTAATTACCCGTTTCGATGGCCTCATAGTCTAACGCTCTACTCTCGCAGTAGACTAGGCTGCCGATGATGGGGAGATTTAGGTTATAATCTCTGTTGGGTGTAGTGAGAGTAGTTTTACAAAATGGTTTTATACTCTCCCTCCACGCAAATGAGGGTACACTTCCTATAAATATAACCTTCCTAATCCATAACACCATTAGCATATTAGTATATAGAAGAATACTCCAAAGGGGTAGTAAGCTGTAGGTCTAAAAAAAAAATAGTAATATGTTTTCATCTTCCTCTGTACTTATATCATTCTTCCTCCTTTAATTACATTCATTCTTTCTCTTTTCACCTGGAAACTTTCTGTTATCTGCTCCTCTCTTGCGGTCTTTTTTCCTACATACTTCATCTGAATCATTCTCTTCGGTGTTCTATACTTTTTTATTGATAAGGTAATCCTATTCTCATTAAACAGTCCTTATTTTCTCACTTTAAGAAATGTATGACTCGCTTAGGTGGCCACATGGTCTAAGGTACCACTCTCGCAATAGACTAGATTGCCAAAGACGGGGAGATCGGGGTTCGACCTTGATCGGGTGCACTGAGAATGATTTTTTCCTAAATAGTTTTCCACTCTCCCTCCACTCAAATTTGGATGCACTTCCTCAATATTAAACCTCCCGAACCCCTAATATATTAGTGTAATTAGTAAGCAGGTGTAAAACCCGAATGGATAGTAGGATTCAGTGCTTAAAAAAATTATTATGTAGCTATAAAGAAATATGCTAATTTTTAATACAAAGGATAGAAACATTCTTCTTTGAGCTGCAACGTCGATACTTTTTGATAATCTAACTAGAATACAGCTCGTGTTTTAGTTCAGCATAATACAAAACAATGGCCCGACCCATCCATTTCGATACATAATTCATTATCAACTGTTTCCAGCCTGTGACCGGGCCAGTTTAGTAAAATAACTCCATCTTCCTCTATCCTTCCACCACTCTTCCTCCTTTAATTTCTTTCATTCTTCTCCTCTCACTTGAACACTTTCTAATATCTGTTCCTCTCATCTCTTTCTTGGCCTCCCTTGCGGTCTTTTTATTAAATAGACCTCCTACTTCATTTCCATAATTTTCTTTGGCAAACTCTCTTTTTCCATCTTCATTACATGCCCGTACCATCTCAGCCTTGCTTCCTCTACTATCTCATGTACTCCAACATCCTCATTACATGCCCGTACCATACTCAGCCTTGCTTCCTCTACTATCTCATGTACTCCAACATCCTCATTACACGCCCGTACCATCTCAGCCTTGCTTCCTCTACTATCTCATGTACTCCCTGAACCCCCAGCTCTATCCCGGATAGCTTCATTTCTAATCCTGTTTCTCCTCGTGACAGCTAGCATGCTCCTCACAAACTTCATTCCCATGGCATCCACTTTACTAGTCTCTCTGACATTCAATGCCATCTGTTTTTTGCTGCAAATGTGACTATGGGTACGAAGTACACCCTGTACAACACTTACTTATACTTTAAAGGCTTCCATGTAATATCCCAATTATTAATAATAATAATAATAATAATAATATTTAGCACCGCGTCTTACTACCCGTTCGGGTTATACGCTTTTAGTACTAATTACTCTAATGGATTAGGAATTGGAAAGGTTAAATTAGAGGAAGTGAACCCGCATTTGCGTGGAGGGAGAGCGGAAAACCATTTTGGAAAAACCACCCCCAGTTCACCCGACCGAGATTCGAACCTCGATCTCCCCGTCCACAGCAGTCGAGCTCAACACGACAAGCGCGTTAGCCAACTACGCCACCGAGGCGGGTCCCAATTTTTAATGTAACACCTTTGTTAACAAAGGTATTCGATTTTTTTTGGGTTAAATACCCGTATTACTATTTGTCAAACAACCAACTATCGTTTAAGAAATAACAGTCCACTGTATTTAAAGGTATTGTGTTATATTTATTTTTATTTGATCTTGGCTATACTTTTCACGCATATTTTAAACTAAGAATGTGCTAGAAAATTTTGCATGAGAGGTGAAAGGGACGTTTAGTGCCACTTTATAAATTTAATATGCATTTGAAAATTTAAATTAAAGCCATTTTTTGTGTGTTTAAAGTATCATACGTTTTTATGTTAGCACTTTGTAATATAATATTTATCCGATAAGAGTTATAGTCAAGAAACACTTACCAACCATTAAATTATAATAATTTATTAGTTCCTATTAACCTCATAACTAACATGTATAATTAAAAGCATTGATGAACACACTAATAAATAATCTTAAATATTTAATTATGGGCTTATTAAAATATTTATTTAATATTATGTTTTAATAAATCATATACAATTTATTCAAGAATAACTTAGTTAAAATGTTGAATATATTTTTTTTGTTTTAATTATTATAAGTTACATGTTTTTAAGATTAATTATTTTCTTAGATAATATTTATATGCACAATAACAATATATCCAATGTTACACTTTCTTACAATCACCCACTGGTTAACAGGGGATACATATATATCTTATAGAATCGTGGAAGACATTACAAATAGTAACAATCAGAATAGATGATATAGAACATGTCTATTTTACATGTCAGCATATTCACTTTTCGTATTCAACAGATTACATAGACGTATAACTCGAACGGATAGTAAGATGCGAAGCTAAGAAAAACCAGCTTACATCATAATTTTATCTCCAAATAATTTAAGATCGAACCAAAATATTTATATTTCTAAAATATATAAGTTACAAATACATATTTTAATACAAAGAGCATATAATATTGCCACATTTTTAATCGTGGGGATAATTTAATTTTTAATGGTAAAATAAAATCGTGTATTTTTTATTTACATCTCCCCAATAAAAAAAATCGTAATATGTAAAAACATAATATATTTAACCATATTAAATGATTATTTAAATCCTCTGCCGATGAATAACTATTCCTAAAATCTTAAAGCTGTACAGGTCTACTGAATGGTTGATCATGTAAACAAAAAATAATACGATTTTATTTTAGTACATTATAGAACAATTAGATAGTTATAAGCACTCTTTAATTATTAGATAAAAATTATAATCTTTTTGCAAAAGAATGGTGTATTGTTCAGAAATTTTTCTGAAGATATTATTTACTAATTTTTAAATTATTTTTGCGCCCAAACAAAAACAACAAATTGTGTGAATTTGACTCATTAACTATTTTTTTCTTTTTTAATAATTTACATAAAAATTGACGGTCTAGTCTAAGATCTAGATTAAGTTGCTTCTATTTATAAATTATTTACTCTCTAAAATAATTTGGTTAATCTATATTGAACTATTGTTTAATCAGAGGAATGTAAAGGTTACGAAAAAATAAAATTAATGCCAAATTAAAATATAAAAACACCAAGCACTATGACGCAACTGTTTTATAAAACTATTATTCAAAATGCGTTAAGGTTTATAGAAAATAAAAAGATAAAAATGATATTTTGATGATTAGCCTTAGTCTTAAATGTGGTTAATATATCGTAGTTATATTTTAAAGGAGTGAATTATATATAGTCCAATTTTCATAGGAATAGCTTTTTTTAAATAGAAATATATTTTTTTCAGCCAAAATTGATACCATTTTACTATTTTATGAGTATTATTTTACAAGTATTGATAATATAAACAAACGTAACAGTGGTAGATCACATGATCGGACGTATTAATAAATGAAAAAAGATCTAGTAACTCTTATAACTCTCAGATAAAGTTAGTTATTCCTAATAAATTTGGACTACAGTAACTAGTCGGCTATTATGATAATGTTTACAAACATAACCGAATTTGTGGTTTTTATTTTGCAAGTAAGATAAGACTTTTAAGTTGCATTATATGGCAATATCCGATTATTAATATATTTTTAAAATAAAACATTAGCTGCTATAATGATTGAAATTATATTGCATTAGTAGGTATACAGTTTAAAAAAAAATCTAAAATCATGATAGTATGTTTTGATGTATAATAATATCATAAAGTCAAAATATTTTCATTCATATTTACAACAACAATTTTTTCTTTCGTACAATACAATAAGTATTTAAATAATAAAAGCACACTCCTACTAATTTCATTGAGTATTAAAACCAATATAACTTGCCAATAACTTATTCTATGCAAATGTTACATATTGTAATTATTACTTATTTAATGTAGCTTTTTGGTAACCATTTATTAATCTCAGAAACGTCATGATGATAGTTACTATGATTTTATATATAGCATTCTGAGAAGATAATGGCTTAAAATTGAGCACATTAAAAAAAAAATCAGTAGCTACAATAATAACGTGGTAATGAGCATAGTTTAAAAAATACAAACATATTATTTTTTATATAAACTTTAATAACATTTTACTATATAATTAGAATAATTTAATAGTATTAGTAAGTTCAGTAACTGTCTGATAGTGTCCTTCAAAACTTATTCTTACTTTATAATTATTTTAGGGTGGATTCTTTTATATTTATATTTATTATTCTACTTAAGTCCACACAATATATATTAACATTTATAAAATTACTATATTGACTTTTAATATTTACATCAAAATAAGTTTAGCTGACTCTAAATTTAACGGTAAATAACTTCTAGAAATGTTAATGTGGTTTTTGTAATGTGCTTGTCCTCATACAAATTGATCAAATATTTTGTATTAAAATAGGTTAGATTAATTAATGTGTTGAGTGTACATAAACTTTAATTGATCAAACTTAAGCAGGTTATATCATTGAGTGTCCCCAAAATACCTGTAGTGAATTTAAATCCCAAATTAGTTAGGGAAAACTTGACTTGATATTAATGGTTTTGAATTATTCGGTGTTTATTTAAGTGTTTAATATATTCTGCGTTTATCTATAAAAACGGGACACCTGGATGCATGTATGTATCTAGTTCTCCAAATCTTACTAGCCATCCGGTACATCCACATATTTTACATTGATGAGATTCTTCTATGCGGGCGGCCGGGGTTCAATCCCCGGTCCCAACAAAGATTTATCTGATTACCAAACCCCTCCTTCACCTCTGACAAGACATCTTGTGAATGTGGGGAATGCCAGGTCCCCACCGTGGTTCGGATTCCACGTTAAACTGTAGGTCCTCCATTTCATCTCACAATCACCCTACCATTACACATTAGCGTAAGTGCGTATAACCCGAACGGGTAGTAAGACGCGGTGCTAATAATAATAATAATAATAATAATAATACATTGATGAGGTAAGGATGAAGAAGTTACAGTTTAGTGGGAGTGTAGGCCTACATAATTTACTTAATTTTTTTCCTCCCGTTTTCCGAAAAGTGTGTTAGAATTATCTGTAATTTCGGACTACCTGGTTTCGGTCTAACAGGTTTTTACTGTACATCTTTAAATGATCAAATCCCAAATATTTTATTTCTTCCAGACTCTTCATACTCATTGCACTATGACGCGCCCCAAGATCCTATATAATGTGAAAGATAACGGCAATTGGTGCCAACGGGTGGTGAACCAAGGTGTACCCACGAGTGGTGATGAGAGGGACCCCAAAAAAGGTGTGGGTGCAGATGGTAGCATAGCGTGGGTTTTGTTTATCACAAGCATCGTCCCCCGGTACGCATGCGTCAACAAATCCGACGAACCACCCGTTTAACCAAGTTTTCAGTGAACGGAGTGGTTCTTCCAGGGTCGTGAGATGAATTTGACACCCTCCAACTTAAGAAGATTGGTATAAATCATTGCCGCCAACATCCGTAACTTCGTAAAATCGACGTACCAGCTAAGTTCGACTCATCTGTATACTCTCAATAATTTTTTAATAAAATATGATTTGAATAGCTATTGATGATCATATTTTGGTTACTATTGGATTAATCAACACTTCAGTGGCCACATGGTCTAAGGCGCTACTCTCGCAGTAGACTAGACTGCGGGGAAGCCAAGGTTCGAATCTCGGTAGGGTGTACTGAGGGTGTTTTGTCTTCCTCCGCGCAAACGTGGGAACACTTCCAGTAGATATAGTCTTACTCATCCCTAGAACCATTAACGTAATTAGTAAATATGCGTATAATCCGAAGGGATAGTAATAATACATGGTGTTCAAAGATATGTTAACTCTCATTGAACTATTTGACGCACATTGTTCGTTGTTTTGTTTTTTTAGCACCACGTCTTACTACCCATTCGGTCTATACACTCATGTATCTGACCGGGTTTGAACAACGATATCCGTAGTTGGCTAACGCGCTTGTCGTGTTGAGCTCGACTGCTGAGGACGGGGAGATCGAGGTTCGAATCTCGGTCGGGTGAACTGGGGGTGGTTTTTCCTAATTGGTTTTCCACTCTCCCTCCACGCAAATGCGGGTTCACTTCCTCTATTTCAACCTTCCTAATTCCCTAGTCCATTAGAGTAAAAGCGTATAACCCGAACGGGTAGTAAGACGCGGTGCTAAATATTATTATTATTATTATTATTATTATTATTATTATTATTATTATTAAACAACGATATCCCCGTCATCGNTAACCCGAACGGGTAGTAAGACGCGGTGCTAAATATTATTATTATTATTATTATTATTATTATTATTATTATTATTATTAAACAACGATATCCCCGTCATCGGAAGTCGAATCTATTGCAAAGGCAATGCCTTAAACCATTCGGTCATCAAAGTTGGCTGTTAGCTGCTAATCAGACACTTCATTTATGAAGTGCTTGATATCATTACTACAAAACTTTTGTTATGTTTCAATGTTATTGTTGATAGCTAACCGAACTATAAGGTAAAATGTTGAACGATGTTCACGTAATGTTTTCTAACAATATGAGAGTGGGATTAGTATTATTATTGTGAATCATTTATTTATTTGAGTGTGGTACGGGCGCATCCTCTTATTAAACTCTCCTCACTTCAACTCCTCGTAATTTCTGTACTTTGAGAAATGGTAATGATATCACTCAATTACACTTGATATCATCTCTGAGAGAACTGCATGGATACTATAGGGAAAACAGCGTTGTCATTCTCTCGTTTTCATGTGGTCAACCTTCCCTCCAATAAAAGAGACATTTTGCAACGCTGGCTCACCTATGTTGACACTGGCTCACGTTTACTATAACACAATCCTTTCTGACATAAAAGTACTGTACATTCACTACCCGTATTTACTTGAATGACAGCTCCAAACGTTACTAGAAATAGTCCCTAATGTATACCTACGTCAACAGCTGATATCTGTCACTTTGGATAGCTGTAATGAAAATCTAATAGGGTAATGCATGAATGTGATAGTTAACCATAGTAATTTAGGCCAATATTATTTATATTTATTTGAAGTTTGGCGCAAGCTTATTTATCGTTTTATTCCACTAAAAAAAAGGTATGCTTTGACAGCACTTTCACAAAAGGTCTAACGAATATAGCTTCAAAATGGTGACCAACGAATTTAAACCGGGCTATTGATCATGACGGAAACAAGTTATTTACAATGGTGCACCCACGCAGTGGATAAAAATATTTTATTCAGTTACAGTTAAATATTTCTAAATACAATAATATATTCATAAAATAGTTCATTATATATAAAAAAAATGACTAGTATTTTCTCTTTTCCTAGTAAATACGATGCCTGTATTATAAAATATTAAATGTATGCACTATATTACACGTTATCGATAACATTTCAAAATTAATAATCAGTACTTTAAATTATGTCTAAAATATTGTTTCGGATTGGAAAAAAAAAATATTAAAAGTAATTAAATAGTTGTGAGAAAACATAAGTTTACATAATTTATAATGTAAAATATAACATGTAATAAAAACTTATTTTTTATAGCAAAACAGTAGTGATATTTTACAAGTGTTGGCAACCCGAGGCCTAAACATATGATTTTTCAATTGCCATTCGGGTAAAAAGCTATGGTGAACATACTGCAGCTGGAAGCTAGAAGGTTTGGCAACAGTTAACCGAGAGAGAGAGCGAAGATAATGCTGTATCTACATAAGACCTGCATTTACCTCAGAGGTGATATTGAACATAGATCGTGATCCCTATTCTTCATATACTACTTTTTCTACCTTGAAAATCGTGAAAGCCATTTTCGAATAAAAAACTTAGTTTTACGTTTAAATTTTTACTAGTAATAGCTATGTACGCTGAAACACAAATATCAAAACAACAACTCTAAAAGGAAATGTAAAAATTAAAACGTCGCACTGGTGCTGGACTGAAAATCATAAGCTTTTTTATGTCTTTATTTGTTTCAATTTTCTTAATTTTTCTACATTTGTTTTTCGTAGTCATAGCTCCAAAAGTAGCCAGGAGCTTCAATTGTGCCTGGGGTGGTGAAAAGTAAAGTTGTTAATATTAGAAAGGGCTAAGATTAGGTCAAATACAGTACTTAGCTTAGGAATGCTTTAAATATTTTTTACCATAATATTATATCAACTTAATAAAAAGGATCAATATTATCAGCATAGGATAGTCAATTCTTCAATGGATGATAAAAATAAGATTTTCTAAAAATACATTGTTTGCCCATTTTTAATAAAATTATTTCCACGCAATCACCACATTAGAAATATTATTACTACTACAGTAGCCCCATGGCTTCTTTGGTGCTGACTGACAGCTCACAGCTGATATTTGACAGCTTTGAAAAGTTACCAGACCAAATTATTTACCCCCACGCCAAACCAGATGATCTGCAAAATCATGTGTTTAGCAGCTGTCGCTTTTGACAGTCAACATGTAGGTATATACCTAAATTTTGACTGTCAGAAGTCAGCAGTGAGCTGTCAGTCAGCACCAAAGAAGCCATGGGGCTACTGTATATATGATTATTGGTATTTTAAGGACACTCCCGCGGGACTTTTATAGCTACAATATATTTTTCCAAACGTATACAAACAATATTTTCTCTTTTCAATCAAATTAAAATGCAAAAATGTAATATTTGAATTGTGTGTACACCAAAACTCTAGACATAAGTACTTACTAATATTTTCTTCGTGATTCAGTCTAATTACTTATAACACACCAAAGTAATTTTTTTTCAAAAGTCACTACTAAATAAATGCAGCCATCAAAAATAAAATGAATTAACTATTAAATGCAATCGATTCTCTATTGGTTTAAAAAAAAATGCAACACACAATTCACATTATGTTCTCAATATTATTTAAATGATGTATTTACTATTTTCTGATCAATAGATGAAATATTAATCAACCAAATTTTTTTAAGATATTGTGTATATTGACTTCAAGTACCTAGGAGATGTATTTCCTAAAATTCTTTTCGTGCACTTTAAAAAACTGTTTTTAAAACAACTTAATTATCTTGCAAAAACGTAGACGTTAAAAATAATTATAAAACCAAATATTTTACAACAGACACGACCAAAGGCATAGAAAGATAATTTTTCCAGAGGAGGTTTCACTCGAAAAATTTCACAATACTTTTAGTCAATAAAAGTTTTTATGTGAATATAGTGATCCCTCCTAGGGGGGATCCATCATATGGTAGCGGGGTTCCGTACCCCTCCGAGCCCGCCAATTTCTACACCCTTGAATATTACTATTATGTATTATTCGAGTCAAAATCAAACTAGCGACTAATTTATTTGTTAACTAACCAACAAAGCGATAGTCTCGATTTAATTCAAATTAGAAATTGTGAATGTTATCACAATAAAATCAGTCAAATTGTCACTACGCTATCATTAGATGAGTAAATTGAAACGCTACTTTATATTTATGGCTGAACATTTAATATACAGTTCCTCACTTGAGCAGTGGTTTTGTACAAATTCTACATAGCCTACATTTTAAACTCCTTAAAATTTATGAAAAGGTGACGGTAACAATCAAAATAAAACTGTACCTAAAGAAACTAATACCATTTGTTCAACAAAATTGTTTTTTCATTAAGTTAAGATGGAAAAGAACGCGATTTTAAGTTTCGTATTTCGCGAATTTTAAGACAAAAAAAAAATGTCTTTGGCGCAAAATAAATAAGAAATTTATTCTGTAATTACGCTTTGTTTAATTTTCTGCACAAAGTTATATGTGTGATCCTTTGCTCGGAGTTTTTGGCTACAGATCCATAGGTCCCGGGTTCGATGCCTTGTGCTTCCAGATTATTATTTTTTAAGCAGTGGGTCTGTAACGGGGTCAACTCAGCCTCGTGAGGACAAACGAGGAGCTACTTTAATAAATAAGTAGCAGCATTGGTCTAAAAAACTGAGGTTAATGGTTGGAGGGCTCATTTTGCCGACCACATGACACCCTCTATCCGTTGATGTTGGCACTATCATCGCTAATGGTGGCGGGTGGCCACTCGGTCGGTATAGCTCGTTTATTCGACATTGAGTTTTTTGGAAAGTATTGAATTAAATGTATTTACTGAAGAAACATTTTATTTATTTTGGACAAAAAAGTTTTCTGGCTATAAAAATTGGAC
Organism: Timema poppense; assembly: GCA_902141375.1. Classification (NCBI taxonomy): domain Eukaryota; kingdom Metazoa; phylum Arthropoda; class Insecta; order Phasmatodea; family Timematidae; genus Timema; species Timema poppense. The sequence continues at coordinate 248,850 of CABFOV010000215.1, forward strand.
AAATACTCGCGTCCACCTTCATCCCCCTCTCCCTAGTGATGACATTTTCACATAATTTTTTTTATAATGTGTTACTTTTTTATTTTATTCAATACTTTTTAATATCTTTTTTCGAACAGAGTTTATATGCATTTGATCAAAGACGTTGACGTCACTCACCTTTTAATTATTTAGTGCTTGGTATATTTATTATTAAATCATTAAAATTACTTCCGAAAATATAACACACATCCATTTTGGCTGCTCTAAAGTAATTATTTGATTTTTTTTTATTTTAAAGAGACGCGCCTATTTTTAACTCAATTTTAATCAACGATTTTTAAAGGACCATGTAAATATTTGATAACTGCTGGTCAAAAATGCAATTTATACCGTGATATCATGTGTTTTATTACATTGAAAATATTAAGATGTACTTTATTCAACCTTAGTGAAATAACATCAGAAATTCTTAAGTTTTGGATTTTAATGTTTAACCCATGAATATTTTTAAATACATATTTTTGAAACATATTGATGTTTTCTTATAACAAGAAATAGATCAAATGTATATTGTATTATTGCTTTGATAGGAAAATATATATTTTATAAAACTTATTGCGAATGAGATATTTTTGTGTTTTGATAAATCCCAAATATGTATATACCATAATATTAATATGTTTTCTAGAATATCAGCATAAAAGCAATTATTCAAATTGAAAATTAATCAATCAATTTCTAGTTATCTTATTGGTTATAAAATCCGTCAGACAGTGCATTTAATTACAAGAAATACTCTTAAATAACTACGTTTATTTTAACTTACTAAACATCTATGCTTTTTTTTCCACTCCTTCAATCTATCCAACCAAAAATAAGATGCTGACATTTTAACTGGGTGAGAATCATCCCAAATTCAAACAAAAACCGTACAGAAAAGTTGTATATATCATAGATCTTTCGCCATGATTACATCGTGAAACTACCTTATACGAACGCCATTACGTTCAGATGTTCAATTATCCGAAATTTCCCGTGGAAGCCACATGTTTGTTTTAATGTAGATATCCGTAAATAAGTCGACAGATTCAATTAACAGGTTCGAGACAGAAACAAGTATTTCCTATGTATTCTTTGAGTTCTTAAGTTGGCCTCGGTTACACTAGGGGCAGCACCTGTCCCCATCTACACAGTACCAACTGTGAAGCAATATTTATTTTATGTTGCGTAGTAGTTTGACCACATATTGCATTTCCTTATAGCGCTTTTGACTGACTAATTATTTTTTTTATAAATATGCCTATTGGTGATAAGTTTTCTTGCGTGTAATTTGTCAACTATCAGAAATGTGCTCCAGCCAACCGAAATGGGTTTGGTCTTATCCTGGCTTGGATAGAGACTTTGCCTTATTTCATAGCGCCACTAGCTCTTATCTCTATCGGAGGGAGAGAGAACAAACCCATTTCCACTTTAATTATTTTGTTTAAATAACTCGTACCAACTGAATAATAGCAGACGTATAATTTGATAACTAAATTCTATAAGTCATATAAAATAAGCTATCTTAATCATTTACGCATTGCAGCAAACATGAATTTTCAATTTTCTGAATTAAAAAAATCACTATTTATTTCTTGGTACTAAAAATGTACCTTTTTCTCAGATCATTGGGGAAAGGGGGAGAAGTGTACCCCCTGTTCTCCCCTGAAACAATGCCCATGCTTTATTTTAACATTTATCGGTAATTTGGTTGGGCATTAGCTTTTTATATGGGGATATCATAGCTTAAGTTATATTGTAAGTAGCTTTGTGAAGTATGAAACAACTGAGAAATTTAATTTGCATTTATTATAATTTAAGAATATTTCTTACCTCACGGGTTGCATATAAATTAGGTAGGTACCCAGCGTTGCATCGTGGCAAGGTTTTATATAAAGTGGGACCTCCATATATCGAACTTCCGCAGCGAGATGAGCAGCGCTGATCCAGGGTAAATAACCCAATATAGATTACTGGTTTTGTTTCATCATCGCCAAACATCCATGTGCACAGCTCGGCGATGATCCAGCAGATAAGGATGTAGCATAAACGTACCTTTAGCTCAGTTAGTCACTTAGCAAGTACCGGCACTAGGGCGTACTAACACGAAACAAGTGTTTCTCAAAAATACACATTAAAAAAAAGTGTTATAATAGATTAAAATATTAAAACATTTAAAAAAAAGGGTCGCCATTTGATTAATAGAATGTCAGCAACACCATATTAGGTTGGAAGATTAATCTAGAACGGTAACAAAAATAAATTTAAAAAATAAAGTGTTGATATTCAGGATAATGGACTTGCGCAGTCCAATTCTCTTAGAAAGGACCTTTTTTTAAAAAAACCATACCTTTTTTTTGCAGCCAAAATCTATAAAATCTTACTGTATTCGAAAGTGCTAGCTGGAGATCACGTGTCTTGACGTATGGAGACGTTAAATTGGATCAAGTAACTTAAATACCAGTCAGATAAGGCCCCTCATACGAAAATTGTACTGCAGCCGGCGTAGTTTGTTCTTGATGGTCGGTCAGGATAGGACTTGGTGTTCGTTGGATGTTCTTACTCCATGGTGTCGTATTGCACCTTCTCGACCTTGAAATAGCGGTAGATGCCGTACCCTGTGACGGTAAGGAGGACCACTATTGCCAGCGTGCTGCCCACGGCTATAGGGGCGGTCTCGTCCCTGAACGAACCAACCCCGTGGGACGAACATTCGTACTCTGCGGGCAGAAAAACATCGCGCGCAAGCAGGGTGAGTGTCACAGACGGCTATATTTACAAGATAAATATGATCTCTTGAATGAGCTGCATGGATACTATTGGGAAACAGTGCCATCATCCTCTTGTTATCGCGTGGTCAATCTTCCCTTGAATATATAAATTATGCATAGCTAGTTTGTCGATGCTACCAGTCAAAGGTGCAGAAAGGTCACTGTGACTTTATTCACACTTTGTTCCTTTCTAGACCCTTTTTGTGATTTACTACAACCCCTATCACCTTATTCCCCCTCTGTCCCTTTATAACACCCTTTGGGACTTTATACACCCCTGTCACTTTATTCCCTATCTGTCCTTTATATCCCTCTTTGGTATTTTATACACCCCTGTCACTCCATACACTCGCTGTAGCTATATTACCTCCTGCCACTTTACCCCCCTTTGTCCCTTTATAACACCCTTTGGGACGTTATAACAACCCTGTCACTTTATTCCCTCTCTGTCCCTTTATATTCCCCTTTGATACTTTATGCACCCCTGTAACTTTATTCACTCTCTGTCCCTTTATATTCCCCTTTGGGACTATATACACCCCTGCCACTTTACCCCCTTTGTTCCTTTATATCCCCCTTTGGGACTGTATACACCCCTGTCACTCTATACACTCACTGTACCTATATTACCCCCTGGCACTTTATTCCCCCTTTGGGACTTTACACATCCCCTTGTAATCTTCACCACCCCACGCCCCATCATCCCTATCACTCACCTGGCCCGAAGTCGTCCCCCTTGAAGATAAAGGGCTGCACTTGGAAGACTCGGAGGAGCACCGTGGCGCTCGAGTCACCGTTCTTCAGTTCCACCGAGGACTCCTGGCACGAGTAGGACTTCCCTACCGGCGTCGGGAACAGCATCGCGCTGTGGGTGCGAGACGTGGACAGGTGGACCATGCGACCTTCACACCCACCCGACACACATTCAGACAAGGTGTCGGCTGATTTTGGTTGGATACCTGTACTGGAAGGCCTTATTTCGTACCATGAATCTTACTGTATAGTAGTATTTTGGTAAAATAAAAAGCTTTTATAAACGGTAGTAGGATGGACTTTCTGCGAGGCCTATTTAGCCTACCGAAATACAGCGATAAAGTAAAATTCTGTTACAAAATAAGACCTTACAGAGCGGGCTTTCCAATAAGACCATGGTAAAGAATTAAAAGATTCTTATACTTTGGATAGCGACCCCTCTGAGGGTCGTAGCAAACATGGTCAAATTGTAAATAAATGATAGAACTGTGAAATTATACTACACTGCAACCTTTATTTCTATATTGGTTTAGTTTATTGCATAACTAAACGTCGTCCGAAACTATTACACAAATAAAGTTTTAATAATCATTTGAATAACCAACCAAGACAAACTAATGGTGTTCATGGGTTATTTGCAAGTATATAAAAAATTGTAAATTAAAAAAAAAGATTAAATATAACTGAATGTGTGAATTTTTTTCCCCCAATAAATATATTAATTATTTCTATTTTTCATTTGATCAAAAATTGCTCAAAAACCGACAGTAGGGTATTTTAAAAAAACTCATCTTAAGGTGGGAGTGTAGGAAACTCAAAGTTCAGTGTTTTTGCAGTTTTTATAGAAACATCTTTTTTAGTCATAATAAATAAAATATTTATCCAGTAGAAACATATAGAGTTTGATTTTCTTCACATGGTGGTATCAACAGTCGGTGAAAAGGTCATGAGCATGGTGGCATTAGGTGATAAACTTTTTCAATGTAAAGTAAATGTTGTAATTAAATTCCAGGACAACCTCGACAGGTACTCAACAACTATTGACGTCACTATATGAAGGAAATTAAACTTTATGTTTATACTGAAACAATATTTGATCTATTCAGACCAAAAGTATGTTTTGATATGAACGCTACTTAATCACTGACCTTTTATCACGTTTCCTTAATTAACTATTTCTGTCCGGTCGAAGGCACTAATAATTTTGTCTTACTAAAAGGGCTTGTAAATAATAAAAGTTTAAGGAAATTGTGGACAGCGGATGACTCTAGAGAGTGTTAAGAGACAATTTGGATTTTTTTTTGTTGGGAAAAATGTATGCTCTAATAAACGTTTCTTCAAAAATAAATAATATTTGAGAAACTTCTTTGGTATTTTTATGAGCATGGGTACCCATAAAAAGGTGATAAGGTGCTTCAGCCCCCCTTATTCCTCTCACTCCGCAATTATTACTTTTTTTGTTAATTTTTATGAAACAATCAAAAGTGTGTAATTGGAGTTTGGCTGCAATTTGATATTAACCACTTTGAATCAACAATATTCGAGTTAACAGAGAAAAAATATATAATGTAGATTTCCTCCTATTCCCTCTTTAACAGCTTTATTTTCATTTTGGTGAGCTGATGGCCAAACCCTTCCTTCACCTCTGACAAGAAGTATATTAATCACAACTTGTGAATGTGTGGAATGCCAGGCCTCCACCGTGGTTCGGATCCTACGTTAAAATGTAGGTCCTCAATTTCATCTCACAATCACCCTACAATTACACAGAGCGTAAATGCGTACAGTCCGAACGGGTAGTAAGTAGTAACGGATGTGTAACTCATCATTATGAAAACTCCTCCACTCCCCAGTATAGTCATTCCTTTATGGACCAAATATCTTCCTATACACCCTGTTTATGAATGTCCTAAATTTAGCTTTAGCGTAATTAGTATAAATGCATACAACCCGAACTTGTATTATTACTATTAGCACCGTGTCTTACTACCCGTTCGGGTTATACGCACTTACGCTAATGTGCAGTGTTAGGGTGATTGTGAGATGAAATGGAGGACCTACAGTTTAACGTGGGATCCGAACCACGGTGGAGGCCTGGCATTCCT
>CABFOV010000216.1:0-18907 GCA_902141375.1 Timema poppense
TTCAGGTTCGTCAGTACAATCCCTTTTCCCTCATACTGAAACACTGGGTCTTCAGGTTCGTCAGTACACTCCCTTCTCACTCGTAATGGAGAACTGTGTCTTCAGGTTCGTCAATACACACTCTTCTCACTCATAATGGAGCACTGGGTCTTAAAGTTCTTTCGTACACTCCCTTCTCGCTCATAATGAACCAGTGGACCTTCATATTCCTCAGTACACGCCTTTTTCTCTCATAATGGAATACTGGATCTTCATGGATCTCAAATTTTCTTGATAGTGTCATATTTTGTCCATAATGGCTCACTATACTTTCTGTTTTGTTTGAATGACCATATGCAGGACCTTGGGCCATATGCAAGAACTTGACTAAGTGGATGCTAGGTGGACACTAGCGTGGGTTTGCTTGCGTCATCATAGGTTAAAAGTTGGACCGATAGTGTGCTCGGGACCACACTATCGGTCCACTAAGTATTCACTAACGTTCTTGCATACCACCCCTTATCTGACGATTGGAATAAAGTAGTTTATGAATTCAAATGCTAGCCTATGATATTTGAAGAAGTCATTTTTTACTTATGGTGTAAAATTTACAGCTGTAAAGTAAATAATTTGAAAATATTTGACTAATGTTGACTACTCTACTATTGTATTTTCTATAAATTTTAAGCAATTTTTACTATGTCAACCAGACTATAAAAGCATATCTAGCACCATTACTAAATAGTTAATGGGTTTGTTTCTACCTATCCAAAGAGTCCTAATTTGATTCCTGGTAAGGAATGAAATTGAATCCTTGTTAATTTGGGCTTGGTTCACTTTTGCCAGTTGGTAAATTAATGGTCTAGGGTCAAGTTGTTGTGTTTAGTAATATTTTAGTAAGTATATTAAGCGTGCACTATTAAAATAATTGATTGTTTAGTCCATAAATTATAATTAACTGAACTCAAGAAAAGATAAAATCGTGATTAATCTCCTAAAACATTTCCCTCAGATCAAAGCTTAATATTTATTAAATGTGGAAACTATAGGTGTATTCATGATTTGGAGCTCTTATAAATGAGATACTATACGCTGATAGCACTTCATAATTTTTTAAAAAAGTACTTAAGCCTTCGTGATAGTATTAGTAACAGTCCTACATCTTAGCTCAGATGATAACGTGCTTAGCAATTGAACGGGTTTGATTCATGTCATTGAAGAAAATAATAATAATTGATTAAATTGAGACGTCTCTTTTACAGTGTAGAATTGACAGGTGAGGAACTGGTTTTTTGTTTCTTTTCTAGAATTAAGTTATTTGGGAAGTAGAGTAGTGAAATATAAATTTAATGTTTTATAAAGTTTATATAAAAAAAATCAATTTTTGAAAAAATTCAACTAATATTTTCTGGGAAAAATCACAGTTACCTAAATGGAAAAGAATATATTGATTCTTCTAATATTAGTCTTGAGCTAAATTTTTCCTAAGGATGTTAACACTAGACCAACTATCAAAGGAGTTCTAAATAAAGCAATATCATCGATTCCAGTCTTTATCTCATATTCACGTAACGATTACAGCGCTTGATGTTAGAATGTGTCACTAACGTCAAATCTGCAATCAACCAGAACCATTTATTATATTCAAAGATATAACAAATAGATTCCCTTCCAAAGGGATTCAATATCCTAAAAATTTACCGAAAGATTTTCATCTCCGATTGCCATTATTTGCTAACAAAATTCCGTCGCCTCCACCCCCCCTCCCTCCTAGCCCCCGCAAACCTATTACTCGTCACCAAAAAAGTTTTTTGGTCATTTGATGTATATTATATAGTAAAATAAAGGTGCCTTCTTCACCCTGCCCCTTCACCACTTTAGTAGCATGCATGCCAACACTATCGAAAATTCGCCAGAAAGCTTTTATCACTATTTGTAAATAGTGCGTTTATATCAGCTTCAGAAATTGCACGTTAAATATTTAAAATAAGTTAACAACATGATAACATTATAATTTAAAGTGATGAAAGATATTGAGAGTTATCGTGGTTCAATCTTTATTGGATAATAATAATAATAATAATAATTATTATTAGCACCGCGTCTTACTACCCGTTCGGGTTATACGCACTTACACTAATGTGTAATGGTAGGGTGATTGTGAAAATCAACTGGAGGACTTACAGTTTAACGTGGGATCCGAGCCACGGTGGAGGCCTGGCATTCCCCACTGGATAATAATTAAATGAAAGACCTTTAAAATTCACATTTTAATAAAAGTAATCATATTTTATCCTTTGTTTCAACCAACATTTGAAAACTCTCAACAAATATCATATCAAATCACTAGTTGCCCAAGTGACCTCAAACATCCATAAAAGTAATTCCCTAAGGTTAGCGTGCCTGGAAGGAAGCCATTAGTGATGAGTAAATTCTAGGAAATGTCCCCCTCCTCCTTAATATTTTCATGAAAATTCCCGAGAATTAACCAATTTTTAATGAATAGCTATCTATTCATACTGGGGCATTACATTTTTAAAACCAATCACAAAATTTAGTCTTGTAAAAAAAGTATTAATAGTATCTTAAATAGTGTTAACTCGTTTCGGTGGTCATAAGGGTCTAAGCCCTAAGTCATCACTTTTGTAAAATACTGGACTTATTATCATGGTTCGAATCCTAGTCAGGTTTTTAGAGGGAGTTTTTCCCAAAATGGTTTTCCACTTTCCCTCCACGCAAATGTGAGTACATTTCATCCGGATTTCACACTTCCTTAACCCAAAAATATAAGTTTATTAATATATATATATATATATATATATATATATGCGTATCAATCACCTTAACTGGTAGTAAGACATGGTATGGTTTTAGTTTGATAACATTAAAATACTTTTTTTTACATCCATTCTACTACAAATAAATTCACTTTGATTAAAAGACAGATTTAGGGATCAATCTCATCTGGTATGGTTTGCCGGTTCGAATCGTAGTCTGCTCTACTAAGATATTTCCTTTTAATTAAATGGTTTCAGTTTTCACACTCTCCTTCTGTGTAAATGCGGGTATCCAGGAACCGTTTTAAAGACGTGGGTTAATCTCTGGGGATGCTAAGTATGGCAAATACAGATAATAATAGTAATTATTTAGCTGTTTAAATATAATAAAGGTCTTAATGCTTTGTCAAAACTACGTTTTAAAACATAAATTTTGTAAAACACAAGGAAATATTCCATACTCTAAAATGTTCCCTTAAATTTTTTAGAATATACTCACGTAAATTAATTACATAAAGACCACTCCTCCCCTCTTTTTTCATAGAAGTAAACAATTCTTGACTCAAAATCCTTCCTTAAGAGTCCGCAGATTGTATTTTGACAGAACTGAGCAAGCGCTACCGAGATTCATTTTGGACTTTTCTTAAATGTTTCTAGGAAAAAAAAAACACTTTTTCCAGCTTTCATACGCACATACATCTTCTTTCCCTCCATTTCCCCGTCCCTTGGCACTCCCCCTAACCTCCACCCCTTTCATCCAATTTTGCCTCCAGCCTGATAAAGTAGCACCATGGACATCCATGCCCCACCCTCTCCGCCCCTAGACTGGCGCCAATTTATTAATCTAACTACATTCGCGAAACATGGAACATTTTAGGGTCCAGCTCATTACATTAGTGTCCTAATTTTATTAACAAGGGTTTGAGACTAGACGCCCAAACGACGCTCCCAAAAAACACAGAGAAGGGGAGAGGTGGGCTATCGACTAGAAATGGACCCAATTCTCCACCAGCCTTTTTTTTTAACCTTTTCTGGAACATCACTCTCTATAATGGTCATCATAGTATGATTCTGGTAGAAATAACAGTATTTAATATTTACAAAAGTTACTAAATATTTTTAATATATTGCCGAGGACGGGGAGATTGAGGTTTGAATCTCGGTCGGGCGAACTGCGGGCGGTTTATCCTAAATGTTTTCCACCCTCCCTCCACGCAAATGTGGGTAGACCTCATGTATATATAACCTTTCTCATCCCTAACACCTTTGACGTAGTTATTACATAAGCGTATAAGCCGTACAGGTAGTAAGACGCGGTGCTAAAAAGAAATTATGCCCCAATGTTTAAACGCTACGTCCTCTTTTTAAAACTGCTCAGCTGCTATAATGTGTGGCAAATCACTACGTGAAGAACCTTTAGTATTAGACCTATATTATTTTTAGATAAGGGTCTGAGCCAATCAAATATTTAGCTTAATCAGGATAGGAATGGTAAAGGTAGACGTTAGAGGAAGTTTAACGGTATTTGCGGGAAGTTGATATAGATAAAACCATTAAGGAAAACAAACACCCTTAACACACACGGCTGAGACATGGGACCCAGTCATCAAAAAACCAGACTAGATGAGACTGACGCCTTTTTATAGGGGTCAACTGGAGGAGGTAATTATTTAATTTTAAAATAAACTTTGAGTAGCCTGCAATGACAAAAACTCACTCCACTTAGTTTTCATAAATGACACCATCTGCCAAAAGTGACAGCTGCAAAACACAATGCGCCATGAAAACGTAATGTATGTAGATATAGTTACCGCATTCATTATAAATGGTGGTCACGTGGACTAGGATGTCAGTCTCATCTTGTTTGATATTACCTGTGATAGTGAGGTGGGAATTTGAATTCCATTCGGGTGTATATAGATGTGTTTTCTTTAATATTTATCCACTCTCCTTTTACGCAAACGCTTGTAGTTTCATACAAAATTCTACCTTATTCACAGCAACCCCCATTATTGGAGATATTTAGGTATGTCGGATGAGAAGTAAGACGTTGAAGCTGCCATTTAGAGCCTTATAAGGAATAATGAAAATGAAGATAGGAAATAATCAATTTTCAACATTCAACTATAATTCAAATTCTTAAACTTAAGACATTTCTTTAATTTAATCTGTCTACATTTGACATGGGTTTCAAAAATCTTTTTCATATGTTTTTTAATATAAATAATATATATTTAAAACTGGTTTAATTTCATCTATATAAAATTATAACGTCATTAAATGCATGCGCCTATTTACTTTATATTGTTGCTTTCAATATGTTTTAATTTGTAACAATATATTTTATTAAAAAACCGTTCCTTAATTTTGTTCACATATGACTGTCATGCTTGTGTTTCTTAATATAATTTAAAGTATTATCTTTTTGTATAGCTCTTAGCTTGCTAAACGTTATATAAATCTATTAAGTGTTCGTGTTGAGCTCTACTGCTGAGGACGGAGAGATCGAGGTTCGAATCTCTGTCGGGTGAACTGAGGGTGGTTTTTCCTAAATGTTTTTCCACTATCTTTCTCTCTTTCTCCACGCAAATGCTGGTTCACTTCCTCTAATTTAACCTTCCCAATTCCTAATCCATTAGCGTAATTAGTACTTAAAATGCATATAAACCTAAAGGGTAGTAAGACGCGGTGCTAATATTATTATTATTATTAAGTGTTTTTAATGGTTAATTCATTTATTCCAATTGATTGATTTCCAAACATTATAGTAATCTCTTCTTATTAATTTCAAACGTGTTTCAAAAATATTGATACCCTTTTACTACATTACCATTATTTAATAGGTAGGCCTATTGATATTATCTATATAGAGTGAAATCTGCAGATCACATGAATTGACGTATGAACACCTAAAAATATATCTAGTAACTTTCTAGCCGTTTTCCTACAAAAATTGGGCTGCAGGTAATGTTTTTGTGCGTCTCATTTCATTGTTCAATTGAGTATTAATTTGCGCACATTGCTTTTGTTTCGTGAAAATTACAACAGAAAGTTTAAAAAAAATTACAAATATGATTCAGGTAGTGTAAAAAAATGGGGTAGGCCTTGCCCTTGGCACTGGACCCAGTGTTAGTACCTGGTGGGCGTGACAATTACACAAGGTTACTGCTTCATGGTGGATCTGATTAGACACTCAAAATGCTCTGTTATCTTTTTAGTCGTGGAATAAGGGCAATAGGTTTACTCAATATTCCAAAGAAGAAGAAAAACAAACAGTACTTTATAAAACTACCGTAATCGAACATCAATAATTCAGGTCGATGTTCACAACCTTGTTTCTCTAATGAAAGCAGGTAATGATGTTGACACAAAGCAATAAATGTTGACACGTTCCTGCAGGTAATTAAAACTAGGCCGGCGTGAAGCTCAGTTCGTAGCACATTCTTCTGCAATGTATGTATGATATCTATATGTTTTTACAATAAAATATGCCTGCCTTTTAGAATGAAATGAATCTCACCCAATGATAATTTAAAAAAAAAAGTTAACTTTCTAGCTTTGTGGTAAATACCATCGTAAATTCAGAAGTTTCGTGATTTGTATATGGATTTAAAACTTAATATCTTGATTTTAGAGACATGAACAATTTTTTTTATTACTTCAGGAACCCCGTTTTGATAGAGTTTATAATCTCACATATTTATGTAAATTATTTATATATAATGTGCGCAGTGCTCGAAACATTGATGTCGAAATAAATTGTATGTTTCTCAATCTGTGGCGTTCTCTTTTAATAATTTTGAGATTAAAAATGTTCGGTATATCCTTCATTTAAAATAAATTTGATGAAAATTGGTTTGGCGGAACTCCAATAATCATTGTTGAAAGGAATCACTTCAGTTTGACTATTAAGATACATGTGGTGAGTATTTATTTACTAAGATTAATGAAGCTTTTTAGTGCAGCTAAAATAGGCTTTATTAGTGGCTTAATTTTAATGTTGGTTATTGTAAATAATGATGCTATATCAAAAGTGACAGCTACAGATAATAATAATATGACTACTCTTATGATCATTGTTTTTTAGTACATTTTGCAAAAGAAAAAGAAAAAAGTATCTTTACATCTAAATCTGACTGTATTTACGGCAGCTTCGGTTATACACGCAGTTATGATATGTGTGTGTATAACAATCAACCTGTTCCTGTTTATTAAAACTTGTGACAAGCTGTTAACTGCCCCTTACAACAAGACGACCCCACAGAGCGTTGTGACAAAAGAAAAGAGAATGGTCACGACAGAAGTCATCTGACCTTGACTCTCTATTCAAAACCTCCCATTCTCTAGGGGTCGGCCTTTTTTATGACCAACTTTTATTGCGGCCTTCTACGAACTTGGCGGACCACTTTACGATCCAAAGCTTACTATATAGCTCAATTTTCATTGAAAGGGACTTTTCTGGAATATAAAAAAAAAGTTCCTAGATCTGGTTTCCCATATTCATAGGCCAGGCCATATAATATGTAACTCACTTTTCATAGATACAATTATTTCTTAATGCCTATAAAATAACAATAGTAATATAATAAAATATTATCAATTTTTGACCACAGTAAATATGTTTGTATTTTCTAAAAGGCGCTTAGTATGAACATTGGAATAATGTGTGCGTGCATGATACTCATTTTAGGATGCCCCCATACACAGCGATTTTTTCTTACTTAATTCAATAGATACACTTGAATTGAAGTAATTATGACCAACTATGCCACAATAACTAGCTAATTAACTAACAGGAATTATATGATACACAAATACATTTATTTCATCCATGTTTTGTGAATATTTAATAAAAAAAAATCATTTCCGAAAATGTTGTGTATGTAGAAATTGTCAATGTATATTTTGAAACAATTTGGCGTGTTTTCTTAAAAGAATATGTTGTTATAGCTATATAATGAATATAATTAAAACTACTTCCCTCAAACTAATTTTAAAAACAAATATATTTCGTTTTACTTTTGTTTTTATAGACAGGGGAAATCACTATTCGATAGGCCAATGCAAGAATACTTGAATCTCTTCTGAACATTCGTTTGTACTTATTAAGCGTTGAATAAAAGGAACTGGGCTACTACCGAAGCTATGTATACATTTTAACTGTACAGCTTTATTTTGATAGTAGCTTTTTTCCTTAATGATTTTCCACCCTGCCTCCACGCAAATGCGGGTTCACTTCCTCTAATTCAACCTTCTCAATTCCTAATCCATTAGAGTAATTAGTATTTAAAGCGTATAACCCGAATGGGTAGTAAGACGCGGTGCTAAATATTATATTAAATATTATTGATAGAAGCTGCCCTTATATTTGGTTGTTCAAGAGCTGAATTGAGTACGTAAACACCATATGTGATACGGAACATGAGATTTACTTTATAGAGAAAATGGCTGGTGTTAACCATTTATTAAATTAAGACGGACACATTTTTTCACTAGGAAGTATTGTCCTTATCAGCCTTTGTACATCCAAAATAATAGTACTATTAATTATTATTATTATCAACGCGTCTTACTACCCGTTCGGGTTATACGCACTTACGATAATGTGCGATGGTAGGGTGATTGTGAGATGAAATGGAGGACCTATAGATTAACGTGGAATTCGAACCACGGTGGAGGCCTGGCATTCCCCACACTCACAAGTTGTGATTAATACACGTCTATTCAGAGGTGAAGGAAGGGTTTGGTAATCAGATAAACCTGTGCCGGGGCCGAGGATTGAACAGTTTAAATGTATCATATGATTTTAAACCATTATTATTTCAGCACGACCAAAAGACCCGCACTTAGCTCTCGGTAACTGGGCAGTAATACGTATTTCTGGAACCGCGTATTATTCCCCACCTGAAAGTACCGCACCTTTGTAGTACACGTTCTAAATGTCAAGTTCGTTTGATCCGTTTTACCAGTGATGAGGAGGTCAGGTTTCGAATCCTGGCTGAGATTGTTATGGTGTTTATTTTTTCCTCCACGTGAATTCGGGTACAATTCCTTTACACTACGCTCCTCATCTCTAACAATTAATAATAATAATAATATTTAGCACCGCGTCTTACTACCCGTTCGGGTTATACGCTTTAAGTACTAACTACGCTAATGGATTAGGGTAGTAAGACGCGGTGCTAAATATTATATTAAATATTATTGATAGAAGCTGCCCTTATATTTGGTTGTTCAAGAGCTGAATTGAGTACGTAAACACCATATGTGATACGGAACATGAGATTTACTTTATAGAGAAAATGGCTGGTGTTAACCATTTATTAAATTAAGACGGACACATTTTTTCACTAGGAAGTATTGTCCTTATCAGCCTTTGTACATCCAAAATAATAGTACTATTAATTATTATTATTATCAACGCGTCTTACTACCCGTTCGGGTTATACGCACTTACGATAATGTGCGATGGTAGGGTGATTGTGAGATGAAATGGAGGACCTATAGATTAACGTGGAATTCGAACCACGGTGGAGGCCTGGCATTCCCCACACTCACAAGTTGTGATTAATACACGTCTATTCAGAGGTGAAGGAAGGGTTTGGTAATCAGATAAACCTGTGCCGGGGCCGAGGATTGAACAGTTTAAATGTATCATATGATTTTAAACCATTATTATTTCAGCACGACCAAAAGACCCGCACTTAGCTCTCGGTAACTGGGCAGTAATACGTATTTCTGGAACCGCGTATTATTCCCCACCTGAAAGTACCGCACCTTTGTAGTACACGTTCTAAATGTCAAGTTCGTTTGATCCGTTTTACCAGTGATGAGGAGGTCAGGTTTCGAATCCTGGCTGAGATTGTTATGGTGTTTATTTTTTCCTCCACGTGAATTCGGGTACAATTCCTTTACACTACGCTCCTCATCTCTAACAATTAATAATAATAATAATATTTAGCACCGCGTCTTACTACCCGTTCGGGTTATACGCTTTAAGTACTAACTACGCTAATGGATTAGGAATTAAAAAGGGTGAATTATAAGAAGTGAACCCGCATTTAAGTGGAGGGATAGTGGAAAACCATTTAGGAAAAACCACCCCCAGTTCACCCGACCGAGATCCGAACCTCAGTCTCCTCGTCCTCAGCAGAAGAGCTCAACGCGACATAATTAATAAACCCGTTGTAACATCCTTGTGTCAAAACGTTTAGATTATACTAGACTAGACCTTGGGGAGGACCAAGGTTCAATTCTCGAATCAGGGAAATAGATCATTTTTCTCTCCTTATAAAAATTGGTGTACCTAATATTTAAATTTTGCTAAAATTAATTTATATTCATTTTTCTCACTAAGATTCTCTGAGTTTTACAGTTTGAAGTCTTCGTGTTTTACCCTAGAGGTAAGTAGAGCTACTTCCTTCCTTTCATTTTTTCCCCCCAAACAACAGCCCCATTTGGTATTTTCCTAGTTTCCCCGGATTCTGCCACATTTAGTGAAAATAGCATCTTGTTCTGTTACCCGAATCTTGGAGTTTTCAGATGCTACCATTTTGGGGCGTTAAGGGAATTGGCGTTACTATAAAAAGATTGTGTTGCGGGGAAAGGCAGAAGAAGGGAGGGCGAGAGCAGAAGAGTAATAGAAGTAAGGATAGGGTGTTAAAAGGAAGTAGGTAGAGAGAGAGAGAGGAGTGTGTTTTGGGAGAGAATTTTGTTCAGCGTGTGGGTTCCTGCGATTGGCATGGATGTCTCCTTCCTTCTCACCCCCTCCAAAGAGATTGATTTCGAGTAATTCCTGGTATACAGCACTGTCGTTAAGACTGGGGAGACTGTAAAAGTAGTATGAGGAGGATCTACTTTATGGTATCGTGGTAAAGAATTGGTTTGTTTTGTACGAACAAACATTGCCGCTATTTTAGTAGGTTTAGAACAGACGCTAGATCTATGTCTTGAAATTACCCTTATCTTGACTCTTGTGACCTGAGGGCTACCTTCCCTCACCCTGGCATGTTGTTTACCTCCTCCTGGTACTTCCTCTCTCCCGACTCTTGTGACCTGAGGGCTCCCTTCCCTCACCATGACATGTTGTCTACCTCCTCCTGGTAATTTCTATCTCACGACTCTTGTGCCCTGAGGGCTCCCTCCCTTCACCCTGGCATGTTGTCTACCTCCTCCTGGTACTTCCTCTCTCACGACTCTTGTGACCTGAGGGCTCCCTCCCTTCACCCTGGCATGTTGTTTACCTCCTCCTGGTACTTCCTATCTCACGACTCTTGTGACCTGAGGGCTCCCTCCCTTCACCCTGGCATGTTGTTTACCTCCTCCTGGTACTTCCTCTCTCCCGACTCTTGTGACCTGAGGGCTCCCTTCCCTCACCCTGGCATGTTGTCTACCTCCTCCTGGTACTTCCTATCTCACGACTCTTGTGACCTGAGGGCTCCCTCCCTTCACCCTGGCATGTTGTTTACCTCCTCCTGGTACTTCCTCTCTCCCGACTCTTGTGACCTGAGGGCTCCCTCCCCTCACCCTGGCATGTTGTTTACCTCCTCCTGGTACTTCCTCTCTCCCGACTCTTGTGACCTGAGGGCTCCCTCCCCTCACCCTGGCATGTTGTTTACCTCCTCCTGGTACTTCCTCTCTCCCGACTCTTGTGACCTGAGGGCTCCCTCCCCTCACCCTGGCATGTTGTTTACCTCCTCCTGGTACTTCCTCTCTCCCGACTCTTGTGACCTGAGGGCTCCCTCCCCTCACCCTGGCATGTTGTTTACCTCCTCCTGGTACTTCCTCTCTCCCGACTCTTGTGACCTGAGGGCTCCCTCCCCTCACCCTGGCATGTTGTTTACCTCCTCCTGGTACTTCCTCTCTCCCGACTCTTGTGACCTGAGGGCTCCCTTCCCTCACCCTGGCATGTTGTTTACCTCCTCCTGGTACTTCCTCTTTCACGACTCTTGTGACCTGAGGGCTCCCTCCCTTCACCCTGGCATGTTGTTTACCTCCTCCTGGTACTTCCTCTCTCCCAACTCTTGTGACCTGAGGGCTCCCTCCCCTCACTCTGGCATGTTGTTTACCTCATCCTGGTACTTCCTCTCTCCCAACTCTTGTGACCTGAATGCTCCCTATCCTCATTATAGTAGCTCCAAAATGCGTAGTCTATCTTTGAAGGCAACAATGAGTTTGTTTGATATACTTTTTTTTTCTTCAGAAATCAGATGAGCTTTAGCAACCAAACATAACTCTATGGGCACGTTTACTAAATGCTAAGCTCATCTAGTCTAGCTTGCCGTTGGTGGGTAGTTCAGGGTTCGAGTCCCAGACGCATGTATTTTACGGTAATGTTGACCATCCTCCCTCCAAGCAAACGTGAGTACATTTATTATACATTTGATCAACTCATCTCTACCCCATGCGTTTAAGTCAGATGGATACTATGATATATAGAAAATGAATTCATTAAATGCCTCGCTCCTCAATGATGTCGTTTAACGACGCCACTGACTGCGTTAGTAATAATAGAGGCACGTGGGTTTCGAGTTTAAAGGTGATTGTAACAGACAGGATGAAAAGTGAATCGTTAAAGTGTGTTGCTATAATTAAAACTTAGGAGTATAATGACTGATTCATTTTAAAAGTTGTCTTAGAGTTGTTGTTTTTTACAAAGTCGAACGAGAATGTAACACCCTGGCTCGATGTATCTTGTCCCGAGTAAGTAGGCGTGTGTGCATGAAAGGCTCCACGGTTCTCTAGCACGAATTTAAAATTAAAATGAGGTAAGTACATTTCATTCATGTCCCTCCACACTCCATAACAACAGATCCATCAAATGTTCACTGACCCGTGGTCTAAGAAATAATAAAAAATAAGGTTAACGTTCGCACTTTAACAGATGTATGTAGACCATTTTTTCAGAACGCTTAGAAAAAAAGATGTATCAGATCAAATATATGATATTAATTTTATTAAGGTTCAGGAACGTGTGCGTTTCAACAGAAGTACTCAATTTTTTACAATTTATATTGATCACAAATCCATTCAAAATTGATTTTTAAAAACCGGCAGCAATAAAGTGGGGTGAAATGAGTTAAGGTTAATCATTTTTAAAGTTTTTGTAAAAAAAAATGTATATGAGCCAAAATAAATCAAATATAATTCAACTAGGTAGTTAAGTTTAATTTTTTTAAGTCCTTAATTATTTTTTTCGGGCATCACGGAATTTGATCAGGATTTTTAAAATTTATTAAAAAAGTTCTGCTCGAATGCTATTATGTTCATGACAATCATCCGAGAAATGATTAGACTACTATGGTTAGAAAATTAAACTAAATAATATCTAATGATGTATGAAATATTAAAACTAGTATGGCTGCTAAGCAGGGTTATAACCTCATCTAAATATCGTATTCCTTGATTTTAAAAATTACACCTGGTCAAGGTCCTGGGTTAGATCCTCATGCCCAGGTGTTATTTTTCAATTTAAAGAATAAAGACGTACCTGCTTAGATAATATCTTATTTAGTTTGACCGAAAAAAGTATTTTTTCTCACTATACACATTTAAAAAATACGGATCTTAACTAACGTGCCCCTTTATATTACCCCAATAAAATATTATATCGTTTATAAAGAGGCATGGAGATATGTAGGCCTATTATCAACCTTTGATATTTTATTATGTAACACCAATTTTATTTTGTTTGCTTTTTATTGTATTTTACTTATAGCTAACACTATTATTGACATTTATGCATCGTCAACTTTCCTTTTTTTCCATATAAATAACAAATTATTTCAACAAAAATTGAGAAAATACCACGTTGGAGCTGACACGTCTTGTTAAAGAGTTTCTGAATTTCCCAAACATTTCTTACAATTTGTTGTTGCAGAGTTGGATAGTTATGGGATAAAGGGGAGTAGAGAGAAAGACAGGAAAATAAATAAAGAAAGAAGCCGTTTCCCTGTTTTATTCTTACTCGTGTATCTGACCAATTAGGTCTACCTCACCCCTGTCCCTCCAAACACCCCTAGAAGAGGAAAAATAAGAGAGATGTACGTCTTCCACAGCACTTTGTCGGGACTCCTAGCGCCATGGAAGTCGGCCAACAAAACATTGCCTCTTCCATTCGCCTCCTTCCTCCTTGCACAGAGAAAACTTTGTCTTTATTTTACTTGGCGGACTTCTACAGAAACGTGATGTTTTTTTTTGTTTTGGGTGCTATTCGTCTTTCTCTAGCGGTGCGTTTCCAGTTTGCGCCGGTAGTCTATGGCTCGGGTAGAAGGTGATGGAGGATGGATTAGAGGTTTTTGATACGTCTTGGGGTGGTAACTGGTAATTTCTCGTTCAGGTCGTTGGAGGAGGTGGTTCAGAAATGGAGGCTCTGTATAGGGTGGTAACTTCTCTTCTCAGGATCTTAGAGGAGATTATTCAGGAATGGAGGGTTTGCATGGAGTGGTAATGTTTCTTAACAGGACGTTAGAGGAGGTCGTTAAAGAAGAGAGGCTTTGTTTAGTTTGATACTTCCTTAACAGGACGTTGGAGGAGGTGGTTCAGAAATTGAGGCTCTGTATAGGGTGGTAACTTCTCTCTTCAGGTTCTCAGAGGAGATTATTAAGGAATGGAGAGTTTGTATGTAGGGGTAATGTTTCTTAACAGGACGTTGGAGGAGGTGGTTAGGAAATGGAAGCTTTGTCTTGGCGTTGTAACTTCTCTTCACAGGAAGTTGGAATTTGAAACCCAGTCGGTTATACATAAGGTCTATCCCTAAATGGTTTCTACTTTCACTCCTGCAATAATTTACTTCTTCATCCTTACCATATTAGTGTAATCAAATCAGGATGGCCAGCCAAAAATATTAATAAGACATGGCACATAAAATAAAACAAAAAATGTCAAAATTTTCAATTTATATTAATCCAAAATGTTGTAAAGATTGTAAGAAGGACTATATATAAACTCATAATGAATATTTTATAGTGATATTCTATTTTTATTGCTTTAATTATGTTTATATTTTCCTCTAATAAAGTCTTAATCCCAACGAGGGAAATAAAACATATGTATAAGTACAGTGGAATTAATTTGAATCACAAACTAGGTAGAGCGTTAAGTCAATATTTCAATACAAAACTTTTAACTGAACAATTTGAATATTTTTATAAAACAATTATTTTTTCAAATTTTAAATCTTATATATTAAATAATCTCACAAATAAATCCTTCAACTTTAACGAGAAGTTCAAAGGGACCTCCAAACAAGTTTAACCGTCTCTTTTTGAAAGATTATTTCCACTCCAATTAGAACAACATGTGGATCACACTAGGTTCTCTGTGCAGTAACTTACTGAACTATGCAAGTATTTCCTTCTCAAACTGACACCAATTAATTCACTCCCCCTAGTTCTTTCTCTCTCTCTCTCTCTTCCCCTCACCAAAAAGGCCGCCGGCTTCAGTATATTTCCTTTCATTTAGCTTCATCTACTTTAATTTCTTCCACATACCGTTATAGCTAAATGTCCTCCCTTTTTATCTGTGTGTCACGGCCCTTAAGTTGTGTCGTAGTCTAATAATTATTGCTCCTTTAACCCGTAACCGCCCATTTGGCTGTTACTACAAAGCGCGACTCTTCAATCAAGAGATTAAAAAACTCTGATGGGAAGAAATAATAGTAAAGACAAACAAAGTGATAGGACGCCGTAAAACAAAAATGAAAATCTAGTGTCTATAAATTAAAAATAATAAATATATAAAAACAAAGCAAAGAAAACTATTTGGGGAAAATAATAATTTTAAATTAAATGCTGTTGAGTCATGGGTACGCGTTTTTTTCACTTTATTTTTTTGTATGTTTGTCATGAGCATAGAGTTACTTTTTTTTTTCTTGTAAAATTTGGATGTAAAAACTTGGCAGCATTGTACATGAACACCTATTATTCTTCATTTTAACAAAATGAAATAACATGAATAAAGTGCTTTGGATATTTCATTTTGCTGACACATCTGTGTGAATTCACACGTACTCACTTTTAGCACGATTTTTTTTATACAGAATTCATATATTATACATTTAATATCTAGTTATGCCTAACCTTGGAAAACTACTGTTTATATTTTTCATTCATACGTTTCTTAAAGTACTTATAAATATCTGAAGTAAAATAAGATGTAAAACTCCTCTTTGGTGGTCACATGGTCTAGGTCGCTGCTCTCGCAATAAACTAAACTGCCAATGACGGGAAGATTGTTGTGCAATTCCAGACGGGTGTAATGAGGGTGGTTTTCCTAAATAGTTTCCTAATCTATCGCCACGCTAATGCTGGTACACTTCCTCTAAATTAAATCCTCATTCTTAACCCATTAGCGTAGTTAGTATATAAGCATGTATTCCGAATGGGTAGTAGGACGTGGTGCTAAAAAAAATTAGTAAACTTATTAGTTAGGGATTATTCGGGCTGAATTTAGAAGAAGCGTACCTACATTTGCGTGGAGGGAGAGTGGAAAACAATTTAGAAATAACCACTATCTGTTCACCCGACTGGGATCGAACTCCAATCTCCCCGTCATCGGCAATATACTCTATTGCAAGAGTGACGGTTTAGATTAGAGTTTAGACCATGTGGTCATTTAAGCGGGAAAATCGTTACCAGAGTTTCTATCATATAGTTTTAAGTAATTACATTACATAATATTTATTCTTTGCTATTTTTAATGTTTTACTTCTTATTATCTCTCAATAAATTTAAGCATTATTTTAAATTATATCGTGACCCTCTTCGAATCATTACCATTATAATGCTCGAATAAAATTACACATTAATTTAATGTAAATACGACAATGTCACAACCAACTTCTTATGTGTCAGTAAGAGCGCTTTATTGCGACTTTCATTAACACCTCCAGAATCAACTAGTATCTTTTTATTTTTTTAAGAATTGTTATGAACACCTCTGGGTATGATGGTCTATTTATTCTTTAGAAAAACTTTCTATCTAGACGTGTTTTCCCCAGGTAAACAAAGAAGTAAAGTAAACAAACAAAAAAAAAAGATGGGAGAGGCTGGATGAATAAAAACAGTAGCAGCTATTCAAAATTCTCACCAAGTGTGAAAGGACCACGTTTTAATCCTTAGTTCCCCCCTTTATTCTTCCCCTCCTCCCAGACTACTATCCCCCATTCCCACCCGCTATACAGGATGGGTCAATGTCATCTTTTTTACAGGACGCACGCTTCAACCATTAGTCGGGTGATGTTAATAATGCCTACTATTACTGCTACTATTACCAGCATCCATGAAAACTACGTGACGAAGATGAGACCAAAAGATTTGAAACAAATACCTTGCTTTACAACTGAGTTTTTTTTTCTATCTCCTTTACTCATCTTTCTAAGAGAACACGAGTTTTACTTCTTCTTCCATGCTTCCCTCTTACATTTAGCCTCCATCCTTTTGAGAGTTTACTATTATTATTATTTATGTCTTCCATGGACTACCTTAGTAGTACTGCGCACTGCTCTAAAATTGAAAACTGAACTCTATTGTCTCCAGAACAAATAGATTCTCATTTCCCATCTGCGTTTAATTAACTTTCAAATGTATTTTCTCGTAGTGTCGCTTATTGTTACTAGTTCAATTGTCTTTGATGTAGATTAAGGAAAGAGTAAGATGACTTTATTAAATTTAACTCGACTCTAAAATATATATTCGGCTTTCATTTAGGTGTTAGAGAATGTTTCATGTGATCATGTGTTTGTATTGAAGCCCAATATAACTAAAAAATAATAATAACGTTGAGAATATAAAATAAAATTGTAGATATTTCAAAGTGACTTACAAGGAAGTATTTAAAATCTGTTTCTGTAGACACGTGGACTAAAGTTCGAGTTCATCTCTTTTTATTTGCCGGGGGGATATTGAGGGGGTTGGGATTCAAGTCCAAGCCAACTAGGGGTCTTAAATATGTAAAGAGGTGGTCTTGGGGTAACGTACTCTCCTCAGGATCCAATGTTCGTGGATTCAAACCCAACTGAGGTTGATGGATCTTTCTTGAGCTATACAAATTCGTAGCACAACCACCTTTGGAGTGGAAGTAGAGCCTTTGGTCCTATTTATATTGTATTATGTAAAATAACCCTGGAAGATATGTTAAAATACATTTCCTGGCAAAATTAGTGGGTCATTTCGCTCTAGCTCATGGAAATTTTCGTGTGCTGATATAATTAGTCATTCCAGAACGTGCAAGTTAAATATTTAAATAAATAAACAAAATATAATCATATTACTACTGAATTGTACAGGTACACTTATTCAAAGCTATCTATTGGTAATTAAAATTGTTGCTCCTTTATTATAATTATTATTTGTTTACTTTGCTTGCAGCCCGCAATGTTTGTTGCACTAAGAAGTTAAGTCCGCGAGTTATCAATGGCTGAACCACACTGTTTTGGATCACACATAAATAGCAAGAATATGTTCTCATTATTAGGCTTAAAATAATGTATATTAATTGATATTTATGGTTTTATAACCTAGTTAATTCGGTAGCTCACTTACATAATGAGCTAAGAATCTCTTAATTCAGTTCCGAACATGCTAAGAATAAATATAAATTGGTAAATTAAAATTTACCCCCTTTCCAATGAGAAATTAATTACTGGCAAGGAATTATCTTCAATGTACGTTCTAGAATAATTTAATTTGTAAGTAGTTTGTTTAAACAATAAATCTATCAAAAGAATACGTTTAATACACATATTGTCTAGTTAGCATAACATAACGACTCAATCCAAGCAATGTGCCCGTTTAATTGTGGAAAGAGGATTGAGAAAATCGCAATTAAAATAATTTGTGGAAAAGCATACACCAGTACATATAACAGAGATTCTAACCCAGATCTTCCTGTCAATAATAGCCAAGCCCAGCGAAGGAATTATAACCAGTTCATTGTTAGTAAGTATGGATACATCTATTTTTAAACATTACATTAGATAGGCCTACATGAAAACGCCATCTTTAAAAAGGTTATAGCTCTCGGGGGAAAATGTAAATGTAATAATATTTCAATCGATAACATAAATCTCTTATCAAAGTCCTACACATCAAAGGATGAAAGCAATAGAACAGAATTAATTTTTTTTTAAAGGATGAGGGTGGAGGGGGGGG
>CABFOV010000216.1:29963-50447 GCA_902141375.1 Timema poppense
ATATATATATATATATATATATATATAAGCACATGTGTACAGGTACGCTGCAAACTAACGAACTGGCTTGACTTTGTTTCCACTTCGAGGGTAGTAAAAAAAAAAAGGAAGCCAAACAAACGTTCAACAAATTATGTATTCTACCCCCTTCCCTCTCCCTATTCCCCCACTCTCCCCTATTAACAAAAATGTTATAAGAGTTGAGTTTTATTTTTTATTGCTTAGTAGTCTCTTAAAACTTTAATAACTGTCCGCTTTAAATTAGTTCACGCCATCGTTGTTGAAAGCCTCAGGCCTGGTTCAACGTTTATGAAATGGCCTAAAAATTATTGTTGTTACTTTTTCTTCTCTCTTTATGGTCATAAACGAATCACCATGTTTGTTAAACACAATCAAATCAAATCTAGTATGACAGGCGGTTTGAAAAGAATTCAAATATTAAATCATTAAGTTTAGATGCTACTTTATTTGATTTGTATTTTAATACATAATAATTTCCCTTTGAGTTAATTCTATGGATAGGAAAAATGTTATTGCAAAAGGAAAATACGTAAAAGCCACACACGTATGCTAAGTACAGTTCAATTTTCATAGAGATAGCTATTTGACAGCTAGAAGAAATACTAGATATTTTTACTGTTTCTTAATAACCGTTTCGGTTATACGCGTACATTAATTACGGTAATGCAATAGGGAATAGGGAGGTACAATTTTCTAGGAGATGTACTCACATTTGCTTGTTCAAATAAAGTGGCGCAAAAGTCAGTTTCCACATACACAATTTTTTCACATGTAATGTTCAATCTATCTCCCATTCTTTTCAATACATTTCTTAGAACGAATTACAAATGAATCACAAATATGTGACTATAAAGATTTATCTTAATTAATTGCATCAAATGTTGTGTATTTTTATTATTATGTGTGGTTAAACTGACTTTTGCGCCATTATGTAAAGCGGGAAACTATTAAGGTAAAATTATCTTCAGTACATCTGACCGGTATTTGAACACCGATATTCCTGTCAGTGTCAATCCAGTACAACATGAGTGTGACGTGTTAAACCATGCAGCCACCGATACGAGTTTACCTTTATAATATACTTAATCTATTTTCTTTTCTAGGTGTCAGATAAGGCTTTTCTCATGAAGATTGGCCTGTACTATATTTGAATGCATTCAAAAAAGTCACTAAACAATTAGAATCACTTTCCTGAACTAAAAGCTATTTAGAGTTTAAAGTTACTTATGAATACTGCTGATACATTTTAAATAGCTTTTTTGTAAACTAAAATATTATTAGAAACTCTAATTAAAACTTTCATACCCTGTACTCAACACAATAGGCCTACATTGTTAGGATAGTTGAGTCTCGTAAATTACGATGGGCAGGACATACAGCGCGAATGGGAGATTCTAGAACCTTGTTCAGGGTATTGACTGGCGAACCCAATGGTAAGAGACCATTGTGAAGACCTAGATGCAGATTGGAGGATAACATTAGAATGGACCTGAAAGAGATATAATGTAGTGAGGTGGACTGGATAGAACTAGCTTAAGATAGCGGTAAGTGGCGTACTTTAGTTCCTAATGCCACAGAGTAGTCTTGTAAGTAATTTATTCAGAAAAGGGTGCTTTATTTAATAACGTGCGTTATTAATAGAGGCCTACTAGTCGTAATTTTAACTATTTTATTTTAAAGTATTTAAAAAATGCAGTTGCATGATTTTGATAGTGTAAAGGTTGTTTATTTTTGAATTTATATTAAAAAATGTCAATAAATATTCAAAAGAGTATGAATTACAATATTTAAAAGACTATTTAAATTGCCTCAAAAAAATATTAAATAGTATTTCCTCATTCAAGATAAATTATATTAATACCCACTAAGTATTTTTTAATAACTCATGTTTGAAAATAAATATTATGTGCACATATACACACATAACACACGCAGTCCCAAAACATTATTATAAATGCTCAAATCTGCACTTATAAATACTAAAAAAAAATCTAAAAACTTACCAAATCAAAATATTAGAAACTATTCTTGTTTTTGTTTTTTTCTTCTTTCTTGAGATAAAATCCCAATCGTTAATACTTTTTCAGAAAGATTATTATAGTTTGGAACCAATTTTCCAAAAATTAGTCATCAGTAAGCTACCTTGAAATGATTTATTCTTTTTGAAAAACAAAACGTAAACAAAGATATTCATCATTTAATATACTCCCTAGATATACATTTCAAACAAAATCATAAGAGGCATTTTCAAAAAAAAAATATCTAAATTAATTCATTAATTAACTACCCGTAGTTTATAATAACAGTTAAAATAACAATTATTTCTCAATTAGGTCTCACATATCGCATCTAAATCTTAAGTTTTAATGGGATCCACAAAACCATTTCGGCTCTAGCCCCAAGTACAGGCAGGCACACAAAGAGACGAATAGACACCCAAAATAATATGGAAACAGACAGAATTTAAAAACAAATATTTTTAAGTTTAAGACACATAAGATTCATCATTCGCTCAAGAACGAGAATTTTCACAATTAAGGTGGGAATGTAGGGGACGTGAGAAAAGGTTAGTATTTTTGCAGTTTTCCTATCAACACTTTTTTGGTCAAAATAAATCAAATATTTCTCCAGCAGAAATATAGAGTTTAATTTTTTCCACATGGTGATATTAACAGTTCGTGAATATCTTCCAAGAGTGTTCTAGAATTTAATGACACCTTCTTATCTTTATTTAAAAAGTTTCTCATCTAATTCTGTTATATTCATGACAGATATTCAACAACCGTTGATACCACCATGAAAAGAAAATTAAACTTTATCTTTCTGCTGGAGAAATATTTTATTTATTTTAGCCAAAGAAAGTTTTGCTATAAAAAAACGGCAAAAACACTGGTCTTTTTTTTTCGCGTCCTCTACACTTCCACCTTAAAATACCTTTTCTCTATGAGAAAATATATCCAGGTATTTACTATTTTTTTATGTAGACTATTTTATGACGAAGACTAAACAGGACGGGTAACGCCTCCTCCCCATCACCCTCTTCTAGTTGCCAATGTCGGCGAAGATGAAACTCCCAATCGTATAGGATATCTCTCTCTCTTCTTCTTATTTTTATTTGAAGAAAACAAACGATCTTAGTTCTTGCTCTCTGACCCAATCCTCCTTTGCTTCTCATCAGAACTCTCTTGGGTACGGACGAGTCGATTCCCCAACAGGTGAGGGTTACCCCGACATGGATCTTCAAACACCAAAAGGGGTGTAAGGGGGGGAAGGTGAGAGAGAGAGAGAGAGAGAGAGAAAGGGAGGGAGAGCAACAACTAGACGTTCACGATTGATTCGCAACTCTTCATTCTCATTATTTATTTCAAAGAGTCTGGTCGACTTTTATATTTAATAGAAAAGATAGAAGGGAGTTAATAATCTAATTTATAAACGCTGTCGTAACTACATGAAGCTGAAACCTCTCTCTCAACTTGGCAAGGTGATATACAGGGTGTAGCGTAGCATGTGTAGCACACTTCAGTGGTGGACAGAAGACGCACACAAAATTATAAGAGAGTCATATAAGCATGTGTCCCGTTTGACCTTGTTTCCAAGCTACAGCCAAGTGATTCCATTAAACTGTTTGTATAACATACTAGATATTGATATACTTATTGACTTTATATGTTCTATGGGTTATCCCAAACACTATATAAGTTGCATTCTATGAAATGACGACTGCAGGCTTGCATTCCGGCCAAAGGTAGCCATTTTTAACACTTCCTGCAATGTTAAGCCGCTCTACATTACTGTAATACAAACACGTCCATTACTTGGAAACAAAGTCAAATGGTACACATGTTTATGTTAACTCTTATGTGTTTTGTGTCTCGTGTCCACCACTGAAGGCGTCCCACCTTTTACGGTACACCCTGTATATATAATTATAAAAAACTAAAACCAGAATATACAACAGATTAGATGTCAGAACGTAATAGACATCTCAGCCATCATAGTCTTCGCTCTACTTTATAACAAGATTTTTTTTTAAAATTAGATTTTTTACACTTTCCAAGTATTAAACTGAAAAAAAAGAGTTTTGTAAAAATGACGTGTAGAAGTTCTCAAAATCAAATAGTGAAAAGAATATGAATAGCTTAAAGCTAGGTATACTTTGAGGATTAATCTTACTAATCATAAAATACGACACACAAAATAGTCAAAAATATTAAATAAAAACAAAGAATTAAACTACGGTCCTAGTTTGTAATCGGGCATAATTAGATTGGGCACTGTTTTTTTACCTCCAGTTACCAACAACATTCTCCCCCCAAGGGGGATGGGGCATTGCTACTTTGCCCCACTTTCATCTGGTAGCTTATACTAAACTGTAATCAACTGTCGATTTATTGTATTCTTTTCAAATTAATATTATACCAAGTGCCCAATCCACGTGTTTACAATTCCTTCTAGTCGAATCAATGGTGCCCAATTTTACAATATCTCACGTAAAAAGTGTCCAATCCACAACCGCCCTTGTAATTACGTGAATTAAACTAAATAAAACTGATTTATTCTAGTGAAGCATGACAGAAATATGTTGGTTCTGGGGTTTAATAAGACATATTATATACCAAATAGTGTCAAAAGTGAAATGTATTTAGGTGAGAACATAATGATAAAGGGATAAGCAACGATAGTCTTAACGAGACAGAATAAAAATCTATTTTCATTACAATAGACAATTAATAATTCCAAATGAATGTAATTACAAGAAATGAAATTTAAGTTACCTGAAAACAACTATAATAAATTTTTGGGTAGTGTATTTTTTTAAACAGTACGTGAACAACAATCGTACTAACGGGTTAACCTAAAGTTAGGGTATTTGGAGGTAAATTTATAGGAAGTTTACCTGTATTAGCGTGGAGAGTGGTTGTAAAACCACAATGATTAATCACATATCAAATTTAATCCTTATTGTAATATATGGAGATTTGTTTTTTTTTAATAAAAAACGACATATTTGTGCATGGTGACTTCAATACCCGTCCAAGCTATACAAGTATTTACAATAATAGGGGAGGATCAAGAATGTTGAATTATATATGTATGAAACGTGCCCTCATTTTCATGGAGGTGGAGTGGTAAAACAGTTAAGGAAGAACACCTTCATTTCACTTGACTGGAACTCTAGCCTCTACCTACCCGTCATCAGTAAGTTAGGCTAAAATATATTTAAGTTATACTTAATTTGTATTCTAATAAAGTGCCCAGATCGAAAATTCAATATTTGAACAAACCCGTTATTTGGCTCGAATGTTACAATTATTTATTGTAACCCGCTTCGTTGGTGTCACTCTCGGAATAGATTTGGCTTCCAATTACTAGTCAACTGGGGGGTAGTATTCCCTAAATGGTTTTCCACTCTTTCTATAAGAAAATGAGGGTACAATTTATCTAAATTCAACCTTCTTCATCCATAACCCATTAGCGTAAATCGTACATAATATGCTACCCAATAGGATAGTATTTGTGTAGTAATCCTATGTTTCTGAGCAAGACACGCTTAGACCGAAAGCTTAGCTCAGGTGATTTTATATTGAGACAAGAGCTCAGGATTTGATTTCAGGCAAGACAAAAAAAATGTATCATATGTGAAAGTGGGGGCTCCCCTCTGACGAATTAGCGTCCAAGAACTAGGTGTCGTGTATGTTGAGAGTTAAGGCGATTGGCTCTTTTCATTTGGCGTGGAAATGCAGAGCCATAGGAACAAACCGCTATCTTCAAGAATTTTTAGTGTTTTGCAATTTTACTTATGGAAACAGATTGTTCAAGAATAGTAGCATGTTGATTAATTTATATTTTTTATATACACACCTCTTCTATACTTTTAATTGTGATCAAATATCGATAAAATTGACATTCTTCTATAGAAAGCTGCCAGCTTCACAACAAAAAATAAGAAAATGTAACAATTAAAAAACATCGATACATTATCATAAAAGGGGTGTTGAAAATATTAACATAACAATTTAACTCGTTCTCGATAAAACTGATATTTCCCAAACGTGTGATTTTTCCCTTAGACCTGTTAGGTAGCTAGTGCCATCTACTGTTTACGTGATCCATCTGTTATTGTTGGCGCGGAAGGATACTTTGGTCGGTTGTTCACCCACCCACCAACTATCTCACAAAATAGGTTTTAGACTTTCACTCGACAGGGCCAAGGGTCTTAAGTTAGATTTAAGTCATGTACTGCTAAATTAAGTCTGTCTAAAAGAGGTGCACATTCCCTAAAAATATAAATAGATACACCTATTGATACCCATTCTGATCTGTCTAGAGTCTCTCAATGTGGGCCAGAATAGACGGTTATACTCGCGTACACCTGTTTGAGACACTTTCTCCAGCATCAAATGAAGTAATTTAACCGGGCAGTGGAGTGAATCGGTCGACAGAGGTTTCGAAAATTTACTTCTGGGTGGCCCATCTTTCTTTTCACGAGGTCGTATCGTGAAGTGAAGGACTAAAAACTCACATGCCCCTACCAATGCAATCATTATGCAACAAACGAAGGTAATGTAAAGTATGAGACCGTGGGGGAGAGGAGGAGGGGTAGGCATCCCAAAAGGCTGGATAAAAGAACAAGAGCAAACAAAAAAGAATAAAAAATATTCTTAACTTTTAATTTATCTAATGTCAGTGTGAGTTCTAGCCGGAAATAATCAACTAGCACTTTCATATTAATTAATCCCCTTTGATGTATTATAAATCTTAATGAGTCTTGTTTTCCTTTGCAGGGAATTATGTCGGGGCTGTTGATGTATTATGCAAAACTTCTGTTTCTTTCCATCGATCTTTATCTTTTGTAGGAGTGAAAATGTTTTGATTTCAACTCTACGTGATTAAGTGTGGAAAAGGGGAAGATAGGCTGAAGGGGTTCTTGGAGGTAGAGAGGGAGTGAAAAACAATTAACGAAACAGATAATGAGTACTAACACTCGACGGTACTCTTGTGCGACTAAACAAAACCTTTTTTTACTTCCAATCAAAGGTAGAACAAAAACAAACATTATAATTTAAAAATGTGGTACAGCCGTTTGTAAAAGAAAAAAGAAAAGAAAAAAAAAGTGGCATGGCCTTGAAACGAGCCAAATTAAAGGTCACATAAGACTCAGTTTTTCGAGGATCTCACGCCTTCGGTTAAACTATTATTACTAATGTTAATAATAATAATAATACTTAGCGCCGCGTCTTACTACCCGTTCGGGTTACACGCTTAAATACCAGTTATTCTAATGGGCTAGGAATTGGAAAGGTTGAATGTAGAGGAAGTGAACCCACATTTGCGCGAAGGCCGAGTGGAAATACAATTAGAAACACCCCCCACCCCCCGTTCAGCTGAGTGATTGTCTAACCTCGAATGCCTAATCCTCGGCAATCTAGCTAAACATGGAACTAGCGCGTTAGCTAACTAAGTCACCGAGGCGGGTTATTGTTAATATATTCCAACCAAATGAATTTAGCTGATTAATCCAAGGGGGGAGTATAATTAATGTTGTGCAGAGTAAATGCACCCGCATTAGAGTGGAAAGAAGGTGGTAGCACCCAAATTAAAAATAACTTGTGGAAAACCACCCCGATCGCACCGGGCTATATTAGAACCTTGACCTTCCTCGTAATTATATGCTTAATTCTCTAATCTGTGTGACCATCAGTGTTGATAGAGTCATGAAAAGGATATAAGCTTTAGAACTTATGATCTCTGTGTACCTCCCAATCCACATCTCATTTGGTCCAAAATGTCTTCACAGGGTGGAAAGACAATGCCAAGGCTAAGTCCGTCTCCGTGTACCTCCCAATACACATCTCATTTGGTCCAAAATGTCTTCACAGGGTGGAAAGACAATGCCAAGGCTAAGTCCGTCTCCGTGTACCTCCCAATCCACATCTCATTTGGTCCAAAATGTCTTCACAGGGTGGAAAGACAATGCCAAGGCTAAGTCCGTTTCTACTAAAGGAAGTATTTGCTAAACCGTAGTAAAACAATTAGTATCTAACTCGCTACAGTGGCCGGGTGGTCTAAGATGCCACTCTTGCAATAGACTAGACTGACAGTGACGGGGAGATCGGGGTTCAAATTCCAGACGGGAGTACTGAGGGTTATTTTACAATATCCCTCCACGAAAATGTGGGTACTTTTATTTTAAATTCAAACATAATCATCCCTAACATATAAGAGTAATTTTATACAAATGATTATAATCTGAAAAGGTAGAGTAATACATGGTGCTACAAAAAAATATATATATATCCATACGTAGAGTTATGTTACATGCATTTGTATCTTTTGGTAGATAATAACACGTTAAGTAGTAACTGTAGAATAGTAAAATAATATCAATGTTCATTTCAAATAAATTTTTATTTTTTAAAAAGGTTTTTACTACCAAAATCTCACTATAGCCAAGAGAGTGGTGTAAAGGCCTCTTATGACACTGCTTTAACTATATTAGTGTTTTAAAAATACAACAATAATAAGAAATATGTGATTTACCCTGATGATGTTTTTCAAACTTCTACTGTGTACCGCGAGGCCTTATCCAGGAGGGAATCAAAGAATAATCATCCAAGTAAGTACTAGTATATGCTAGTAATCATGTTGATTAGGTAAGATAGCTAGATCCTTAATGATAAGATGGACTAATTATAGTTGGATTCTGGTGTGGATAACAGTTTAAACAATACATAAACATACACATTTTTACCCAGTCCACATTAATAACATTTTACAATAGTATGAATATTATTGACCGACCAAACCAAGGTCTTGTTTTTACTCGATGGTTTGGCATTTCATATCTCCATTGTACGGATATTTGTTCCATGAGTACTGCTAAGCGTGTCCACAAATTTTAACGAAATTGAGCGTTAACATTCTTTAAACCTTGGTCGAACGACGTATGCATATAGTTTGGTGATCTATACCCGTTATAATGTGGCATACACTCAAGAAAATATTATGTTTAAAAGTTCATCCTAATTTAAAAAATTCTAATCAACGAATCGAGCACCTCGGAAGTATTTTTTTGAATCTTGGCATATATTGCGAGGCTAACATATTAAACCAAAAGGACAACTGTTATTCACCAGGAATATAATGTACTAATGATTATAACATTGGTTGTTTTTCTGTCCAACTTGGATCAACAAAGAAAAATAGAAGGAGAAACTACTTAAAATATTTCAACTTGAAGTTCAGATAGATATATTAAAGCTGTAATAACGATAATAATATAACAGAATTACTAACATTATATACTTAATATCTTTTAAATGTGTAAATAGTTTTGTGTTTAAAAAAAATTGATCTCATCGTAGTTTAAATATGGATATCGAACGCATCTTTTCTAATGGTATCAGTCATTTGTATCCCGATTATCTTGGAACAGTGCAACAATTTCAAATCGATTTTATTTATTTGCAATGGCTAAATATTTCAAAAGTATCTCAATCTGTATCATTATTGATCATTGGACGTCATCTTTAACGTGAGAAGGATGTAGGATTATCAAATTCCGTTAGGTTAAAATTCCTTAACCTAAAACTTGGAGGGAACGAGATCTATTGTTTACAAAACTACTTGTTTTATCGGTATTGATTATATATATCAAAAGGGAGAGTTAAAGATTTCAAGATTGGACATATTATGAATGTATAAAAATTGTTTCATTAATTTTTTTTATTGTCAAATATGTTCTACCTACCAGAACCCTATTATAGTTTAACATGGATCTGCCTCCCAAAAAATTGTGCTAAACGTGTTCAACTTTATACCTTCCTAATATTGAACGTCTAGTTTAAATTACTCAAGCATTTGATAGAGGTTGGATATTACCTTTAGAGTGTTAAATAGTGCTACTCAACTATTCTCAGGAATTTGAAAACCCTTCGTGTCGTTTAACTAAACAGACGGTGAGAAAATACCATGTGTTTGTAACAAATTGGCCTAAATCAGTTGATTTTTTAAATAATTGTTTTATCTCAACTTTATTTTTTAAAACTTAAGTTAAAATATTAACATTTCACTACTATGATTTCACACTTTTTTTACGATTCCTCCCATTTTTTTTGTACAAATATTTCGATTATTTATAATAGGTGTTAAGTTTTAAATATTATTGAAAGATATGCAATGCACTTAAAAAGTGTGTAGTCCTTTGACCAAGTGTTTTATGACCCACAGAAATTAACTCATATTTAAATAGTTTCCTAAAGTAGTACCATGATTTTTTCAACTTTGGTCAAAATCAGGCTAGTAATTAAATTTAGAGGGATGAAGGGATTTGACTCCCTATGCCCTATGGTCATTTAAAACAAAATAATACTTCAAAACATTCAATAATATTTCCAATTAATAATCCCTTATCCAAACATCCAGTATAAAGTTGTGCTAATTTTCATAAGTGTAAGAAAATATTTACTTTTACTTTTCATTTCCTTAGATACCTAGAATGGTTAAGTCCTTTAATCCTAGGACACCCATAAGTTATCAAATTGTAAGTTGAAGATAGCTCAATAACAAGGCCGTTTTAAGAAAATGTATGGGGCGGGGCAAAAAATGTGAGGTCTCAACGCCCTCATTTTGTACGGCAGTTTTTTCAATTATAGCACTAAACCGTTATATATATATATATATATTGATATGTTCTCGGTACTTATGTTACTTAATAATTTCTCATGTTTTATAGAATAGTGATCAACCCATTAAATGCTTGTACTTTATTAAATGCAAAAAATCAATCCAATTACGTTGACCAATGTAAATTCCTCTTTACACCATTGCATTGTTAGTTTTCTGTGCACCGGCAGTGGTAGCACAATGATGACGTAATCTATAGTACTGCAGTACATTACTCTAATTATATAAATTACATAAAGTTAGGGCTTTGAGGAATATGGAATAGAATCTTATCAGCAAGAGAAAACTTATTGCTGTTAATTATCTGTAGGGGCCTACACCATTTGAAATGGAATTTAGAATAAAGACTGCTATCGAATTTAATAATGTTGGGGGGGGGGAGGGGAATGTGGCCCCCTGGAATGTAAAGCCCAGGGCAAACGGCACCCTTTGATACCCCCTCCCTCTCCTATACGCAGCCCTGCTCAAGCATATTAACCCGAACTAATCCAGTAAATTCCAAATGCGTGTTCCTATTTGGGTCAAATTTATGGATTAGTTACAAAACAATGATTAACCACCCATTTCATAATGGTATTTTTTTTCAATTACATGTTAAGACTTATGGCATACAAAAAAAAGTGTTTAAAATTGAGTCATGTACTCACGACAACAAATTATGATAGAGAGAGAGGTTCGTAGTTCAAAGTGACGCAAGTAGAGTTTTGTATCGCTCACCTAAAACAAAAAAAAAGGAAAACCGTAATGAGTACCACAAGTAATAGAACTTAACAAATCAAATATATTTACCTGGAGCAATTAATGGGGAATTTTACCACCACCGGGTCATTTTCAATACTTATTGCCAACATAATTTATACTTAGAGTAAGATAATACAATTAGAATTATCTATGTAAAATTACTTGGAACGAGTAGTGTTAAACGAAAAATCACCAAAGTAGACTTTTTCTGCTTGCTCAAAAGGATTGTAGTATAGCCTAGTTTAAGTTGAGATATTTTGTGATTTTTAAGCAAACATCTAGCTCAAAACTTAAAAGAAATATAATTGCTCAATCAGTTTTTCTCATGATATTTGGAACCCTGTCTCAATAACATTCATACATTCACCTACTAAAGTAAGCTATAGGTAAGACATATTTAGATTGCGGCTTCGTCATTCAAAATTTGTAAACTTTGAAATCATATTACGCGAAGTAAATGCTTTAATTAAAAAACAAGAATTCAAAATATTTTTGGTAAAACTCACTAAATTGAATGAAGTCGACATAAACTGACGTTTTCTAAATTCCTTGCTTCCCATTTGAATATAAATTTTAACTATGTGTGCACACCCTTGATTTATAAGTTTATATCAAAACAAAATTATGAAATCCGTTTGGTTATAATTCTGATAAATTACTTTTGAAAAGAATTTCCTGTCTCTTTAAATAAAAGGAAGACACACATAATAACTTTCAAATGTACACAAATAATTGAAAAAAAAAGAATATATTTATTAAAGAAAATATTAACTAGTTTCGGTAATATCTTCTTACTTAAGAGATTTATTAGATTGTCACTTTATAGGCAAAATAATAACATAGATACTAACATGCGTTTCCCATTTTGAATATCCGATTGATTTTTTTTAAAACAAAGTCAAATAAAAGTAAACTAAGTAAATGTGCTGGAGCACGGCCTAGAGAGAAAACAATGATAAAATAATCTTCTTGTTTTATTCAAATTTATTTAATAAATTGAAATAAAATATTTGACAATATTTTGTCAAATAAATGTTTAGATAACTGCATATATTTTTATGTCAATTACTTGTTGTGGGATTAATTAGATTTGTTTAATTATCGAAAAGAGATGCATAGATGTATACAAAGCACAGCTAAATAATGATTATAAACAGCAGTTAGTCATAAAATAATATGTGTATCATTGTTACTTAGTTGTAATAGCATTCGTAAACAATCACAGATAATAGTCACAGAAGCAGACAATTCGGATGTAAAGTTTTTAATATTAAAACAAAACACTCTTTGATTGGGAAACTCTTCTAATCATGACGTTTGTTTAGTTTTCAATCAGAAACGTCGAAGCTGTCCTAAACAAGTCATAGCCACAAAAGATGGGTTGAGGATGAAGGGCTATAAGCGACCATAGTTGTTGGTAGATAACCCTTCAAAACCAGAGTAAATGTACGTGACATATTGACAAGCTAGTGACCATTTACCCTACCTCGGTTAACATTATAACCCCGAAATGAAAGTTTCCAAATTGTTTATTCTATGGGGGAAATGTGAGGGTCCAAATGGTTATGAACTGACCTCAACGGGGGCTGAATAACAACCTCCAGAGGTTTGTGTGTGTGTGGTTTTGGAGACAACTCCCTACCCCCACAATGCATATATACCCTCTAGCACACATGAACGCAGGGTTATGAGTATTGCACAGTGCATACACTGTCTGATCTACTGTGAATGCTCCAATATCACACAGCCAACCCCACCCCCCCTCTCACCACCCCCTAACTCCCGTTGGCGATATAACTTTGGAAAACGGACATTGCTCATTGTACTCAAATCACGGGGATACAAACAAACAGATTCTATTACTTTTCCTCTGTAAATACGAGCTTGGAAAACAAATGGTGAATGATAGACATTTGTTTGTCGTCCGTTTGTACGTGATATGTTGCGAACCGTTAGAAAAATTCCACCACACGCAACGTACCGTTTGAGATGTAAATGGGTAGTTCACAATACTGTGATTGGATATGGACCAGAATGGGTGATTTGTTAGAGAAAATCACTTTTTATGTGTAACAGTAACCTAACTAGAGTGAAACATGTATTTGTTAACAGACCTGCTCGTAAACTACTGTATTGGACACATTGGGATGTTTGAAATAGGTATGGTGTTGATTTAATTGCGATACTGGCTTTATATTTGTAATTTAATGAGCTATTATTTATTGAAGAGTAAGTACACCAATATTAAACAATGTATATTACTTTTATTAACGCTAATGAGCGAACCTGGTAATAATTGTGTCCAAAAAAATCAGTGTGGATAAAATTACGTTCCTTTGTGAAATATGAGAGGTTTTATCATTATAAAACTTTGTATCTGACGTTTAAATTTAATTAAAAGTGTATGGGAATTAAATTAGTATATACATACATTTGATAAATGACACCTTGTTACGGCAATAAACCCCGTAACCTTTGGTTAATGGAATCATTCCTTGCTCAGGATTATTCTTAACTCATAGTTTAAGGTAAAGTCTATGATGAGCATGTGGAAGTCATTGGCTGACAATAAGTTATCATTGTTACAGTAAGCCCATGGCTTCTTTGGTGCTGACTGACAGCTCACAGCTGACTTCTGACAGTCAACATTTAGGTATATACCTAAATTTTGACTGTCAGAAGTGACAGCCTATAAAAACACATGTTTTTGCAGATAATATGGTTCGGCATAGGGATACATAATTTGGTCTAGTAACTTTTCAAAGCCGTCAGCTGTCAGCTGTGAGCTGTCAGTCAGCACCAAAGAAGCCCTGGGGCTACTGTACCACAGCCACCACGGACAAGGGGGTTGGCTTTATTCTGTAATGAAATGTTTACTTGGTACCGAATAAATTAGTAGACGTAGATGGGGATCTATTAGACAAGAGAAAGCATCCGTGTTTTTGCGGTTTTCTAGCGAAACATATTTAAGTCAAAATAGATAAAATATTGCTCCAGTAAAAACAACGAATTTAATTTTATTCACATAATGATATCAACATTTGTCGAATATCTGTCAAGGGTGTTCTGAAGTTAAATGACAACTCTTTCTCTTAATTTAAAAAATTTCTAATATAATGCAGTTATTCTCATGATATATATTCAAGAACGAGTGATATCACCATGTGAATAAAGCTAAGCTCTATGTTTCTACAAGAGATATATTTGATTTATTTTGGCAAAAAAAAAAGTTTTTCTATTAAAACTGCAAGCACACTGACGCTTTCTCACGTCAGTTACACTCCCATTTTAACAGCTTTATATAATCTATAAAGAGCTTCAAGTCCTAGTTTTTATATAAAAGGCTTTTCCTGTTACTTGAGGAAACAACATTTTAATTTTATTCATTCAACACTTTTTATGCGATTTTTTCTTGCTTTAGTTAAGGATATATTAAATAAATAATGTATTTCAAAAGTGGTAGCCTTTATGTTTGAGGACTCTTTTCAGAATGTTTTGATTGGTGTATTTTAACTTTACCAAGTCAGCTACTTAAATATAAATGTACAATGACATTTTGGATTTCACGTCTTATTTAAATGACTCTTTTTCTAAAGAAAATAGGTTAATTAATACTAAGGCCCAGTATAAATTTATTTTAATTTTCAGGTTTAACAAATCTTTAAATTAATGTATACCTTTTTTTCGGAGGCATATCCCTTCCTTCGTAAACACTTATATCGAGTACACCAAGTGTTTTGTTTTTAAATTAATTAATTAACTAAATCCCTTCTCCTTATTTATACTAGTGTAATTTTTTCAAACTAATTACTTAACTTATGAAAGAAGTCTGTTATTTTGACTAAAAGCTTCTTCAAACAAAATTCGCTATTTTTTGCATGCCAGGCTACAAAGAAAAATATACGTATTTTAAATCAGTGAAAACGTTGACAAATTAGATAAAATTAATAATAGCTTTGGCATAAAAAGGGAAAAAAATGAATAGAAATAAAGAATTCATATTGAAGCTAAAATACATAGAATATACATAACTAGCTCTCACTAATGCAAATTCAGGGCTTGCTTAAAATAATATAATTATTTAGTTTTAGGATTACATTAGATTAACTTAGAGTAGAAAATGATACCATTATTCAATAATTTTCGCGTAACACTAAAAAATACTCCGCGTACTGAGGCTGAAAGCCACTAGTTTAGGAGTCACAAAGTGATGGACGTGTTTCTGTTCATTTTAATATGACGATTTTCTAAGCAATTTTATTTTTTATGACATTTAGAATATTAATAATTATCTTCAAAATAACATTTTTTTTATCATGCACTATTAATTCCTTTTAACTCGTGATTTCGAGCCTAGGGCCGAAGCAAAGTTTCGCCACTCCGACCATTTCTTGTTGCAATTTCTGTGATAGGTTAATTTCAGATTCTACGAGCAAGCAAGAACTTGCGTGCCTTCACATTTTGCCGGGAAGGTGCTTTTAAAGTCCGTTCACGATAGGTTTTTACCTAAATGACAGTTAAAAAATCATATGTTTAGGTTTAATTACCTGTTATATATACATTTAAAATAACGTAAACTTAAATTTTCTCATACTATTTCATTTTTTTAAATAATTTCTTTTTATCCAACTCGAAACAATATATTTAACATAATTAAAAGTACTTATTCTTCGTTTTGGAACGTTATTGATTTTGTGTAATATAGTGCACACATTAATACAGGTATCGTATTTACTTGGAAAAGAGAAAATACTTGTAATTTTTTTTACTTACAAGAAATGATTTTATGATTATTTTATCGTATTTTGAAATATTTAGCTTAATAAAATATTTTCATCAACTGCGTGTCTGAATCATTGTAAAAAATTCGTTTACCGTCATGTTCAACCATATGGTTTAGATTCGTCAGTCGCCATTTTAAGCTATGTTCGTTAGAAGTTTTTGTGAAAGTGGTGTGAATATTTTTTTAAAGTGAGATAATACTATAAATAAACTTTGTGTCCATCCTCCAATAAATATATAAATAATATTGGCCTAAGTTACTGTGGTTAACTATCACACTAATATATTACGATTTGTTTTCATTACAGTCATCCAAAGTGATAGATGTCAGCTGTTGGCGTAGTGATATATTAGGGACTACTTCTAGTAACATTTTAAGCTGTCATTCAAGTAAACTTAGGTCATGAATGAATTATACATACCTTCAAGTGTTATTTTACATGTCACAATCGTAATGGGACCAATGGCCTTCCTTCCCCTCCGAAGGCAGGTGTGCTAAGGAGTTTTATCGTCCAATAAAAATCCATCAACCTTGGATGTTTTTGAACCCACGAACATCTGGTCCTGATGAGAACACTTTACCCTAAGACCGCTTAGATCTACTAGTGGCCAATATTGACAATATTTAAATAAATTATAGGGCACAATCTTACTTATCTTATCTTAGTATTATTTATTCTTTTATGCGGTCAGGTCCAGTGCACCATATGATGTCATCAAACTTTTACTTCAGTGTTTTCTGTTTTGTACCAACCTTTATTAAATAAGAAATTCCTATATTTTCCAAGGTCTCAGATGATTCCTTATTGGTGTCTTTTGCCTGACGGTCTGGTGATGTTCATCGTGGCTCTCACTGCCCGTATTGTCGTCCATTCGCGTGACGTTAGCAGCTCATTTTAGTCCAAGAGGTTTCATAATGGACACAATGTTCAGCTATATAAGTTGTACAATTATCTGTTTTATTAGATTTTCAATTCCTCGTTAGACTCGTCTTGCCTGATCTGTTGGAATATTTTCCTTTGAATCTTCTTCTTTTCGAAAACCAGCTGGATCAG
Organism: Timema poppense; assembly: GCA_902141375.1. Classification (NCBI taxonomy): domain Eukaryota; kingdom Metazoa; phylum Arthropoda; class Insecta; order Phasmatodea; family Timematidae; genus Timema; species Timema poppense. The sequence goes on from CABFOV010000216.1 coordinate 47,249, forward strand.
CTTCCTTATTAGGTTAAGACGTGTTCCCTAATCGGGCTTGCTATCTTGAGTACAGTAGCCCCGTTGCTTCTTTGGTGCTGACTGAAAGTTCACAGCGTACTTCTGAGAGTCCACATTTAGGTATATACACTAGCCCCATGGCTTCTTTGGTATTGAGTGACAGCTTTTAAAAGTTACCAGACCAAATTATGTATCCCTACGCCAATTCATATGATCTGAAAAAGCACGTGTTAATTAGCTGTCACTTCTGACGGTCAAAACTTGGTATTATACCTAAATGTTGACTGTCAGAAGTCATCTGTGAGCTGTCAGTCAGCCCCAAAGAAGCCATGGGGCTACTGTACATAAATTTTGACCACCAGGAGTGACAGCTGCTAAACACATGTTTTTGCGGATCATATTGTTCGGCGTAGGGATACATAATTTGGTCTGGTAACTTTTCAAAGCCATCAGCTATCACTCAGCACCAAAGAAACCATGGGGCTACTGTAGGTTGTTGAGATGTAGTAACAGCGGTTCTCAGATCGTATTGTGGTTTACATTCATATCCATCCTACCGCCATGATACTTTTTAATAGTCATTCTTAATTTAAAATTATTTTTTTTTAAATTAAAATTCCACCCTTAATTTTTTGTATAGAGTATACAGTGTTAATTTATTGTGTAAAACACTCTAAAGATATACATTTTGAAGTTATTTGATCAATTTAAAAATAAATAAATTTAAGTTAGTTATTAAAAATATTACCTTTATTTAAAGAAATAATAAAAGTCACAATTTTTCCTTGAGGTTTGTGAATATAGCAAATAAATATCAAGTTTGAACCAAAGTACATCAAAACGGTTTCTGCTAAAGCTTCAGGTATAATAATAGTAATATTTAGCACCGCGTCTTACTACCCATTCGGGTTATACGCTTTAAGTACTAATTACTCTAATGGATTAGGAATTGGAAAGGTTGAATTAGAGGAAGTGAACCCGCATTTGCGTGGATGGAAAACCATTTAGGAAAAACCACCCCTAGTTCACCCGGCCGAGATTCGAACCTCGATCTCCCCGTCCTCAGCAGTCGAGCTCAACACGACAAGCGCGTCAGCCAACTACGCCACCGAGGTGGGTCTTCAGGTATAGACATACATACGAGGATAAACATAATGGCAAAACTAACTCCTTTGAGTTCAGGATTACATACAATTTCAAGATACAACATAATTTATAATTATGTAGAAAATATTCATGATTGCAATACTTTCTATAAATGAGAAAGTAAAAAAACGCTACAAGGACTTGAAAATAGCCTACTTGTTAAGTGAATATGATCCACAAAGTGGGTAAATAAGCTAGGAATAATTTTGTCTTCACATTGGATTTTATTTTCTTTCATCATAACTCCAAAATACCATAGAATGTTTTGGGTATACGCAAACTATATTGGCCATATGGTCGGATTATGCCACAAGTTGCAAGATATTCTCTTTATGGTCTGCAAAATCCCTCACTACTTTTTTTTTTATCAGTAACACACGTTGTCTCTCTATAAACCATACACGTGGTGTCGATTGAAGCCACCATAGTTTGCCTAGCAGTTCAACCTCCATCTTTAAAAGATGTCACGTGCTTCAGAGGCACAAGCTCTTTACTGGCGTGGCATCTGGCGTGGGTCTCACTGAGTCTCACAATCCAATACGGTAGACCTCACCAAACCCTTTCCAAGCAAGCCTTAGGCAAAAAGTCTTAAATGAATGTTTATCATACCGTAAGATTTCATAGGATTTTGTTCATATATTTTTTCACTTTATACAAACTGGTTACTCGTTAAAAACTAACACAAAATGTTTGTAAATACATTTATTTGATCAATAAAAAAATATAAGACCCGCAGCATTGGGAAGGTGGGATTAATGTGAGGATAATCTATTCTGGTGTACTGCTGATGGAGAGGCCAGGGCTTGAAACCCGGTCCAGTGTGTATTTATAAAAAAAAAATTCCCCATTATCCTTAAAAGAAAATACGGCTATGCCTTATTTCAACACTACCTTCCTCATCCTTACCATATTAGCGTAATCTAAATATACATATCCCCGAGAATGGTAAGATTAAGGGATAAATTAAATAAACATAGTCCAATAATTCTTATATAGGCTTACAATATTTTAGTAAATAATATTATATTAAATTAGGTCCCATAACTTATTTATTAATAACTTACAAGCCTTTTAAAAAAATAAATTTAATTCTTAGCAAAAAAAAACTAAAAGAGTCGAAAAAGTTATTTATTTTTTAGAAGCAACACCGCAAGACACATGTTATAAAATTAATACAAATCAATATGTATTGCTCTAATTTTAATAGAAACGTTTATTTACTATAAATATTTTTAATTTTTCAGGAAAAAAAAATAGAGTTAAGCTTTTTATCTTAAAGATGTTAGGTCCACAAGAGGTGCTTCAAAGTGCATTCCCCCACTTTGACATGGGGGAATCCCAACCACTTCCTGACCCCCTTTCCCTCTTCCAACCCATCCTACCCGATAAAAAAAAAGCACGATAGCTGAAGCAATAGAAAATAACACAATCAATATTCGATGTGCAAACATTTCCGCAGGACGTGGTGACCCAAAAAATGTAGGGGCAGTTTCGCACTCAACCTTAGCTCAATATCTCGTACATAATCCAAAAAGGTAATTTGCACACACCATCCCCACCCTTATTCCCGAGTATAACGTCAATCTTGAAACATATAAATAAATAGACACAAGTTCTTCGAATAGGCTAAGGAAAGAAAACTTTTGTATAAATGAGTTTCTCAATTATGAAAGCAATAAGATAAATATTGTAACCTTACATCAAAGTCCTAGCTCTACATATACTTTTTTTCTTGTAGTCTAGTGGTCAGAGTTTCTGGCTAAGGATCCAGAGGACACAGGTTCGATCCCCATCGCGTCCGCAATTTTTCTGTGAACCAGTGGGTCTGGAACAAGATCAAATTCAAGTCTCGCGTGGACAAATTAGCTACTTGAATAAATAAGTAGTAGTTCTGCTATAGAAAATTGAGACTAACGGCCAGAGGGTTTATTGTGCTGACCACATTACACCTTTAATCCACAAGTGTTGGCGCTATCTTCGCTAACGGCGACGGCCACTCGGTCGGTATCTGGTGGTCTTACGCCTTATATTATTATTATTATTATTATTATTA
>CABFOV010000216.1:60679-75935 GCA_902141375.1 Timema poppense
GATTTCTTCTCCGAATATTTCGATTATATCTTCTTCCACCTACCTTTACCCTCCTCTTCTCCACTTTCCGAGAGGATAGAAACGCTCTTCCCCCCTCTGAGTGCAGAGAGTTGTAACGCAGCGCTCACGCGCGTGATGAAGTGTGAATTTTCCTAGATTGAATCTGATTGGCCTCGAGTTGCAGTCACTCAGACGGAAAAGAAATCTTGAGACGCCACCTGGTTTTCTCAGGGAGCGTCGTAGCCTACTGCCTCCCCTTACTCCCTCCCTACATCCCTTAAATCCAGAACCTTCCCGGCCTAAAGAAAGCCATTCCTCCTCCAACCCCCTCCCCCCCTTTTTATTTCTTTCCTCTCCATAGGAAATCTTCGAGAAGATCTGCACACATCAGAAGGCACGCAGTCCGAACACTCAAGGATGCCTACTGTAACGTTTTTAAGGGGTGAACATATTCTGCCAATGATCAAAAGAAATGGGCTCTGAACATACTCATAATAGCAAAAGAGTTTAAGATCCTTTGATTGTGATGACCAAATACCTATTGTTGACTCTGGTATGAGTCCCGAATGGGGCATATTTTTAATTTTCACGTGGAAGTGAACACACGCGCCTCTGTATCCACATGAATCTCGACAAGTCTTGGGGCACCCCTATTGCGCCCACTGCACGTGCCTCTAACATCCGGAAACGATGAATTCTACCGTTTCTCGGAGTGTTAAGAAACTTTTTTTTTAGGGTCTGTATTTTTCTTATTCTACAACAGAAACATCTTGAAGTGCAACGCCTGAAAGAACAGATTCTCGTCCGATGGAGGGAAGAAATAAAAAGCAGGTAGAGGGTCTGAATAAAGTTACAGTATAGAGGAAGACTATTCAATAATGAGACACTTTATTGTAGTTGAGTGCGAATAATATTCAACATCGATAAGACTGCGATGCAGTTTCTCTAAACCTCAAAATTTTAAAGAGCCCAGAGCCCATATTACGACCAATTAAATGGGAAATTAGTTATAAGATTGCGCTAGAAACATAAAAAGTATCGATGTTTGGTTTTCTGCGTTTTTCATTTTGCAACAGTAAGATTAATATCACCATGATTTTTTTTCATTTAAAACAGTTGTTTTGATTATTTTTTATATTAAGACTGTTTCCATTTTTGGAATTTTTTAGTAGCCTATAATGCAAAAAAAACAACACACACTACAATGGGACGTATGATTTGAGCTGTATTGACCACCTAAATCGGTGTTATCCAGGAATCTGAACGGGATTGAGCCTACCTTACGTAACACGTTCATTCGCCATACGAGTGGTGGTGACTGACAACTGTCAAAAGATGTAAAAACTGATAAGAGAAAAACACAAATAAAAACAAACCGTTGGTTGTGAAAGTTTTGACTTCCAATGAATATAGTAGCGTAGATCTGGTAGCTTTTGTTAGCTCTCCCTTACCGACAATACTACTGTAGTTGGTGTACAGGTAGGTAATACAGTTAAAAACAAACCCCTCATTAGCTCTCCCTTACCGACAATCCTACTGTAGGTGGTGTACAGGTAGGTAATACAGTTAAAAACAAACGTCTCATTAGCTCTCCCTTACCGACAATTTTACTGTAGGTGGTTTACAGGTAGGTAAAACCGTTCAAAACAAACGTCTCATCATGATATTTTAACCAGGGGTCTTCATAACAGCTACAGTGGCTTCAAGAAACCAGTGAAAATATTTTAGCTTATTTTTTAAATACAAAAACTTTCCAAAATCATTATATAAACATATATAAATCTATCCCCCTGATTCTAATTTCATTGTTATCAAGTGAATAATGTAGAAATCTGTGTTTCGATGATATTTCTTGTTCGATGGTATTGATGTAGCGGATATACCGTTTATTGGGCCGTGAGATGGGTCAAGAAGTAAAAGAACTTGTTTTACAGGTAAAATTAATATTTAACTGAAAACCCTCAAAATGCTTTATAGAGTCATAATAATATTTTGGGTAAAAAAAATATTCTTATTGCCGTGTGAACGAAGCAATGGTTTCTAAAATTGCAGAGCAATACTTTTGTATTGTTAATTCAAGTTTTTTAGTTTCTTTTTAATCTCCCCATCTTACTACCTGTTCAGTTTATACGCATATACGATAAATTACTCTAATGGGGTAGGGATGAGGAAGGAAACATTTTAGAGGTAATCTACCCACATTTGTGTGAAAGAAGGGTGAAATTCCTGTGTTCGATTCTCGTGTGTAGTATGTCATTTTTCAGTATATTGATTTTGATCCAGCTATTAGGACTTATCGTGTGAACAATCATCACGTATCATTTTGTAATACACACGAATTAAAAATAGGAGCAAGAATTCTTCCGAAGTCGGATTCATCAACTTTTTGAACCAGGTGCGGTTTTTAAAAAGCAACTGACTCAAAATTTAGGTGAATGTAGTCGTGACTCCTCCATCACATCACCTCCGCGGTACCAACTTCGTGCGTGACCGCAGTTCACTCCCAGGAAACCAGAGTTTCATAACACACGCATATTATAGAGTTATTCCTAGACAGGACCTTGCAAGAACAATAGGCCTATAACTAGTAGGTCATAAAGGCGCGCATGCCTCCAATATATAGGTCTTCATCCCTCACCATCCAACAACCCCTCTTGCGTGTGGGACCCTAATATCACGCAAGCGGGGAAAATAGACGTGTGGTAACTACCTTAGTTAGATAATTATCTGTATCGTAGCTCTCTTTCAGTGGCGTGGCGTGACGTGTTGCCAGAGAACGTGAAATTGTACCTTGGAATACTATTGTTTTCACCGCGTCTTACTATCAGTTCGGGCTAAACGCAAATGTACTAATCAAGTTATTGTGTTAGGGACGAGTAAGGTTGAAATTTTAGGTAGTGTACAAACACTTGCATGAAGGTAGAGTGGAAAAGCCTTTAATAAAAAGCCATCATCAGTACATCTGACCAGGATTCGAGCTCTGACCTCTCCATTATCTGCAGTCCAGTCTATTAAGAGCGTGACACATTTGAACAATGTGAAAATATCTTTATGGGCAAAGTCTGTAGGCCCTTTAGCGCTTGCTCTTAGAAATTAAGTGAGGAAGGCTATGGAGAGCCAGCATAAGCTATGAGGTCCCCTAGTGTACGAGATTTCTACCAGGTGGTGCAGGCAGCACTAACCAGCTGGAGGGTTGAGCACATGTCTGGTCCCGGATGGATAGTAAACACATCCAACCAACCTTTGGGTTGTTGATTTAAGTAGAAGAACGTAGTCATAGATGAAATCAGATTAGTCATAATTAAATAATTTATTTGTCTTTGATTTGTATCTTTATCTAGATGCACTTAATGGAAAAAAAAAAATAGTTGTAATATGTTAACAAAAACTTAATCTTCGACTTCAGCTTAGACTTTTCTTTACCCGTACTAAACTAGGTTTTGACTTCACCTAGTATTTAAATTATTATTATTATTATTATTATTATTAGCACCACGTCTTACTACCCGTTCGGGTTGTACGCACTTACGCTAATATTTGTGTCGGGCCCGAAGATTGAACTCTGGACCACCAGCACAGAAGTGTGATACCTTATCCCAAAACCAACGTGTTTAAAAAGTTACCCTTTCACACCCCTGATATAAATAAATATATACAGAAGAAATATACCACGCCTCAGCGGTGAATGGGAGACACAAAGCAAAAGAAAAGAAAAAGTTAATATAAACATGTGTCCCATTCGACCTGGTTTCCGAGTCATAGTCATGTTTGTACTCTAGTAATGTGGAGCTACTTAACACTATAGGAAGTGATGAAAATTGCATTGCAATGCGCTTTATTTTGGAATCAGTGCGGCATTCCACGAAACGATGACTGCAGGCTTAAAGTACCCATCCATGATTTACAAAAAATAACTTCAGTTAGGAAGTACAGTACACATACAGTAGCCCCATGGCTTCTTTGGTGCTGAGTGACAGCTCACAGCTGACGGCTTTGAAAAGTTATTAGACCATATTATGTATCCCTACGCCGAACCATGTGATCTGCAAAAACATGTGTTTAGCAGCTGTCACTTCTGACAGACAAAATTTAGGTATATAACTAAATGTTTACTGTCAGAAGTCAGTTGTGAACTGTCAGTCAGCACCAAAGAAGCTATGGGGGCTACTGTAAAGTCTGTTAACGTTAGGAATTGTTTTCTGGAAGGCCTTTTTCCCTACCAGTAATCTATTGTATAGTAAGGTATTGGTAGGAAAAAAGACCTTTCAGAGAGTAATTCCTACCGTGAATGGAGTATACCTACCATTGACCTATATATTTACTAATCAAGTACGTAATACAAAAGTAAATCTCTTCATAAGTGCCCCAGAAGATCGAAGCATGGTCCTTAAATACCTATAACTGAGCCCATCTATTTCCACGAAAGTAAGCAGATAGTGCCATCCAAAATAATAACACGTGGAGAGCATACATCTCCTTCCTTTTCTTCTAAGTCACGGTTTGGCGAGAGGCAAGAGGGAGGGGCGGGACAGAGGGATAGAAATATCTCCCCCACCCTACCCCTCCTTGATCAACCAAGCCAACACAACAAACAGCTCTACCGTAGCTATCGGTATCAACTCGCGTGGAAAGTGATCCCAAACCACAACCGCATGAAATCTAGCGTTCGCCAGTGTCTAAACTGTTGAGGATTTGTTATGGCATCAACTTAAAAAAAACTATCCATACAACTTTTGTACCACGTCTTTCTCTTTATACCCCTTTTCCTCCCTAGGTCTTCTCTACCAACATCCCTTCAGTGTCTCTTTTGTACCCTTCAACTCTCCACCCCCTTCTCGGTACACTACAATACCGTGAGGTCTATATCACATTACAACAATGAAAGCCTTTTATTTATATATAACCATTCATCGTTTCATAATGGAGGTATATATAGAGAGAGATCCTATATGTATATACATACACATTACGTTCAACCTCGTTAAAAAAAACACAGAAATATGACACGATTATGACTACCAAAAAAAATTAGATGAAGGCTGACAGGTAAAATAAAAAGTTCCATAATACCTACCGCTAGAGAGAATGAAAATTGAAGGATTTCTAAAAACATTTTTTTTTAGAATATAAATATGAATATGCGAGCATCAAAATCAGTGTTATTCATTTTGACACCGAATCGTGTTGGCAAACAAATCAAAGGGTGGTTTAGAGAGGGATTTTTTTCAATGTAGATCTCCCGAATAGAGGAATATTTGTAATTAGATGTGATTTTATTCCAGCATCCGTGAAAAAGAAGGTTTATTTTTTTTAATTCCTGGTAAAATATTTTTGAAATAAGGAAGGAAATGAGGATGGGGCCTTTATTCCGGTTTTCAAAGATATTAGTTTGAAAATGGGAAACCAGACTAAATGCCAAGCTCTTCTAGTCCAATTTGCCATTACGGGGAGGGTAGGGATCGAAACCCGTCCGGGTGTATTAATAGTGTGTTTTTAACTAAATGATTTCCCTTTCTTCCTCCTCGTGAATATGGGCACATTTCTTATTTTATATTATCACCGTATCTTACTAAAGTTTGTTCAGCGTAGGAATTGTTTTCTGAGAGGCCTTTTTCCTTACCATAAATATAATATATAGTAGGATAGTTGTAGGAAAAAAGACCTTTTAGAGAGTAATTCCTACCGTGAATGTAGTATACCTGTTCTGGCTATATGGATATGTGATAGTTACTCTAATGGGGAAGAGATGAGGAAGGAAGTATTTTAGAGGTAATCAATTTACCCTCATTAGCGTGTAAGGAGAGTGGGAAATCATTTAGGAAACTCTCTCAGTACACCCAACCGGGATTCGAACCTCCAATCTCTCCGTCTACAGCAGGCCAGTATAGCACAAAAGTGATCGTACGACGACTGAAGCGGGTAACAGGTAGTTAATTACCTTTTAATAATTGTTTTTGGTTCAATCCTCGGTCCCGGCACAGATTTATCTGATTACCAAACCCTTCCTTCACCTCTGACAAGACATATTGTGAATGTGGGGAATGCCAGGCCTCCACCGTGGTTCGGATTCCACGTTAAACTGTAGGTCCTTCATTTCATCTCACAATCACCCTACCATTACACATTAGCGTAAGTGCGTATAATCCGAACGGGTAGTAAGACGCGGTGCTAATAATAATAATAATAATAATAATTGTTTTTGTTGCCAACAATGTAAGGGCATTTAAGGTACGTTTTCTGAATAGTTTGATGATACCATCACTTGACTTACAAACTAACTTAACTCTATATCCAACCCAGCAATAAATACCTCAGTAATTGTGAAAAGGGAACAAATAATTCAGTTTCACTAATAATTAATTATTTGAAAGTTATTGGAATACAAGCCAGGGCCTTTAGCTCAAGACAAAGACGCGCTGCCCACTGAGATAAGGTGTGGTGCAACTTGAATAAGAGGTTGATAAATAGTAACTTAGATATATTTTTTTATGTTAGCAGCAAAATTTTTTTTAGCACCGCATTTTACTATCCGTTAGGGATTTACGCTTAAGTACTAATTATGCTAATGTGTTGGGAATTGGGAAGGTTGAATTTAAAGAAGGTTAACCCAGCATTTGGTGAATTGAGAGTGAAAACCATCCAGGAAAAACCACCCCCAGTCTACCTGGCCGAGATTCAAACCTAGATATCCCTGTCCTCGTAAGTCTATCTCAACACCAAACTATCACGTTAGTTAAATACGCCTCCGAGGCGGGTCAGCAAAATTATATTTTTCAAACACCGTAAAAAATTGATTTGTGTGAAAGATATGAAGATCTCGAATTTTGTTTTCAACAATCCAACAGAATATCGGGTACCTTAAAAACACATTCCACGCACGTATATATTTATTGTTATTAATGTCCTACAATTTTGTTAAAACCTTATTTTATTCCCAAAATAAAGAATTGATGAAATAGTTTACCAGAGATTGAACACACAAATTGTGTTTTCTAAAAAAAATATATTTTTTAAACTACCCTTGAAGTACCTAACGGCCTGTCCAATCAAAATACCCCTCACACTAATAGGGACTCCCTCTGAGTAGAAAACAAGTTTTATTTTTCTAAAAAATCCTAGAGAACTATTCACACTTTCGCAGTAGCATAATTCTATTAAAGGTATAATCTTGACAAAAGATACACTTCAAAAAAAAAGAGGGTGGCGAGGATATAGGGGGTAAGATACAAGATACTTGAGACACATTTGTGTCCGCCATGTTTAAGGACACCCATACAGTCTACACTATATAACTGTTCCTCCCCTATTTTTTTTCTGTGAGAGAACTAAAAACAAGATTAGACACTAGAGTTCGTACAATACAACTTGAGCGCGAGGGGTGAATAACGTTTATATTATTATGAAGCAGTGGGTGTTTGGTGAAGGCTCGCCAGAAGGGGAAGGCGGGGATGCAGCAGTTGAGATTGACAGCAAGACTCAAGTGGGCCGTGACAACTGACAACCACTTCCACGTCGAATCAGGTTAAGAACGTAATATGTGCGTATTGCTATACTACAAACAGTTTTACTATGACCATTGAAGGTGGGACGAAACTCAAGTTAGAATACGTATTTATTTTATACAGTTTTTTTTATGGAAAACATTAATACAATTCCTCTTTCAGTAAATATAGGCCTACTGTATTTAGCATAATTGTATACGCCTAGTGTTCATTTGAAATTATTAACATGAACTTTCTGAATCAACTGATTATATCAGCACACGACCTATAATAAACTAACTTAAATCGAATATAGAACAGGAACAACATCCAGCCCCCGGCCGTTAATTCATCAGTGTGAAAGGTAAAACTCACATTTCACCAATTATAATTGTCTCGGCCATGTCAGGAATCGAACCCGGGACCCTTAACTAAATAGACAAACACGCTACAGACTGATATGAAGTGCCGGACTATCTACAAAGCTATTTGATATCGGTCTATTAACATCACAGAATTTGGACAGGATTTTTTTCTTTTCATTTATAAAGTTTATGTTCAAATGTCACAATGCCTATGAAAAATATTCGAAAAAAAACCCTGAAATGGTTACTACTTTATGTAGCAAATGTATTTACTAGAGAAATATTTAGTTTATTTTAGTCAGACTTTTTTGTTAAATTAAACTTATTGAAACTTAAAAAACACGTTATGGTACCTTAACTCCTGTTCCCTTACATTCCCCTCAGGAATAACCCATATTGTTTTATATATACTTTCTAAAGTAATAATTAGTACCCATTTTTTCTCATGACTTATGCTACTAACCTAAATAAAGTTAATAAAAAGATAAAACACTAGGAAGAAAACATACTAACATTCCCCTAAAGTGTATTGACAATAACTTATAAGTTACATATTTACAAAAATCTATCACCAACAGCTGGATGAAATTCAAACTCTAGGGTCAAGTCAAGCCTGAAAGTGAATACCACCCTGATTCTATCAATGCGAGGGATCTTAAATTGAACTCCAGTAGGCACCAAATAATTATAAATTAAGGAGACAGTCTACAAGTACACTAATACGTTTAGCAGACATTCATAAAAACAACTTTAGCTAATGGGTGGTCTTATTACTTTTCATAGATGATTCATGCCTTAATGGATGTAACACGTATGTTCGTTTAGTTATGTTCTACTTTCCCTCTTTGCAAATTCGGCTACATTTCCTCTAAACACTACCTTCCTCATCTCTACCCCATTTGTGAATGTACGTGGATAACTCAAACGAGTAGTAATATACAGTTCACACACACACACACACACACACCTCCCCATGAAATTTAAAAAAAAAACTAACATTCCAAGTTTTATAGTTCTAATTTTTTAAAAGGAAAGATTAAATCAGCACATCTTAAAAAATGTTTCACGCAAAATTTCTCAGCTCTGGGTAGAATATAAATGGTTTGAATAATAGTACCAGTATTACTCAAACACATGGTCAAGATTTAGGAGGGTAGTAGCATACTTTTTTGATAATTGGGGATTATTTTAATGGTTTTGTAGCTTTATAATTGTAATTTATAAAAAATAAAATACAGCAATGTAAGAATATCCCTTGGAGTAAGCGGCGACCACTGTGAGTTCTTTGTGATGTAAAAATTTCAATAAACGAGTTTTCCAATCGCTCTGTAGAAAGGTCGTGAATAATAAGTTTTTATAATGTAACTATGGATAAGCTTTAAAGAATAATATATTTTTACAGGGTTACTTATTTCATATCTATTCTAGTATGAAAACTGTTACACTGCGACGATATATTCATCTTAGTAGACTGCTTAAATACCTTTTACAAATACTACTCGTTTACACCTATTATTTCGCCTCTGTGGTCTAGTGGTCAGAGATAATGGCTACAAATCCAGAGATCCTGGGCTCTAAATTTATCTGTGAAGCAGTGGGTCTGAAACAGAGTCAAACTCAGCCACGTGAGAACAAATGAGGATCTACTTAAATACAGAAGTAACAGCTCTGGCCTAGAAAATTGAGATTAGCGGTTGTAAGGTTTGTTGTGCTGACCACATGCCACCCTCTATCCACAAATGCTGGTCCTATAATCGCTAACGGGTGGCGGTCTCTCGGTAGGTATAGCTCGCTCGTGGGCTCACACTATGGAGTTTTTTTTTACTTCTTCTGATTCTCTAGAAGTTCAACTAGTAAGCTCTCTTGGTGACCTGGCGGTCTAGGGGTAAGGTGTCAGACTTCTGTGTTGGAGGTCCAGAGTTCAATCCCCGGTCTCAATACAAATTTATCTGATTACCAAACCCTTCCTTCACCTCTAACAAGAAGTGTAATAACCAAAACTTGGGAATGCGGGGAAGGCCAGGCCTCCACCGTGGTTCGGATTCCACGTTAAACTGTAGGTCCTCCATTTCATCTCACAATCACCCTACCATTACACATTAGCGTGAGTGCGTGTAACCCGAACGGGTATTAAGACGCGGCGCTAATAATATTATTATTATTAGCACCGCGTCTTACTACCCGTTCGGGTTATATGCACTTACGCTAATGTGTAATGGTAGGGTGATTGTGAGATGAAATGGAGGACCTACAGTTTAACGTGGAATCCGAACCATGGTGGAGGACTGGCATTCCTCACATTCACAAGATGTCTTGTCAGACGCTAATAATAATAAAATAATAATACAATAGGGCGTCCCTAAGGCAACGGTACATTAGTACTGGCTAATCTTTCCACAAACTGGGATAAGAATGATGTAGCCCAGAAGTGCAATATTATTTTACCATTTAGCTATACCAATAGGAGATAAATAAGGAGTATAGGCCTATAACTGGAAGGAATTGTATACTCAATTTACAGAAAGGTGGCGGTCTTTCCTTGACGGATCATACCATGGCCCTATCTTACTACATGATATAGATGCGCAACGTAAGTTTCCTTCCTTTTAGGGCTAATGAAAGGTACATGTATTTTTGTCAGGATATAATGTGAAACCATTTAGTGAGTAAGAAATAAACACGCTTAGTACACACAGCAGGGAAACCTATTTAATCAACGCTATATGGTATTTAAGTCACTCTTACACTTCCACGCCAACTATGCAATCTCGAACTAAGGGAGGTTGAATTGGGGAGGTTTTAGTCTGTAGCTATCAGCGCAGCCACCCAAACCATCAATGGCAATGTGCCCCCTTCCCCCTCCTGACAAACTCCCTCGTGTACAGCATTCTGTCTTAAACCAAGGGCATTACGTCAATTCCCACAATTCGCGACTATTCAATTGTGGAGATAAACAATGCCACAATGGATTCTATTCCGTTTGAGAAAATAACATTTCTCCCGACGCAAAAAAAAACAACAACCTGTGCAACAGTCCTGTTGCTTGATTAAATTAATTCCTGCTAATGTGTATAATCTCCGTGATTATCAAGTCATCGGTACAAATCATGGGTCTAGTTGGTACCGTTGATTGGTAGAATATAAGATAAACGGGGTAAGTTTGCCAGTGTTGCCGCGAAAAGGATCCATAATGTGTTTTATATTCAAAGACTGTCAAAATACGGCCTAATTTTCGTAGGAATTACCTTACTAATCTGCCTCAATGGTCGAATAGTCTAAGGCATCACTCTCGTTCTAGACTGGACTGCTGAAGATGGGGAGATCAGGGTACGAATCCCGTTTGGGCCTAATGAAGGTATTTTTACTCAATGATTTCCCACTCTCATTCCATGCAAATGTGGGTATATTAGCTCTAAAATGTTCCCTTCCTCATACCTACCCCGTTGGAGTAATAATTATTATTTATGTGTAACACCTGAACAGATAGTAAGCTGCGATGATTGTTTGTGTGTGTGTATATATATATATATATAATCAATTAGAGGTACATTAAAACTATTCTGCAAATGTATAAGTATATTCTGCTGTAGTTAAATTCTCAACTAACCAAAGCCTGGCTGAGATTAGTTGGCTCTAGTTTACATTAATGTTTTTTAATAATTTACACATTATTTTATTTTTGTAATCTTCACTGCAAAGGTTTACAGTTAATGGAGGCTAAAGCTGATAATGATTCATCAAAATAATATATGACGTTTATTAATATGATTAAATGCTTCTGATATTAAATTAATAAAGCTCCACCAACTAATTAAATATGCAAATATTATGTGCAATATATTATTTCAAAGCAAGGTAATAAAAAAGGTGCCTGCTTTGTTTAATTAGCGGGATTTATTAATTTCGTGTTATAGCCCATTAGACTAATCAAAACATAGGCATATAACACAAATGGGGTAGTAAGACACGGTGCTTGAAAAAAAAATTACACTCAAAGCCCGAAAACGTATCAAAGTGTGGCTTTTTGCAGTCATCTTCATTTTGACAACAGCCACATGGGTCATATGAATAGTTCTTTTAATTTTAAAATAGCTGTTTTTGATTTTGTAGTATTTTTAAAAATATTCTAAAACAACTTAATTGATTTCTATTCTATTGTTTTTTCAAGCGGGATACAAAAACCATAATGTGACTTGTGGTTAGAGGTTACCTACCTAGTGTATTTGTTACCCATGAGGTTAAGCTGGGCTCTAAACAGCTTAAACTATTTGCACTGGTGGTCACACAGACTAGATTGCTGCTATATGCTAGATTCCTGGTGATGGGGGAACCATGGCACGAATCCCAACCAGGTGTAATGAGGGTGTTCTTTCAAAATATATTTTCCCCACTTTTCTTTCCCTGTGAGTACGAGTAAAACATTAAAATGTATCTATATCGTTATTATTTATAAAGCATTAACGTAGTTTTATTAATATTAGCATCACGTCTTACTACCCGTTCGGGCTATACATGCTAATGTGTAATGGTAGGGTGATTGTGAGATGAAATGGAGGACCTACAGTTTAACGTGGAATCCGAACCACGGTGGAGGCCTGGCATTCCACACATTCACAAGATGTCTTGTCAGAGGTGAAGGAAGGGTTTGGTAATCAGATAAATCTGTGCCAGGACCTAGGATAGAACCCCGGACCCCAAGCACAGAAGTCCGACACCTTACCCCTAGACCGCCAGGTCACCGACAATTAACGTAGTTAAATACACCTAAGCCTTGATGGATAATAAGGCTTATTACAAAATAAAAATATGACAGAAGTAATTGATTATATCAGCATTGAATGACAATTAAATAATTAAATAGGTGTTGACATTTATAACACATGAAATTAAAAGATTTGAAATGACTTGAAGATTTTATTCCTTCCGCGTTTTAATTTGTTTAAAATAATCAAGTTTAAACTTAAGATGTGATAAGCTTACTCAAATACATCAACACATACAATTTATTCTTATTATAAAAAATTGTTTGAATTAATTCTAGCAACGATTAGGTTTCTTTAACAAACCAGACCATAAAAAAAAGTGCACTAGATCAGAGGTACCCAGACTGTTTAGATTGAAGGAGACCATGCATCAGAAAAAAAACATGCTAAAGCCTTCATAAAAATGTTTACACCAATATTATGAACATTTAAAAATCACAGTTAAATTTTACAAGCATAAATATATAAAGCAAACGGAAAACATCGTGTGTTCTGGCTGTGCTTTTGACAAATGTTCTTTGTTTAAATTTGTAAAAATGGGCGAATCTTAATCATTAATACTACTTGAGATTGTGAAAAACAAATAAAAATATGTTATGATTGCCTCTCAGAGCCTGAAATAACTATGGCGGATCCTAAGGTCTCCACAGAGAGTTTGAAAAGTACTATACTAGACAATACCTAAAAATAATACAAATATAGTTAAATACAAATCTATTATCCAAGCATAGTAAAAAAAAACTTTAATATATCACCCTCTCACAATATTCGAGGCCATGCAGAACGACTGGGGAACCTATGTCACATGTTTACAACGTGTTAAGCGATAAGACTTTCTTCGTACGTCGTATTCACAGCTGTTCAAAGTTGGTTTTCCTAAATCTTAGAATTCAATAAAACTTTAAAGTTATTATTTTAATTTTCTTCAAGCAAATTAGTTGTATACTTCATTCACGGTAGGAGTTTACCTCTGAAAGGTCTTTTTTCCTACCAATATCCTACTATATAATAGATTTCTGGTAGGGAAAAAGGCCTTTCAGAGGTAAACTCCTACCGTGAACGAACTTTACATTATAATCCTCACAAAATCATTAATTTATTTTTTTGTGAAGAAGGCTGCTTATTATAATTATCATGGATATTCTAAAACGTGTTTCTTCTTCTTTAGGTAACGATTCTTTAAAAAAATTCGCCTGAATAAGCTTCCTTAGGTGTGATAGAAGGGGACGCGAGAAAAAGCCAGTGTTTTTGCAGTTTTTTATGGCAAAACATTTTTTGACCAAAATAAGTAAAATGTTGATCCAGTACAAACATAGAAGATAATCTCCTTCACATGGTGACCTCAAAATTTCTTGAATATCGGCCAAGGGTTCTGGAATTCATTAAGAACTTTTTTTCTTAATTTAAAAAGTTTATTTGATAATTTCACCATGCTTATAACAGATATTCAGGAGCTGTTGATATCAGCATAAGAAGAAAATTAATTTTTATGCTTATACTGGAGATATATTTGATTAACTTGGCCCCCCCTCCCCCAAAAAAAGGTTTTGCCATAAAGACTGCAAAAACACTGGCTTTTTCTCGTGAGCCTGTCCATCCAACCTTAAACGTTTAAGCTAACGTGTTCTTTATCTCTGTAACAAGTAAAAATTACACAATGACATATGTAATTATTGACCAAGTGAAGCAAGGTTCCGTTTTAACTTGACCATTTGGCACTTAATCTGTCCATTCGACTGTCTATTTATTTGTTCTGCGATAACATTCAAATGCGCGGATATATTAAATTTGTTTTATCAGGGGTATACTTTGGACCTAAGCCTAGCAATTTAAATACATATATTATCAATATAGTTATCCATTTAAAGATGGTAGAGCTTCATTTAATAGCTAATCTCAAGGCATTTCAATTTATTATTTTAAGCAACCGATCGAGTACCCTAGGACGTACATGATGTCCTAAACCACTTTAACCATGTCTGTTATTTATGAATATAATATACTATTGATATATCTAGCTTGTACACCAATGGAAAATATCAACTTCAAGTCAAAGAATAAATAACTATAAGGGATATTTCAACTTTAAACCCAAAGAGAAATCTTAAGGTTGTAGTAACGATCATAATATGGAGAGAGAAAGGCCCACTGTTTACAAAACTAATAATAGTATTTTAGTAGATGGGGTAAATATCTATATTGTAACTCAATCAACCATTTTTTAACCTCAAAATTACTATTGGCACGTGAAAGACTTTCTCCGAACCATCGACATTATTTGGCACGCGCTCTCAAAATGGTTAGAAAGTTCTGCTTTGCAGTATCCATACTTGGCTTATAATAGGATCTCCATCCAATTCGTTATCCCTTTAAAAAAAATAGCGTTCGAGCACTAATACAAACACAACCCTCTCCCTTAACCCAACAGAGGATAAAAAAGAATTGGAAGAGGGTGGGACGGGAAAAAAAATCATATCGCAAGGTTCAGAACACTTAATGAAAATGAAGTCAATTTATTCTCTGCGGGATGCGTCACCAGAATAAAAATGAGCCAGATGTTCCATCGTGTGTGTGTCAGTCGAGTTCTTCTCTCTAGCGGCCACGGTAGGTTGGGAAATGGGAAGAGGGGGGGGGGGCGGGGGAGGGG
>CABFOV010000216.1:75989-98395 GCA_902141375.1 Timema poppense
GGGGGCGGGGGAGGGGACCGGGGGTGTATCGAGCAACAAAGAAAATGAAACATTAACTTTTAACCTCTCATGATACGGATAACAAGATAAAGAAATATAACCTTAAGTTCTCAAGTTTTCTTAAGCCGATCAGTATTGATAAATCAGTTATAAAAATGTTACCGTTTACGTTGCTAGTTTTATTATTTCGGTTCTTGATTCCAAAACATATTAATTATACATATTAAAATAAATATATTTAACACAGAGGCCTTATTTGTGAAGGCGAGGGTTCAAGGATATTTTTTTTGAACATGCCTTTTATTCCTCACCCTTTCCAAAAAATGTCTAAAAATTGGATGTACCTAAAAGCTATTTGGAGTGATCCCCCCCATCAAATTTTTAAAATTAAATCATGTTCATAATCTATTTGGAGAGATAATCGCAATAATATTTTTTGAAAGCTTGATGTTCCTAGAAGCTATTTATATTACTCAGTACCTGAATTTTTTCTCGAAAATTAAATGCCTTTAAGACTCAGGCATATTTTAATTAGTCTTTGCTATATAATATTTTAAAAATAGGATTTTCTTTAGAAGCTATTTGGTATAGTCATCTTCCGTACATTTTTTGAAAATTTGATAACTATAGAGATATTTATTATAAGTGGTCCTCCCCTGGAAATCTTTATACATTTGGATGGCCCTAGAAGCCATTTAAGAGTGCTCGTTGCCTAATTTTTCTGAAAGCTAAATGGTTATAGAAGCTATTTGAAGTAATCTTCTCCAGAAAATTTTTGGAAATTGAGTTTATTGTATCTATAAGTCACTTGGAGTTTGATTTAAGGCCATAATTCAGCTTCATATTCGATCATATCAGAGAATTTTAAATATATCAAGGGGAAGGGGAGAAATATTAATCCATAGAGGAGGCAATTTATTTCAAGGTGGGCTCTGCTCTCAAAGTTCTAACGTCCATGATTGAGCCTCAATTCGTTTCATATTTATGTAATATGGATGGTTTTAACATTCAAAATTCCCGTGGACTACTTCACATAAGAAATGAAAATAATTTTGTATTTTGAAAATTAGAATTTATTTTTATATCTACAATATTTATTTCATTTTAAGAATGTATTTCTAAAGAAAAGTGTTAACTTATACCTATTATATCTATAGAAAACATTTATAACATATATTATATCTATATGTATTATTTTAAATTTTATATATATGGAAATCGATTCAAGTTCTTAAGAAACGAACTTATGGAAAAGAGAAACCGAAGTTATGCACTTACGCAACAAAGATATCGAAGTGATTAACTTATGGAACAAAGGTACCAACGTGATAAAATTACGGAACAAAGGTACCGGGTGATTAAATTTTGGATAAAAAAATACCGAAGTGACTAAATTACTGAAAAAAGTATCAAAATAATGAAATTAATGGACAAAGATATCGAACACTTAATATAACATTTAAATTTTCAATTAGTAAATGCGATGTGGTGTTAAAGAATGTTTCTCAAATATATGGCGAGAATTTACACCTTGGCAAGGGAATCTAAATCGGTCTCCATCGACTTAGCGAGACCACTCTTCCTTAAAACAGCGAGAACACTTTGCCTTAAAACAATGTTTAACATAATTTATCATAATAGGTCTTATTCTAAGCATAGGAATGACCAAGTGGTAAATTATTTAGATATATATTTATAATTAAGATTCTTCCTTGCCAATCATTTAAAAGGCTGTGTCATGATACCCAGGTAACATCATAATTTAAGATTTTCCAATATTTAACTTTTTTTAACTTATATATATTTGTTGTCTTCAGTGACTAGCAAGAAAGCAGATTAAGTGATTACATTTTGATTGCAATAAAAAATTATTTTCACAAAAAAATGCAGAAAATTTACAGCAGATTATAGAGAGAACGCTTTTTTTTTACTCTCTGAAGATAATTTATTTAACTACACAGCTCTAGTGCTTGGATAAAAACAAACTAATAAAATGGTGATACCCATATTGGTGAGCATACGTAACAAAGGCCAGACTCGTCTAGTTTTTTTTTTCGGTGACGATGAGGTCAGGGATATAATCAGGGACGTCTGTATTGAGAATGTTCTTTCCTTAATGGTTTTTCACTATCTCTACGCGTAAATGCAGGTACATTTCTTCTAAACCATAGAGTACTCATACTTATTATCTAAGTATAAATATATGGATAAACTGGATAGATATAAAGACACGATTTAAAAAAAACTGTTCAAACATGTTCATTAATAGTAAATATATGAGTCAGCATCACCCGGAATCGAACTTAAGATCCCCTAGACTCATGGTATACCACACTATCTGACTTATATATGGGAACGGACTTGACAAGGATATACGGCCATTTAACGCATCGTAAGCTATGAGTTTCCTTCTCCCCTCCATAATTTTGTTTCCCCACCCTTCCATCATCTATAACTTATAGTTCGCGAGAAGGGCGGCTTTTGGACCGGAGCGCTCAGTGACATTGACATAAAACAAAAGCCAACTTGCTGCGAAGCGTAATTCAACATATTTCCCCGCTCCCTTCTACCCCTCACTCTATCTTCCGAGGCGAAACTGAACGTAATATGCTTAGGCGTATCTATCATTTTGCTTTTCCTTCGTAGATACGCAACACCGCCTTCACCTTTTGTTTAGTAATATAGTGCTAGGACAATGGAGGGGGACTGAATAAATCAGATCCTTTTGCTGCAAAAAACAAAAGGGAAAGGAGGGGTTACTTTAGTTCCCGATATGTCATCTTTTATTTCAGAAAATAGCTTGGTGGAGCAACGGACTTCGCTTTGAGAAAAAAAGTAAAACAAATAAAATCTGATTGTGAACGTAATATCTGTTCATAAAAATACCAACATAGTATTGCGTCTTTCAACCCATTTTGGCTATACGCATTTAATTAGTTAATACCCGCTTCTCGAATAGTCTAAAGCATGAGTCACCCTCATGTTAGACTGGCCTGCTGATGATGGGGAGATCGGGTTTGGGATCCTGGTTGAATCTATTGAGTAATGTGTTTCCTAAATGTGGGTAGATTACCTCTAAAATGCTCCCTTCCTCATCCCTACCTTATTAAAGTAATTATCATAAATGCGTATAATCTGAACAGGTAGTAAGATTCAACAGTAAAAAGTCAACCTCAAGTGCAACCAGCAGAGATTAAAACACCCAAGCTTTCCGTAAACAACATATACAAGACTAAATGATCCTGACGTTTAGCCAACAAGCCCACCAGTGCTAGTAAGTATGATAATTGATGGTAAAAAAAAACAATTTTTCCATGAACATAATTATTAAGTTTAAAAAAAACATATCACATATAATCAATACATTATTCTCTTAATTCATTATTCATTAGGTTATTAATGGACTTAATTTAAGAAATATGGTTAAGAAAAGTAATTTAAGGAAATGAACCCGCATTAGTGTACATAAGGGATGGGAAAAACTCAAAGGTAAATCACATTTAATAAATCACCCCTAATGCACCCATCCCAGATTCGTAAGGAGCCGCGTGCGGGCTGCTAGTAATTAAAAATAAATTAACATCATTAATGTAAAGTAATTATATTACTATTAAGTTTAAGAATAATATTTTTGCTGTTTCTCACTGATCAGTCGGCCCCTGTATCTTTCCTCCACACTTGCACAGGCCGCACCAACCATCCTCTCTAAAGCCTGGACCGCCCCACAGTCCATGTTCTCTAAACCGTCCATGACGAGTTCCCCACTGTACTCAGCGCCCATGAGAACTCCACTTTCTATTGGCTCGCTTGGTGGCCAATATTGTTCACGTTTTCCCGCACCAATGGGAATCTCCCTTTTCTCCTATTGGACAAGGCCAGGTAGCATTGGAGGGTATTTAGCACGGTGGTTACTAGGTCAGAGGACAGTCGGAGAGTGGCTACCCAACCCGGGTGTGTCGTTTGAAAGAGCTAATAAATTGTTGTGTTTTGTAAAGAGCAATTTTGTCTGAACTCCCTCTCCTTCCACCATCATCCTTTACCTCCCACCACGACTCACGCTGCCGGGACTCTATACTATCTCCCACCGAAACTCACTTTGCCGGGACTCTATCCTACCTCCCACCGCGACTCACGTTGCCGGGACTCTATCCTACCTCCCACCCCGACTCACGTTGCCGGGACTATTTCCTACCACCCACCTCTATTCACGTTGCCGGGACTCTATCCTAGCCCCCACCGCGACTCACGTTGCCGGGACTCTATCCTACCCCCCACCGTGGTTCACGTTGCCGGGACTTTATCCTACCTTACACCGCGACTCATGTTGCAGGGACTCTATCCTACCTCATACCACGACTCACGTTGCCGGGACTCTACCCTACCTACCACCATGGCACTCGTGTTGACGGGACTTCTACCTCTCCGCCCTTCCCATCTTCTTGTCCTTATCACCGGCGATTCCACGGGATGGTCTACACCCGCCACTCCGGCAAAGCCCATACGTGTCTGAAAAACAACATCGCCGTCGCCGTAACATCAACCTGTTACCCCCGAAGACGCAGCGAGGGATAACAGTTTTACTAACATCATATGCATTCTTAATAACATAAATGTTTTACAGCATTTATTTATTTCCACAGTGCATCTTACTACCCGTTAGGGATACACACATTTATACTAATGAGGTTACGATGAAAAAGGTAGAATTGAGAGGAAGTGTATCCACATACATACAATAAACCTAATCTACCTCAAACAAAAAAAAGTGTTTTAACAGAGTTACAACAGAAAATTCCAAGGGAATTGATGCTTGTTTTATTGATTTTGAAGGCTGAGTAGAGATAACCAATTTGAGAATATTTCTCTACAAGTATATGATTCCTGTGTTCAAAAACATTTAACATTATTGTTGATATTTTATTTGTTTATCGAGAAACCATTTGCAGCCTACTTTTTGTTAATCATCATTGATCTAAAAATAAACCTTTTCTGGGTCATTCATTAATACTTTAATTTGTATGAATAGCAAATTAGGCCCTAATGACCTCAATGTGTCGATGGGCCTCAAAACCCTAATAATAATAATAATAATAATAGCAAATTATTATTATTATTATTATTATTATTATTATTAGCACAGCGTCTTACTACCCGTTCGGGTTATACGCACTTACGCTAATGTAGTAATGGTAGGGTGATTGTGAGATCCAATGAAGGACCTACAGTTTAACGTGGAATTCGAACCACGGTAGAGGCCTGGCATTCCTCACATTCACAATATGTCTTGTCAGAGGTGAAGAATAGCAAATAAATATATCTTATTTAATGAGGTTTAAATATTGGATAATTATTAAACATCAATGAACTTTGATAAAAAAAATAGTTTTTTTTAGTAGCGTTTGAGGTATATGAAGTATGTAAACTACTATTTACGCTAATGTGTAATGGAATATGAATGTTGAGTTTACAGGAAGGGTACTCGCATTTGAGTGGAGAGTAAATAGAAAATCATTTTTGAAAAAAAAAGTCTTAGTTTGCCAGACTAATATTCAAACCAAGATCTCCTTGTCATTGGTGGTCTAGTTCATTGTAAGAGCACCTTAGATCATTAGACTATCAACACGAATGATAAACAAAATGAAACTGTCTTTATAACTATAAAAACTATTAAAGAAGGCTACTAGCAGCCAAATTTGTAAATCAAAAAGAAAACAACAGGAGCGGATGGAGATATAGGACTAGTGCAGCTGGTTGAGGTCAAAACCTCTCAGTTTAAAAGTCATGGGTGCTAACCGCTCACTTAACACTACAGGTCATAGAGGGGGGAAAACACACCTGCCCAATGCACATAAAAAAAAATTGGTGATAAAATATATTTGAAAGGAAATGTCTAATTTTACCAACCAATGGAGGATCCTAGGCAGCTGGATATTTTTAGCTGACAATGGTAGGCCCCCCCCGTGAGGCGTTGTCTCCCTCACTTATTTGATGAGGTTGGGGTGAGGGACACAGCAATATCTCACCTCTCACTGGCTCTTTATTTGAACCCTCCACCTCACCCCCTCTGCTATTTAATAACAACTCCATTAGTATCAAGATAGTCCGTCATGTGTGACTTGTTGTTTCGCAGAAAAGGATTAACCTCAATAAACATAATATATTATTTAGATTGTGAACTGTAAGTTTACGCTAGTGGGTAGGCATAAGGAGGATAGAATTTGGAGAGAATGTGCCTATATATGTGTATTGCGAGAGTGGGAGAACATTAAAGGAAGAACAAAAAAACACCCTCAATACACCCGACTAAGAGTCTTACACCAAGACCCCTGTCAGAGGAAAACCAGATACGGGGTTGGAACCACTAGTATCAAGATAGTCCGTCATGTGTGACTTGTTGTTTCGCAGAAAAGGATTAACCTCAATAAACATAATATATTTGTTTAGATTGTGAACTGTAAGTTTACGCTAATGGGTAGGCATAAGGAGGATAGAATTTGGAGGGAATCTGCCTATATATGTGTATTGCGAGAGTGGGAGAACATTAAAGGAAGAACAAAAAAAAACACCCTCAATACACCCGACTAAGAGTCGTACACCAAGACCCCTGTCAGAGGAAAACCAGATACGAGGTTGGAACCACTGTTGATGCATTTCACAAAAAAGAGCATACATGAAATAATGGACAGCGTTGCAGAAACACATTCTTTGTACTGTAAGTTTTCAACCCACCACTACCCAAAGCTCTATTAAAAAAAATTGCTTATAAATAGTAAAAATTTATTTTATAAAATATTATCTAGGGTAAAAGTTTTTAAGAACCCTACAACTTTGAAATGATAAGTTATTTCAAATAAAAAAGAGTCACAGGGGTATTACCAGATTTGGAAATTCACGCTTGTGTAAAGTACCCTCAGAGTTGTTTTCACGATAAAGTGAGATGCACCATTTGGTTTATAATGATAATCATTGGCGAGATACGAATTTTAATCAAAATATTTATAGCCAATTTTGAGATACTTGCTTTTTTTTTATCTTTTCATCAAGAAGATTGTCTTTAATTTAAGGGTCGTATAGATGATTCCGAAATTTCATCTGGGGAACCTTATGAAAACACCCTAAACCCCTAAGTTTTTTCGAAAAGGAAGGTTGAGACTGCAGTTTTAATATTATATTTGTATTTTATATTTAAATTCGGGAGTTCTCTTTAATTTATAATATTATGTTTAATCATTCATTTGCAATTTAGAATATTTAAGTCCTTCAGGCAGTTTGGAAGACAATACATTTATTTTAATTTAAGTGTACTTACTGGGTGCGTTGGACGATGAAACCAAAACGGAAAGAGCCGATATTGCACTTAGTTTTCGCTCTAAGAGAAATACACCTTTTCCTTAGTACGGAGCGGTTGTACTGTCCAGCCAACCAGACAGCCAGAATTCAAACCACTCTCTTGTGATAAGTCGAGATTGTAAGTCCACTCTCTGGTGCAATAGTCGATGTCATCAGAATTTGAAAAAGACGCGAGGCAGAAGCCAACTCTGACTGTTACACCAGTAGGAGACGCTCAGTGACTTGGGGTGGGGACAAGACGTGTGTTGCATTTCGCCACATATTTAATTATGATTTAGTATACGGTGACTGGCGTAGGGACGGGTAAGTTGTACAAGCTTAAGTTGTAAATAGTTATAGTAATAACGTATAAAGGAATACGTTATAGTAATAAATTAACATAAAAGTGATCAAAGTATATTTATTGTATAAGTTGGAATTTACTTGTAAGTTAATCGCGTCGATAAGAGAAGCCGAGATATCCAGGGACAGATGTTAAGATTATAAGTTGGCTTTTCTTAAGTTTTATAAATTGTCGCCCAACGAAGGGACATTAAAACATAGTAGAGCTCTATAACTGGCCACCTAACGAAAGTGCCACTAGACTTCTTCAATCGGCGCCTATCGAGGGGCTTTTCGTAGACTTTTACATGGTGCTATAAAGGACTGTTGAAAATATCATGGAATGTTATTGTATCAAATAGAGAAGTGGTAAGAAATAAAAATGAAGAAAGGAAACTGTGGGAAGATACACATCAAAGTAGAGTTAATATGATATGTAATTTACTGAGATATGATAGTTGGACGAAGATAATTATATTAAGAGGGAGACCAAAACTGGAATACATGAATCAGACAGCGGACGATATTGGCAGAAGAAGGTACAAAGATGTAGAAAAAATAATTAGACCCATGATAGGTAAAAGAGTAGAGCTGCAGCAAACTAGTCAAAAGATTAATGACTTAATGATGATGATGTTTAAGTAACTTTTTTAACATTAATAAAGTTTATTCTTTTCTAAACCGGACTGAAAGTATATAATAACTATATTTTTAACTTTGAACTTTCTGCTACCTTAATCCAGTTTATTGTGAATATAACGTCTGCCTTAGACCCAAAGACCATCGGTAAAGGACAGTATGACGTAAAACATGGAGTTACAAACATACCAAGATGTAATAAACCTACACTGCCCTTTGTTTTGGTTTCCCACCCCCCTAAAATGTTAATTATTTATATTGGTGGCTCAACTCATTTTCGCGACTTCCTGACGTAACCCTGACATTAACCCTTCCACCAGTCCCCGGTCAGAAGTCATCAGAGACAGGAAAGGGCGTTCGGAGGGGAAGCTACCCAATGACTGATACCATCACTGGCTCGTGATTGTGGCACCACTCACTATTATATTTGTTCCGATAGTAATTACTGACATGTAATTACAGGTCACGGGACAGACAGACATATAGAGGTAAGGGCTGGTTGTAATTACCGTCCCAGAGTTGCGTGAAATGGCGATTAAAATGGATGCAACGAGCTTACTCAGGTCAAACAAACGGAGAAAAAGTAATCAAGTGTTTTTTACTGTTGTTGTTTTATTTGTTTCGTTGCTGGCGTCCAAGGTCTGTGGGGACAGATCCCCCTATATTGTTTTTTTTACAACACACTAGTGCTAGAACTGACAAACAGTGATTTTTAACTTTGTATACGCACTGTGCCTTAGTGCCCATCCGGGCTATTCATATGTTTCCAATAAAAGGGTGACAGATTAGATAGGTATAATTCAGATTAGATGTATTCGTGTTTGCTTGGAGAGAGTGTGGAAAACCATTTTTAAACAAAACCTATATATATATTTATCTCACTGGTCCCCTGAAAACCAGACATAATGGGACCGACACATTTTACGTTTGCTCAATGCTGCGGGTGGAGATTAAAATAAAAATACAATGATCATACTCGTATGTTATTATTAATTTAAAATATTCTTAAATAGATTGGGATTTTGGGTAGTCTGGTAAAATGATAGGGATCTCCTTTAAAATTCTTTCCTCATCCACTTGTTTAGAGAATTTAAAGTGAGGTTAAAGGAAATGAAAGATAAGGGGTGATATTATTGCTATTTCTAAATTAAGCCCTTTTTTTAGCCAAAATAAATAAAATGATTCTTTAGGAGAAACATAATTTCATTTTCTCCACATAGTGATATCAAAATATCTGTCAAGGATGTCCTGGAAACTAACTTTTTATATCTTATGTTTTTACCGGAACAATAGATTTATTTGGAACAAAGAATATTTTGCTATAAAAACTGCAAAAACACAACCCTTAACTCGCCTTCCCTTACACTTTACCTTAAGTGCCTAGTTCATGACCAAGATTAGGCTCGAACCATAAAACTAACCATCTTTCTGCACTATTTATTTGATAACAAAGAAATTGAAACCATATAATTAATTTTTAATTAATTCTAAAATAATTGTTTAGTTTTGTAAAATGGTTTAATTGGTCTCGACTCCACTGTTGTTTTTTTCAAATGAATAGGCCCAAATAAAACCAAACCACGATGCAACGTCTGGTTATAACTATAGTACCTATTTAATCTACTCGCTATTCGTGGATTGAGATGGACTCTTGAAGTTCCTGACAACCTCACTTTCAAGTTGCATGAAAAAATGTCACAAAATAATTGATATTGAATCTTTAACATAATTATAGAATCATTGATCAATGCAACCATGTATACGCTCCCCTATGTCTAGGTATCTCTTTAACATAATTCTCCACACCTACCTGACATATCACATTCTTGAAGTAAGGTGAGTCAACCCACGTGCCAACGCTTAAATGTTACTCGTACATGAACCCTTCAAACAAAGTAAAATAGAAAGTGGTATCCAGAAATGTTTATCTTTGACATAGAAATTGACGACGTTCATGATTTTATTCTTTTGCTTTCGTGGGTGTATTGAGAAATGATGGTAAAAAGAAAACAGATAAAAAATAGGGCAATAATAAGTTAATTCTTTTTAACCTTCCCCTTTGATTTAGCACACAGGCAAACGCAATAATATAGGTTGCGATATTAAGATGATAGCAAGATCCACGTAGGTTGTATGAATACATAAATAATGTGCCGGAATATCTGCATTACATGAGCTTCTTACAAAGGTGGTTTGACAATGTACAGGCGTGGTCAAAATACATTCTCTAGAGCAGAATTTATCAATCTGTGTTCCGCGGAGTCCAAGGTCTTCGCCATAGTTATTTCAAGCATATTAAGGCAATTTTAGAACATCATTTTGTTGTTTTTGACAATATAAAATAGCATCAGTAATTAGGATTACTAATTTATTTTTAATCCTAATAATATATATTTTCCGAGTGTACAACCATGAATTGAATTTTTTTCGTTTGTTTAGTACTTTCACGTTTGTAAAATCTAACTGTCGTTATTGAATGCTTATAATATTAGTGTGAGATTTTTTTATGGAGTATGTACCCAGAATTTATTTTTTCTGGGGTATGGGCTCCTTTTTGTGTGGCCAATGAAAGGTTTAATTTGGTTTTATACTATTCTATGCAGTGAAACGCATTGTAATACCAGTCAGGGCTATACACATTTTCATAATGATGGGGTAGGTACAAGAATGGTAGAGTTTTAGACGAGATGTACTCACACTTAAGTAGAAAGGAGAGAGTAAACTTTTTTTTTAAATATTCTCAATACATTTGCCTGAGATTTGAACTTTTTCCCCGACGTCACTATCATCAACAAATTAGGCTAGACGAGACTTACGTCTTTTTCTAGTGCGTGTTGATAATAAATGAATGAGGGGATAGGAAATGTTGTGAGGTAAACTGGTTGATTTTAAGGAAGCCCAGGCAAACAAAATGTTTTATTGGTTAACCTTTAACACACGAAGGTATTAACGTCTACCCCTGAAAAAGGGATCCTCAGAATGCAAAAGTTGAACACGGGAAACTACTGCATTACCACATTAATGGTTCTCACTTATGTATTATAAATGTATATATTTGATTTTAAAATATTAAATTTGGACATCTAAAATAAATATAAATATAACACGTTGATTTTAACCTATAATTTATGTGCTATAAAAGTGAAAATTTTCCATCTGAATATTTTCAGGTAAAAATTTGCAGATCCCAGGGAAAGGGGTGTATTTGTTTAGGTTATGATTATAATATCGAAGTATTAATATAAGGTGCACAGCGGACATAATTTTAATGGCCAGTCCACCCACCAGGCACTGTAGTCATCGATACGTGTCTCAAGAGAACTAATTCTGTCTTATCGCTATATTGTAACTCATTTGAGAATGTTTCTGGCGTTAACGTTCTTAGGTTGAATAAAACCAAGTGTAAACTTTATAACTCAGGAAATCTTTTAGCCACAATATTTATATTTAGATCATTGACAAATATTAAATTAAAAATTAAAAAATAATTTTTTGTATAAAATGAACATAATTTTTAACTATGTTTAGTTTTAAAATTTGAACTTCAACGAACAACTTGGTGAGATCTTGGTTTGTAGCTAGACCACATGAGAAAGTCTAAAGTGACATCGGGGTAGTATGATGAGTTTAAAATTAAAATAGACGTTGTCAACCTGTTATACGAGCCATTTGCGGGGTATGCGAAAATACTTAGTAGGGGTGGCTATGCGCCAAGCATACTTGACTTGAATAAAGTATAATCATAATATTATGATCTTTGAAACAAGTCCACAATCATAAGAAGGAATAGTTTAATGATGTGTGTTTTATGTAATTATTTTTTATCTATTTTTATATCAAAACTTTGATTAAAATGTATTTAAAGGACATGTGAAGTTTATAAAAGTGTTTACTAAAGTAAAATGTGTATTGATTTTTGCAGTCGGACATATTGTAGATAACTAGTTATGCTTGAGAAATGTTTTAATTATAATAACACAATTCCTGTTTAAGTTAAGTTCTTAGATTTAAAAAAATACTACTAAGACTAAAGACAGTAGCTATTATATATTTAGTAAAAAAACTATTAGGATGGTTTACAGAAAGACAGACAGACAGACTTTCTTTTTTTAATGATCTGTAGGTAATATAACAATACACTAAATTGTCAAATTAAAACATATACCTTGATATACAATAAAATCAGTAATCAAGTTGAATAGAAATTATTTAATTAACAATCAAATTTCCTCCAACTACTTTGCACAAAATGTTTCTGTATGTCCAGAAAGAAATATATTCAAACAACTTTCCCTTATTTTTATATTTAACAAATTCAGATTGTAATCGGTATTTCAACCTTACACAGAAGAAATTATGGTAATCAGGTACTTGCTTCTCCGTCCTTAAAAAATAATTGTATGCCCTGTATATTGTTAATTTGCCAATGTAATGAGAAAGTTTACCAACTGTCCCACTATATCAGATTCACTTGATTGATCACCATGAGTTAAAATGCTTTCATCTACAAATGTTATGTTCAGCAATCTTCTTACTAAACTCATGACAAACAACCAAACCATTTCAGCGCGAGTGCACGAGTGCATTGTAAAACCATGTGCATAGCAGTACTAGGAACATTACACCACGGGCACATGCCATTGTGTTATCTTTTCCAAGTGAACAATCGAACATGTGTAACCAGGTGGTCATGAAGAAATCTCCAGAAAAGGTCTGCATCACAACTATCCGTGGGGTACTGGTACGATATTCTCCGTGAAAAAACAGTCACACCAATTAGACGTGCCGTCTGGAAGACCACTATCAATCAGCTTGGCGGTACAAGCAACGCTTCACTAAACAATGGTAATCTAAACCCATAATTTGACAAAGTCTGTCCGCACATATGTAAGAAAGGTTCTATACAAATAGTGAACAATGGGCCAGATAATGGGTCACATTGCCGTACACCAAGTAACATTGGAATTGGCGCCGTTAATACATCTCCTATTCGTAACAAACGTTGTGACCTTAGATATAAAAGATGCAAATTTTCATATATGGACCATTGTGGGATGCAAAACGTCTTGGGAATAATGAATCAAATCAGGGAAAACAGCTTGCATCTTAGAAGCTATGGCATGAGACAATAATTTATAGTCAACATTAAGTAAAAAAACTGGTCTCCAATTATGTATCGAAGTCCTATCTCCATACTTGGAAAGTAAAATAAGAACAGATTTATTCATTGACGATGATAGCTTACCAGATTCCAAATCAACATGAACCATCTTTAATAACATCGGTGCAATTTCCTTGCAAAAACATTGGTTGAACTCACATGGTAGACCATCATATCCGGGAGCTTTATTTTTATTGAGTGAACGAAATGCTTCAGTCAACTCCTCTAAATATATGTCAGAGTCACACAAATCCTTTTGATCTTCAGATAAGTAGGGAGGACCATTTTACAGTTCTGGCACTTCAACACTTGTTATTAAGTGCGAAGAAAGATGGTTCTTAAAATGTTCAGAAGCATAATTACACATTTCATTTGGGTCGGACGTGATTTGTCCGTTTATATTCAGAGATGCTAAAGAAATGAGAACAGGACGTTGTCTAAACGGTGTAAGAAACTCGGGGGCCTGTGTATCCATATATCGCGAACACTCAACAGATTGAATTTCATAGGCTAAACGACTGTACAGTTTTCTAATATCTGCTTCACAAAGGCGAAGAAAGTTATCAGGTGACTTCTGACCACATTATAGTAAACTATCAGTTTCCACACTCTCAAAGACTATAGAACTGTCTGTTACCTCACCTTTCTGTTGTTATTGCTCTTGTTGTATCTCTGAAAGTGACTGAGGGTGATGCTTATGAACAGTACGTATACTAATTGTAGGTACATAATCAACAGATGGTACATTATCTGATTTAACGTGGTCAGCGCTGCCTCTGGCCTCAGTCAACCGCGTCATTTTGCTAGTGCCAGCGACATCATCACTAAAAGTAGTGTTTCGACGAGGCTCACTTGACCGCTCAGTGGCCGACACATCTTGTGTACAGTTCCTTGCTATGTGTCCGGAAAGCGAGCATCGAAAACACTTAGCACCCTCTGTGGACAAATATACTCGCCATGGCATATTATCTACTGTCAAATTAATATACAAAGGAAGTGAGTCTCCCCTGTTAGGGATAATATAAACAATACGTCTTTACGAGTAGACATGAGAAAATTATAGTAATATAGAGCTTATTTTGATTTCTCTCATCAGATTCGTAATTTTCCCATATTTAGACAAGTTCGTACAACAGATCATTTGTAATATTTGTTGTGACATTAAAAAGCCCTACCTTAGTGGATGATATAGCAAATCTTCGAATCTGAACAAAAATATTTTCTACGGTACCCCCCATATTAATCCGCCATAAAAAAAAACACCCATTCATCACTTATGTTGGGTGCATAACGAACAATATGTGCTCCCACAACATTACCCACACTAACCAAACAATCAACTAACACTTTACCGGGAACATGGTATCGAAAGCAATCGCCAGTTTGCGGTCTGGCCTGTTGGACGACATTACATGTCATCCAGGATCCGAACCCGGCACACATGAGTTCCTCCACTCAAGTGTAGGACAACACAAGGCAACACACCAAATAAACTATAAGTTTCCTCGAGTCTAACTAAACACAAAGTTCACAGCGTAGCACACAACTTTACGGAGTAACACTCCAAATACGTCCACTCGCTACGAGAGCAGACAGACAGATAGACAGACAGACAAACAGATATGGGTATATTACAGTTTACTATTTTGGGATCGTGTTCACTTAAAATGGGATATTATAATTTTCATAATCTCTACACCGCTTATTTTCACGATCACAATACTTTCTATTGATATGCTAAATTTAAAAAATGGGAAAATCATTTGTTTAGAAATTTCGTAAATATTTATTCCGAACAACATTGAAAAAAAATGGGGGTAAATATATCAGCATTTAAATATTATTTGGTGACCGTGTGGTCTAGGGGTAAGGTGTCAGACTTCTGTGCTGGGGGTATGGGGTTCGATCCTCGGTCCCGGCAAAGATTTATCTGATTACCAAACGCTTCCTTCACCTCTGACAAGACATCTTGTGAATGTGGAGAATGCCAGGCCTCCACCCTGGTTCGGATCTCACGTTAAACTGTAGATCCTCAATTTCATCTCACAATCACCCTACCATTACACATTAGCGTAAGTGCGTATAACCCGAACGGGTAGTAAGACGTGGTGCTAATAATAATAATAATAATAATAATAAATATTATTTGTCATAAGTGACAGCTAGTAATCATATGATCCCACAATTTGTAGGTAGTGTAAATACTTTTGATAACTATCAATCTCACAATTAACTAGATTATTAATGCCATTTCGGTCGAGGCTCAAATCTTAATTAGTCTGGTGCACTGGAGAAGATTTTCTGCATCTATAGTACCAAGGTTTTCCTACCCCCTTTTTTTTTAAATGTGAATGAACTTATAAACAGTCTCTATCACGCTCAACCCCATAGATTGAATTGTAAATAATTTTTTGTAAGAAAACAAATTTTAATGGTTGTTTTTAAGTCAAATCCAGCATTTTTAGTGACTAGTAAAAATTATTTAAGACACATTTATCTACACAGCGATATTATTACCAAAAAAAATACGAGCATTTAAATTGTTTTATACCATAACTGGCAAAATAATTTATATGAGCTTAATATTTTGATTAAGTTCCAACTAAAGTGGGTAAAAAAAATAATTCGGGCTTAAAAGCTCGTCAATCTGAGAGTTTTAAGCGAGTGCTTGGTTAAAACCATCTAAAATTTAATGCGGAAAATAATATAAAAATAAAAAACACAATTTTTTTTAAATTGGGGGCACATGTTCTGATAAAAATGACGTTCATATTCAATATTCAAATAGGCCTACTTCATTTAATCTCCATTTGCTATATAATTTGAAATTTAAACAGTGAAGAATTTGATGTTCCAATTCCCATTGAGTCAGAGTGTACTTCCCGAGAGGATATTATTATACGAAAACCACACCTGTCTAATCACGGGCGACTATTAGAGGTAGCGGCGACGACCCGTTCCGCCTGATCCGTGATGGCGGGGGATTCTGATCACCATGACTAGGCAAGCGCATCATCACACTTCTACCAAACTCTCTCTCTCTCTATCTGTCTGTCTAGCTATCATCTTCTACTTGTCTCACTCGTTCCCTATCTCTATCTGCCTAGATATACACCTTTAATTATCTCAATAATTCTCTCTCTCTGTTTAGCTATCTGCCTTTAATTGTATGTCCAGTTATCCATCTCTACTTGTCTCACTCATCATATTTCTTTCTCTGACAAGCCATCCACCTCACTTCGTCAAGTTATCTGCCTCTACTTGTCTTCCTCCTAGGCTCTCTCTGTTTGTCAAGCTATCCGCCTCTACTTGTCTAACTCCTAGGCTCTCTCTGTTTGTCAAGCTATCCGCCTCTACTTGTCTAAATCCTAGGCTCTTTCTGTTTGTCAAGATATCCGCATCTACTTTTCTCACTCCAAAGCTCTCTCTGTTTGTCAAGATATCCACTTCTACTTTTCTCACTCCTAAACTCTCTCTGTTTGTCAAGTGATACGCCTCTACTTGTCTCATTGTCTCATTCCTAAGCTCTCTCTGTTTGTCAAGCTATCCACCTCTACTAGTCTCACTCCTAATCTCTCTCTGTTTGTCAAGCTATACGCCTCTACTTGTCTCACTCCTAATCTCTCTCTGTTTGTCAAGCTATCCACCTCTACTAGTCTCACTCCTAATCTCTCTCTGTTTGTCAAGCTATACGCCTCTACTTGATTCACTCCTAGGCTATCTCTGTTTGTCAAGCTATACGCCTCTACTTGTCTCACTCCTAAGCTCTCTCTGTTTGTCAAGCTATCCGCCTCTACTTGTCTCACTCCTAGGCTCTCTCTGTTTGTCAAGCTATACGCCTCTACTTGTCTTCCTCCTAGGCTCTCTCTGTTTGTCAAGCTATCCATCTCTACTTGTCTTACTCTTCATTACTCACTTCCTGCCTATCTATCCACCTTTACTTGTCTAACTTGTCAGTCCTTTGTTCATCTAGCTATCTGCCTCTACTTGTCTCCCTCGTTATATTTCTTTGTCTTACAAGCTATCTACCTCTATTTGTCTCAATCACCAGCTCATTCTCTCTCTTTGTCTGTCTGTCTATATAGTTATCCGACTCGAATTGTCTCATTCGTCACCTATTTCTGTTTGTTTGTTTGTCTGTCTGTCTAACAATCAACCTCTATTTGTCTCACTCGTTTA
This sequence comes from Timema poppense, assembly GCA_902141375.1. Taxonomy (NCBI): domain Eukaryota; kingdom Metazoa; phylum Arthropoda; class Insecta; order Phasmatodea; family Timematidae; genus Timema; species Timema poppense. Next base: position 93,640 of record CABFOV010000216.1, read on the forward strand.
TCAGCTCTTTCTATTTTACCAGCCATTCTCCTCTACTTTTATTACTCTTCAGTTCTCTCTATCTGCCTAGCTGTCCACCTACTTGTCTCATTTGTCAGACCTCTCTATCCACCTATCTATCCGTTTCTACTTGTTTCACTTTATAGCTAACTTACTCGCTTTACCTCAATTTCTTTCTTACCTCTCCCTTATTTTCACATTCCATCATCCCTCATCTCTTATATTCAAACTAACTTTGCCACCTACAATTTATATTTATTCGGTATGAACTTCGTAAGGCCTTCTTTGGTTATTAAAACTTGCTTTCTTCTAGAGTTTGATGCCTCTTTTTTTTATGGGACTTGTTCTTTATTCTCCGCGTTTCCATTTACTTTAATTCTGTGTTTAATAAAGATTTCTTGTTAAACTCATTTTTTAAGCGGGTATAGTTTGAAATAATATTGTTTCAATCACCCAAAAACCACACAATTTTGCTTTTTTTTTCCACACTCTCTGTTCAACTACCCTTCCGAGCTAAGCGCATATTTAAATTAATAATGTGTGGATGAGTTAGGAAGACACTTTTAGAGGATGTGACCCTGAGTTTGCGTAAAGATTAAGTGGCATGCTATTTTAGAAGATTAAAATTCAATACATTTGAAAGGGATTCAAACCCTGACTCCCCGAAGCCGGAAGAGGAGAGAGACCAATATAAAAGCTTTTCTAACACGTGTATAATGGCATGGGTTATATCGATGTTTTAATCATAAAAAACAGTTTTTAAAATTATTCATTGATTAATTAGGACCAAATGAAGATTTAAACCTTATTTAGCGGGATTAACTTTTGTATGAAGTGGTATTATGTTACAATGGATTATAGAAGAAGAGACTGGAATGCCATTATATCTTTTTAAGATAATATTCATGAAATAGACCGCAGTGTTATTCAATCTGGGGTGCACAAAGAAATCTTAGGGGTTATGGAAAATCTAAAATATTTACATTCATTATTTTAACTTATTATGCACACTCGTATTATACAATAGGCACCAACAACTTTGAGGGTACACAGTTGAAAAATTATATCTGGGGATACTTGAACAAAAAAAGGTAATAAAGTACACTAAGCATGTTATAATATGCTATTAAATAAACATGAAATAATTTTAGAGAAATAAAGGTAAATAACATACATATTTACTTCGTGAGGCAGATGCCATGTGGCATCAAAAGTTGAAGTGTCTCTAAATATAAAAATATTAATATTTTTACTTTTATTTGTGCTTTATTTTTCAACAACCATACCATATTTATATAATAACGCATACCTTTTATTATAAAAAAAACACGCACATACTTTAATCACGATCATAAAGCCGAAGTGATGTTATTATATTAAAAAGTTAGTTTATAAGTGACCACGTGCCAGTTAATTCTTTTAATAAAATACTAGTTTGAAGCGAGGTCTAGAACAAAGACGTGACTTCTTGACGTTTTAGGTTATAGCTATTATAATTATCCACGGTGATAAGCGCGTATTCGCGAAAAAGGTGTCACACACCTGTTCCATCTGCGATTTAGCTGGGGGCTGACTAGTACATTTGCAACGTGAAGGTCTTCATTCGAGACCGGTCTTTCAGCCAGTTAAATATGAACGGGTCTTAAAGCAGTGCAACACAACCATAATAAGAAGCATGTGCCGATATTTTCTAAATTATAATAATGTGGTACATTTGTAAAAAAAATCTGTCACTGATAAATGTACAGCACATGGGCATTAAATAGCAGTTTTAACTCTAAATTGAATTAGAAAAGAAGGAACTTGACGGTTATAATATTTATTAAAACCGTTTTGATATTCTTATACGTCAAACCGTGTAATGTACAATTCTAGCTTTTCTTTGATAATTTAAATACCTATTAATTAACGCTAATAATAAAGACCTAGTGATATAGTGGTCAGAGTTCTTGGCTACATATCTAGAGGTCATGGGTTCGATCCCCAGCGCTTACAGGATTTGTTAATTAAGCAGTAGATCTGAAACTGGGTCAACTCAGATTCGTGAGGAGTACTTGAATAAAGAAGTAAAGGCTCAGGTCTAGAAAACCGAGAAAATATACTGGAGGGGTCATTGTGCTGACATTCATATATTTCGATGAAAACAAAGGAAATAAATTAATCATTATTAAAAGAACCTTTAGCCTTTTAAATAATGTTCTCTTCCCTAGCCGTTAGATGTTAATTTTGGTGTGAGGCGTTGATTCAAGATACTTTTAAACCTGTGTTGATTCATTAATCCTATCTTGCAAACATGTTGATAATTTTAGGAGGAGCGAATTTAGGAGGGTGTGTGTTTTGGAGAGAAAATTGGATACAAAATAAATAACTATTTGTTTAGGACGTCAGAACGTGTCTAGAAAATTTCAAGTCTTGCAAAGATAAAAAAAAGAGGATTATATTAGTGCCTGGGTCCTTCAAAGAAAAAAAAAATAGCCAAAGAAAAAAATGGATAAATAAAATTTAGTTGACTTGATTTATATCACACAATGCGTGCATGTAAATTTGCCATTTTTATTCATTATCATTTCAGGTTCTTATAATACTAAATTAAGATACACACCATTATTTTATTTTTTTAATGAAGTTTGGTTAGATAGATAAAAAAAAATCTAACAAATAAAATAGATGAAAGAGAACATAAACAACGCCCTATAATTATCTCTGTCCACGCAAACAAGTTTTGTGTACATTTTCTTCTCACCAAAGAGCCATGATCACACTCGACACGAGTTTTTCTTTTCTTTTTTTTTATTATGATTATTTTGACCGGGCCAGATAATACGGTAATGACACAATACACTCGGGTTGGCGTGCTGACAGGTATGCTAATGAAAGTGAGCCGATACATCGGAAGTATTAGTTTTACCTCGGACACCATCTGACTTGTCCGATATGTCAAACGCCCGATAAATCGACGACAAGGTGTAAATAAACTCATGTGATTATATAAGCTAAGCTGAAATCCGCCTTCATATTTATAGTGTAATAAAACATGCATCGGAACTCGAACCAAGAAATTTCTCAAAGAAATATTCTGTACTTTCGTAGCTGGGCTCTTTTGGGACATTTAAATAAGCCATTAAATCGAAGGTAAATATTAACTAAAAATATAAATAACATGATTCAAGTTGAGAAAAGTCATCAAGCTAAGATAAATAATCAAAGAATAAAGAGCTGTATTCATCAAAAGAACTGACGAGTCACTCAACCTTTTTAGATCAACAACCTAAAAAAAACTCTTCATATTTACTCTATTTTACAATCTAATAGGACCAACAGATAAATCATAAAACTAGATAAAGAAGCCAAAACGCCCTGAAGACATCAGCAATGAAAACAAATCTCACTCGTCCAACTTTATTTGAACTATTTCCCCCTCCCTCCCCCCTTTTTTCCGCGCGTAGGCAAGTTTCACATCTTGAATCAGCTAAAGCAAAATGTTTACACACTTTCCCTACAGTAGTAGTTCAATTNTTTCCGCGCGTAGGCAAGTTTCACATCTTGAATCAGCTAAAGCAAAATGTTTACACACTTTCCCTACAGTAGTAGTTCAATTAAGTATTCACCCGTTCATGGTAATCCCACGTCATATTCACAAGCTCGCTAATGTTTACAAAGTTCAAATACCAGTGATTCTCAAAACATAAAACATAAACAGATTTAAAAAAAAAAATACATTTTAAGCAAATATAAATCAAGGGATAGGCAAGATTTGCTCTGTTTTGCTCAAATAAAAATGATGAATATAATTTTAACACACATGAGTTATTGACATACATGTATGTCTGCAAAGAGTAGTTTTTTAAGGGGAGGGGGTGGAATAGTTAATGAACCATTTCTGCATCAACCGATTATATCCATACAAGACTTGGATATCACCTTAATTTTAGAACAGAGACAGTCTTCCAACTATTAGTTCGGTTCTGTAAGGAGGGTGAGGCCACACTTTCACAATCAATACACTATTTGAACCATTCCTGGAATCGAGCCCAGGGAGTCTTAGCTCAAAAGAAAGACAGACAACACCATTTACCGAACCAAGGTATGCAATGCCACAAATGAAATGTATCTTCGATTTATGCGTAAGAGACCAGACAGTGGTGGTAGATCAGTCTAAGGTGTTAGACCTGCATAGTTCTTGATTGACGTTGGCTGGGAAATATGGGCTTAATTCCCGAACGAGTGTATATGGTAGGTGTTTTTCCTCATATGATTTCCCCATCACACTAATGTGGAGTATATTAGCTCTAAAACTAGATATTTTGATCATCCCTAACCCTCTGTTCAAGAGCCCGTCGCCATCCATGGATAACACATAGCTTATATAGGCATTACAACTCGAACCAGGCGTCACATCATTTTGCGATTTTCTGTATCATACTTCGAAAACTGTTTTAAAATATTTTAAAAAAATAGAACAAAAATGTATAAAATTGTTATTTTGAACTAAAATACTTATAACTAATTCAATTTCGATTTTGTCAAGTTAATAATGTAGAGAAACGCATTTCAATGTTTTCTGGATCGAGTGTAATCTTGTATCTAGTTTACTGATTAATCTGCATTAAATGAGTTCTTGAGTATCCAGGAAATATAATAAATATTATAATCATGATTTGAAACTTTAACAGAAAAAAAAGCGTCAGTTTTTTGTTGTCAGATTCACGGCCGTATCCAGGGAGGGTGCGAGGTTCATCACGCCTAACCCCCCCCC
>CABFOV010000216.1:98407-109534 GCA_902141375.1 Timema poppense
CCCAATTCTATGAACAAAATATATATATATATGGCTTTATTTATGGTTCAAATAATATCAAAATTAAGATAAAAGTACAAATTGGGGGGCTGTGTTACCATAAAAAAGACCTTCAGAAAGCTTCTAGATATGTATTATATTTATAATTTTTCAAAGCCTACGGCAGTTAGGGGGTTATGTGGCCATAAAAACACTTCAGATAGCTTCTAGAACTGTTTATCATTTATAATTATTTTTTTAGCTTCTGGAAATTGGGGAATGTGCCCACCAAAACCCCCTGAAATTATTGGCTGGCTGCAGCCTTGGTCTGGTTTGAGAGTAATGGGTAAGTGAAGTTTAGAATCCCATCTGGATGAATGGTGTTGTTAATCTTGTAAAGGTTGGGCCAAAAGGAATCTAAGTTAAGGTTAATACAAGTACATTTTTTATAAAAATATATTTTTTCTGTGAAAAAAAATTACGGATTGAGTAGAAATGTTTAGTTTACGTTTCTTCAAGTTAAAAACTTAACCATTCTTGAATACTTGTTATCATTGTGGCACCTATAGCTTTTTATCTTTATTTAAAAAACTTATTTTAAAATGCCAATATCCTCAACAAACGAGTAGATATTATTATTTGTATAAAATTAAAATAAACATAGATAATAAAAGCCTCTTCTATTTATTTTGAGCAAAAAAATTGCTTTGTAAAGATATGAACGTTAATTTGGGTCTCTTTTGATTCCAACTTAATGTACAAACCTCTCACCCCCCCACCCCCCTTTCCACGCCCTCCAAATCCTCCACGCAAACGAACATTTCCATTAAATTCTACCCTCCTCATCATCACTTACCTAAGTTAACTGCAAGGACTGGTAAAACGAGAATCACTGAAAAAAAAAAGTCTTAAGTCATCTTTAAATCTTTCAAAGATAGACCCTTGGCTGTATAGCCCATTCATATACATCTCCACTAATGGCCTCTAATGAAGTGAAAATGATCCTTGTGTGATATGATTTCCTGGCTGAAAGACAAATATAACCATTTGTCCTCGTTACTTGGCACATATGGTTGCCAAGTTGAACTTGTTTTTGTAAGCCGTTTAACAATGTTACAAGATTATGACATTGAAGAAGACTGCTTCGTTTCATATACTGCTGGTTTGTGCCACTCACAATCAAGATTACTTAATCTAAGAGCACTAGCTAGTTAAATAATTATTTTTTTTGTTAACGCCTTTACTTACCCGTTCAACTTGTGTTCATATAATGTACCGTACTAATTTATTCAAGGCAGTGATTCCCAATCAGTGTTTCTCGAACACCTTTCCGAGGTTCCAAGAGAATTTGAGAAAGCTTGCTTTTTATTGCTCTGTCCATAATTTTTGAACAATATGAAGGTATGTTTGGAGAGCTTGTGCATCCAAAGAAGATGAAAAGTATAGTGCCGGTAAAAATGTTAAAATTGAGGATAGTAAGAATATTTTAAAGCTAAGTTCAAGCACCGAAGGACGGTATAGTTAGTAATTACAATTAATCAATCAATACCCTGGAGAGGAAGAGGCATGTAGATCTTAGCGTAAATGTACCATCATTTGCGTAAAGGGAAAGTGGTAAATCAATTAGAAAAAACTGACTTTAATATATCTGACCTGGACTTTAACTCCGACCACCTTACCATCAGAAAACCAGACTAGTTTAATTAAACAATTAGTCCATTTTACCTGATTCGATGGTCGCGTGGTCTAAGGCATCATTCTCGTAACACATTGGACTGTCGATATCAGGAAGATTGGGGTTCTAATCCCAGATGGTGGATTTTCCTAAATAGTTTTCCATCCTTCCTCCACGCAAACGCGAGTACACTTCCTATAAATTAAAACTTCCTTATCCTTAACACATTTGCATAATTAGTGCATATGCGTACAGTCAGAACTAGGAGTAAGACGTGGTGCTAGGTAAAAAAGTCCGTGATCCTACCGATGCGTGTCAAAAATAAATGGAGATATCAAAAACCTAAGAAGAAAACCTTCGAGAAATTCCCTAATTTATTCGAAACAGGTTGTTTATGATGATACACAAGATATCTTTGATTACTACTTTCATGATTTACCATATTTTTCCTCGCTGGTCCAAATCATAGCCTCTAACCGTACACTCAGCAAAAGAAGATGTAGAAAAAATACGTTTTTTTTATATATTAAAAATTCAAATTATAGTCACATAATCAGTATTGCAACTATGAAAAAATATTTGGTGTGCCTCAAGTGTTGTGTGTAAAGTTCATATTAATAGTTATGAAATTACATAGATTATTTTAAATTATAATAAATGCGTCTCAGTATACAACAGAGCTTTACTTGAACATTAATTTTAGAAAACACTAATGTAGTCTTTTTATTATGTCTATGATCTGCGTCTTATTACTCGACTGGGCTTATTACTTACAGTACATCTGAATTTGCGTGGAGAAGGATGGAAAACCATTTATTTAATAAAACCCTTGCCTATTCCAGGCCGGAATTTAAATCTCAATCTCTCCACCACCTAAAAACTAACTAGAATGACACTGATACTTTGTTCCCGTTCCTATCGGTGTGTAGTTTTACATCCAAGAAGATTATGTTTTTATATATATATATATATACTCCGCCATTTTGAGTTTTTTTCTGAGGTAAAGAATTAAATTCTTTAACTTTTCGGAATTTTCCTGTCTAATTGATGTGGAGGTAAAGGTTCGACTCTCGGGTGGATGTTGTAAGAGTATACGGGTTCATTTGAATAAATTTCACCTTCTTCAACCTAACCCTCCTAGCGTAACTAAAACGTGTACAGTCCACTAAATGTTTAGTAAGATTTGGTGAAAATAAACACAAAAAATATACCCAGTAGTGTTTTTTTTTTACATTTGAAATATTACTAAAAACCGTTCCATGTTCAGTCACTTCGAAAATATATTTAGTTTATTTTGAGGTATCTGGTAATTATTTGATTATTTCTTGTAGAAACGTGAACATTCATGAAACTATACATGTGTTTCTAATTAAGTTACATAACCGAACTGACAGGCTTACAGGTCGTACCAGAGGAAGCAAGGATTGACAGGATTATACTGGTAAACAGATTCCTTTGCCTCACTTTAAATTTGACTAGCCACAAACAAAATAATGTAATTAACGAATGTAGAATTATTGTCTTTAAGTGTAAAATTTTATATACAGTGGGGGAAAAAGATAATTAGAATAATTCCGTTAGCACTGGCAACAAACCAAAATAATAAAACCGTATTATTTTAGGAAATATACATCTTATAGGGAAATAAAAAAAATCTATGGTAAAATTAAATTTAAGCTTAAATAAAGTAAACAATTTTAAACTTTTACATCAAAATTAAAATGAACAAAATCTCTTTTTTGGATATTAAAACTAAATTATACCTTTTCTAATAAGCGAATTTGTAAATTTGAGTTGATTCTCAATTAAATTTAATACATTGAAAAAATATTTAATAATTTAATGTAGATTTATTTATTTTCTTAAAGCCTAAATCCCCTTCTTCTTTGGAATGGCAGATGGTTCGTTTGCCAGCATAGTTGACTAGTCTTAACACCACCGGCTTATTAAACGAATAAGAACGTTCTCACAACTAAAAAGGGATCGCCGCTGGAGTATTTTACATTATGTTCAGGTGCATTATAGTAATTATGTATTCTTCTAATAGCTTTATTATAAAAAACACATTAATTGTGAATTATTGTACCTCTTGATTTTTAAGGCAACTCTTTCCTTGGGAATGCCAGGCCTCCACCGTGGTTCAGATTCCACGTTAAACTGTAGGTCCTCCATTTCATATCACAATCACCCTACCATTACACATTAGTGTAAGTGCGTATAAACCGAACGGGTAGTAAGCCACGGTGGTAATAATAATAATAATAATAATAATAACTGTTTCCTTCACGTTTCGAGTCGGGGGCGGGGGTAGAGGGGGAGTAATCCATGTAACCCCACGACACTGAAGAAACGATCAACCAATCGGAATCCAAAATGGTACTGTTTATCTTCAACAGTATCTAAAATAAGCTCAGTTTTCTTCAGCTTTCACTGAAAAATAGCGTTCAATACACAATAAAAGCTCTTTTAAAATAGCTTGGTTTTTTTAACCAGTACAATAAAACAACCATTGTTCCCTTGTTCATAACTATCCACCTGTCTGGAAGAAAAATATATAAATAATCTATAAGGGTGACAAACTCTATAAATTGTGTTAATTTAATAGTAAATATTAGCAACGTTTCTCTATTGGTGCATTTTTTAAGATTTTAGATGAGTTAATGTCCAACAGGTTTAGAGAAGTAAACGCTGAAAAGACTAAGTATTTGATCACATGGAGAACACAGATTGGAGACGAGCAGCATTTTAACATATTGCAAGTGTAATTAATTTAAATGTTTAAACAATTTTAACTAGCAATAACGATATTAAAGGGGAAACTAATAAATGAATTCAGTAGGGAAATGCATGATATTACTCGGTCATTAAGTTGTTGTCACCTCGCCTGCTGTCAAAAAATCTAAAATTCGGAATAAAAAAAAAATTACCAGTTTTTCTCTATGGCTGTGAAACGTGATCTATTATCATAAATGACGAAAACAAATTGAAAACCTCGGTGCTGTTACGAGAACGCCCCATTTTCTTATTTTTCTTTCGGCAGATACAAAAGACTGTTTATAAAAATTGCTAGTGTGAATGGAAGTATAAGGAAAAAAAAGTATGTTTTCTGTAAGCTACATTCACAGAGAAAACAGTTTTGTACATGCTACAACAAATTTAATGTTGACTACAAAATTGGTTTGATTATAAAAAAGTAATTTTTTATTGCCCATCATTTTTTGTTTACCTGTACAAAACTGTTTTTTCTGTGTATGAATAGCATTTTTTTTGTACATAAATCCATTCACCATAGTTAACTAATCAGTTTTTTATATCTCTTGAAAATAATACTAAATTGGAGCTGTCTCGTTATTGCACAAGGGTCTTCAATTTAGAATGTTTGAAAAAAGTTGCATAGGAAGATATTTGCTCCAAAAAAGGGATGAAGATAATGGGGTGGGGAGGAGCTTACATAATGATGAGTTATATACCCTTTACTCATCACAAGACAAAGTTAGGATAATCGAGTCCCGTAGATTACGATGGGCATGACATGCAGCGCAAATGGAAGTATCTACGAGTAGAACCATGATCAGGGTATTGAGTGGTAAACCCAATGGGAAGAGACCATTGAGAAGACCTAGACGCAGATGGGAGAATAACATTTGAATGGACCTGAAAGTGATATGGTGCAATTAGGTGGACTCGATAGAGCTAGCTCAATATAGGGATAGGTGGCGAACTTTTTTTTAAGTGAAGTGATGAACTTTCAAGTTCCTAGCGCCAGAGTAAGTGTGTAATGTGCAACACTACCAGAATAGTGAACGTGACTTAAACATCCCAGCAGAGTATGCATCACTCCGTCAGTCAAGGTAAATAGGTCAAGTAATTAACGTTGTTATAAACGTTATCTCAGGTGGAAGATCCCCCTTAATATCAGGACCAAATCCCCTAGAAGTCTCCGCTAATTACTCCTAATCCGTCCCCCTTCGCCCGCCATCTCGAGTAAAGGTACAGACACAAAATGGAGGGATGTGATCTCACGAGCGAACGGGATAATGTGTGTTGGACGTTGAAATTTGGTGTTAACTTGAAGCTTGTCCTATGACTTTACGAAATAACTGATACATTCCATTCGTGATAATTTGGCTTTCACTCCACATTTTGAAAGAGTATATACTTTTTATTTCAGTTTCAATAGTTGTTTAATAGTTTTGACAAATGCTGCAGATTAACTTTAGGTAGGAGTTAAGGGCAATGTTTTTGCCATTTTTATAGTAAAAACTTTTGTTGGCCAAAATAAATAAAAATATTTCTCCAGAAAAAACACAGATTAATTTATTCACGTGGTAATATAAACAGTTCTTGAATGAGTTCTTCATGATCTTAGCGGCAGCATTAAATTAGAAACTATTTAGATGAAGAGAAAAAGCTGTTATTAAATTCCAGGACACCCTTGATAACTATTAATAACTGTTGAGATTACTATGAGAAGAAATTAAAATTTTATGTTTCTATTGGACAAATATTTGATATATTTTGATCCAAAAATTGTTTTGATATGAAAACTACAAAAATACTGCCTTTTTCTCACGTTTACTACACTCCCGCTTTAAGGTCAATGTTTCAGTACAGTTTTTAGACAGACAAATATTTTTTGTCAAAACATAACAAATATTGCTTCAGTAGATGCTTTTATTTCTCAATGGTATGGTGGTATTTGAACATTAACTTTTTTTAATGGGTGAAAATGCCCTTTTCAAACGCTTTATTTTGTGTGCGGTTATCAAAATGGTACTCTAAATAAATGGTACTCTAAATACGTGGTACTCTAAATACGTGGTACTCTAAATACGTGGTTTGGTTCTCTAAATACGTGGTTCTCTAAATAAATGGTACACTAAATAAGTGGTACTCTAAATAAGTGGTACTCTAAATACGTGGTACTCTAAATACGTGGTACTCTAAATACGTGGTACTCTAAATACGTGGTACTCTAAATACGTGGTACTCTAAATACGTGGTACTCTAAATACGTGGTACTCTAAATACGTGGCACTCTAAATACATGGTACTCTAAATACATGGTATTCTAAATACATGGTACGCTAATAAATGGTCCTTTCCAAATAGTTTGAAGCAAAAGATTCTAAATGGAGATAAAGTAAGTAGTTTACAGATAGTCCTGTAAAGCCTGATTTGCCTTGGTGGCAACTCTTGCGACACAATCGTCTGGCCAGCTCAGTAACTTCACCAGAAACTGCATAATTGCGTTAATGTTTGCGCTTATAATGAACATAGTCGAATAAATATTAGTTCTAATATTTGCTTTAAGCTAATTATCAAAATATTATTCAATAAAATCATATAAATAATGGATTTTCACCCCATATCTAAGCAACACTTACTGCATCCATAAACACTAAGTAATAAGTGCCAATGTGTTTGTATTAACATAAATAAATAGATTTTAAATATTATAAACTCCCAAAGTAAATGAATCTTACCAAATGTGTAGAACCCTTCAACACCCTTTTCAGTTCACACGGTCTAGATTTGAATCTCAACCTTCCTGTCAATGGCGATCAAGTGAAAATAGTGCGAGTCTAAGCTCTAATAACACTGTGGACAATATTTAATACCTATATCCAGGCGATGATTTAAAAAAAATGCATTCCATTTTGTTTTACGACATAAAATGTATTCTAGTTTCAAAAATATGATTAGTATAGCATTGAAAAGTTGACGCGTTTCCTTCAATCACAAATATTATTTCATAAAGATATTATATAATTATTATCTTGCTAGAAAAATAAAGTTTCAGAATATAAGTGTTTCTACAGTAGCCCCATGGCTTCTTTGGTGCTAACTGACAGCTTTGAAAAGTTTCCAGACCAAATCGTGTATCCCTACGTCGAACCATATGATCTGCAAGAACATGTGTTTAACAGCTGTCACTTCTGACAGTCAGAATTTAGGTACAGTAGCCCCATGGCTTCTTTGGTGCTGACTGACAGGTCACAGCTGACAACTAAAAGCTTTAAAAAGTTATCAGACCAAATTATGTATCCCTACACCGAACCATATGATCTGCAAAAACATGTGTTTAGCAGCTGTCACTTCTGATATATACCTAAATGTTGACTGTCATAAGTCAGCTGTGAGCTGTCAGTCAGCACCAAAGAAGCCATGGGGCTACTGTATATACTTAAATGGTGACTGTCAGAAGTCAGCTGTGAACTGTCAGTCAGCACCAAAGAAGCCATGGGGCTACTTTAGGTATTAAAAATGTTTAAAGAAAGTCTTTTAATTGCTGGATAGTAATTTAATGATATTTTCAAAAACTATGTGTCACAATCAAATGCATATGAGTAATGAAATAAGGAAAATTTGGTCCAAGGTTGTAAGCTACTGAGTAAAATTGTCTGGAACCACCATTATCTAGATGGAGAAACTAGAGGCTGTATTTTTAATCAATGGCCAGTATTTATTTAAATATATCATACTTGTATCAATAGCTCAATAGCCACTATCAGCCCAGATACCGTTGTTTCTACTGTCGATCAATGATTAACTCCCTCGATTTGGTTGATTTGTTCACATAACTACCTCCCTAGCCTTTGAATAGCTTGGGGCATTTATCTAGAATGGTTGGGTTTTTTTTCATCCCCAATCTTATTTCTTTCCTCCTCACGAAAACTAATTGTTACTCTAGTTTTTGTGTCCTTCAAGGGCGGGCCGAAGTGGTAAAATAAGAGGAAAAGGTTTGGGAAGGCTCGTATTGGAGGTCATCAGAATCCATCACGCATTGGCTACCTTAAAAGCTCACCGAGGTAAATTTCATGGTGTAATTTACCTTACCGCGAAACCAATTCTTACACCTTTAGCGAATCGAATATACTTTTTAGTGCACGTTCCGTGTGAAGAAAAATAAAAGAAAGAAAAATGAAAGGGGTAAGGGGATAAGTTAATCCGTGAACAAACACGACGTCACAATGCTCTTAGAAGCAAAAAGCTAGCTATGCCTTTTCTTTTGTTCTTCGCTTGAAAATTTGAGAGAAACGTATCAATTAATTCCCCCGCTCCAGTGGCCACACGGCTTAATCCGGCCACGTCAAACTTTCAGTCTTCGGACCGCGTGCGGACCTATCCACGTAGATTTTGAAGAACTATTACAAAAATGAGATCCTATTGTCATGTTTATAAATGTCGTAGAAACACAACCTTTGAGAATGGTATATTTCAGTATTTGGTGTAATGTGTATGAATCTGAGGTCAGTGTACCTAATTGGTGCTCTTTCTTCGAAATGGATCCGTTACCAAAAGGTTGTTGAATCTACATGGCTAACATGTGCGTTGTTTGGCAGCCGATAAGTGTGTTGACAACTTGTTAATACCATGAAACGGAACTAAGCACCCAAGACACAGACGCATATATTTCAACAATAACTGTTAATGTTATTTTAGCATAATACTTATAACAAGGCAATCTCACCATCTCTGAAAATAAAAGGTTTCAAACGTTTGGCCAAATTTATGGAGTGAGCTTTATTGTTTTATAAAGGGGTTTATTTTTTTATTATTTGTAATGTTATAGTACTAAGCTGGAATTCTTTCTTATAAAGTTATGGTTTATTTTTATATATATATATTCATTTATTGAAATGCTTTTTTCTTGGTATTTAAAATTTCCAATGTGGACCGTATGATCAAACAAGCTTGACACACCTGGTCTAAGATGTTAAACTCATAATGAAACTCGTAATGTAGCTTTATGAATCACCGGTGACGTTAAGTTACTATTATTAGCACCACGCCTTACTACCCGTTCGGGCTATACGCACTATCGGTGACGTTAAGGTCGAGGTTTTAATCTCGGTATAGTGAAGGGAGAATGGTTTTTCAAGTGTAATTTGTAACCGTGTTTTTTTCCCTATCCACACTGATGAGTGTGTATATCCTCCGATCTACCGTCTTTATTCTTATTCCTTAGAAAACTTTGATAATCTTTGACCCATGATGGGGTGTGTGGACAAAGGATTTACTGTCTTAAGTATGGTAGTTTTTTCAGGTAACGGGTAGGCTAGGGTTCAAATCCCGACTAAGTGTTCTAAAGGAATTTTATAAGTGGTTTCATAGATCAATTATAATCCAATTAATCCTTTAAATTCATTCATAAACCATATTCCATTAGTGTACATATGTAGATGATACGGATGGGTAGTAAGAAGCAAAGCATCGAGGGGGTAGAGAACTAATACCAGTTGACAGTCAGGCTACTAAACTTCACTAACGTTAATATGTGTGACATGGGGTGTGGGTGTTGTCAGAGATTAAAGTAGTTTGTAAGCTTATATTGTGTGTGTTTAAGGTACTAGGCCACTAGTTAAAACTTTTATGAAGTACTTAGAGGACAAACTTAAATCTTTGCACCGTACCCAAAACTTCCCAGAAAGGCTTCTGTTCAGTACTTAGAGGACAAACTTAAATCTTTGCACCGTAACCAAAACTTCCCAGAAAGGCTTCTGTTCATAGTTTGATTCCAGTTTGTAAGGAAACAAAGAGAAGCAATAAAAACAAAATCTACTTTATAACCTAACTGTATCAAGTTGGAGAACTACTTTACAGATATCTGCTCAAAATGTATTCATGTTATGGGCGTTGTAAACTTTCAATTCAAGGTATTTTCATAATATTTGGACAAATCTCAAAAGATAACCTATTTTGAATAGCGTTTTAATCATTTTAATCTTTATTTATTGAAACATTCACTTTATAAAATATCCTATCAGATAATCAACACGTTAAAGGATTTAATATCTAACTTAACCTAAGACATTAAGCTGAATATATTAAAAACATACTTTAAAAGCTACAGAAATTATTCATAAAAGAGGAGATTAGTTTACTCGCGAGACTGGAAAATAAAGAAGGATATTATATTTAATTTTAAGTTCATTGGAGGTCGGACTTCGAATCCTGACTCTACTCAAATTTGAAAGCATGTATTCCTACATTAATAATCCCTACCACATAAGTGTACTATATAGTTGTTCTTTACATATTTAATATATTATATATAATACATTCATAAAGGACTAATGAGATGCAGTGTGGGAATAAAATGATTTCACTAGTCTCAACTAATTTCTAAGAAGGATGCTATCCTACATGACTACGTTGCAACGCCTGTTTAAAGCTGTAATATCTACTTAAGTTACAAGTTTGGGCTATCCACGGAGTGAAACGGACTTTGACGATAACCGGTAAGATTAGAAAACGTGGACGAATGAGAATTAATCCCCCCCCCCTTACAAACCCTTAGTCCTATTACACCACTGAATGACAAGCGGAGCACGAGCAAGTCAGCCATCTTCAACTTCAATTAGCCTGACAATCAAATTTCGCTTCGGGTTACTTCGACCCTGGTACGGTTCCTGTTAATGACAGTTACACGACTTCACGGTTACCGTGAAAATATTATACTGGGACTT
>CABFOV010000216.1:109588-141826 GCA_902141375.1 Timema poppense
TAACGGGGAAAAAAGATTTTGGGACTTTTCCCCCCCCCCCCCTTTTCTTCCTCTTCTACTTTCCCTTTTACGTCCTAGCCACCACTAAAACACCCCTTCCCTTACAATACGAATTGGATCAAACCGATAAATAGGCCAATTTGCATAAAATATCAAACTTAATAACCATCACTTTGAAACATTGCGGTCTGGTAATTTAAATGTTGATATTCGATTAAAACAACAAACTATTAATTTCTGTAGTATACGTTATCCCCCCTCCCCTTCCATTAAGGCGACTTATTTTTTTATCAGACTCAAGTTCAGTCAATATTTTTCTTTCTCAAATGCTCAAAATCTAATTTATATAAATTTTGCTTTAATTTTTTTATCTCATAATAAAACCCGCCTAGGTAAAAGCATTTTAACCATTTTAATAAAATTAGGATATAGAAAATAAAAATCAGAATAAATGTATCCACATTTTATTGGAGCAAGAATTGAAAAAATATCAAGGAAAAAAAAAACATTCTACGCACGGCCGAGGTTCAAACCGAAAACTCAACTTTACTGGAGAACCAGAATAAATGAGACTTGATAATTATTTAGTCTGTGTTTCAACTAAAACTATGGTATATTTACTAACTTAACACCATATATATTATACACAAGATAAATAGCATTTAGTTTGTAAGTGTAATAGCCGAGGTTCAAACCGAAAACTCAACTTTACTGGAGAACCAGAATAAATGAGACTTTATAATTATTTAGTCTGCGTGTCAACCAATGCAGTTTATTTTTCCTAACAAAAGTTTTAAATAAGACTCGTTTGGGATTCGAACACAAATCTTCCGAAAGTATTTGTTCACCTTAAGACTTTATTCTTAACATTATAACAGTTTAATCTGACCCACATAATTATATCAACAAACGATTTACAAAACCAGCGTATCTTATGAAAGTACTTTTAGTACATTTTATACGCCCAGCTCCACCATCTTGATATTTTACAATTGAAAGGGAGGTCGAAACCATATACAAAATAAATATCCTCACCATCACTAACGAGAATTGAACAAGGATCACCAAGACATAAGATCGAATAATCTAATCATTTAACCACGTGGACGGCTCCATTGATTTTGAGAAGTATTTTACAAATGAAACTTTATATTCTATTGTTTCATCATTACATTTACTAAACAAAAATCACATAATATTTTTTACATATATATACCAAAATATATATAATATATACTATGTATATATAATATATATTATATATATTTTGGTATTTAGTTAGTAAATGTAATATATATATGTATATTTTTATATATAAATAGACCTACATAATTGTTACTATATCTACTAACTAAACACTAAATTTATGTACGTTGTTTAGTTGGTAGATAAAAATTATAGTTATGTATAAGATAAATATTTATATGTTTTAACATAACTATAGCAATGTGAACTAACTAAAAACCCTATACGCCTATTATAAATAGTATGGTCTTTTATATTAAAATATGTTGTATACATTTAACCATTCAGAAGATAGTATGAAAAAAACTCTCCCCATTGTTTATCCCAAAAATGAATATTTTTAAACTACTCCCTAGATACTATTGATATTCTCATCACAATAAATGTTCATTAATCTTAGTATTTAGCTTCATACAAAACTAAAACTATGGTATATTTACTAACTTAACACCATATATATTATACACAAGATAAATAGCATTTAGTTTGTAAGTGTAATAGGTAAACAATAGAAGAATACACTTTCTATAGTTGTCTTCTAGGTTTCTAAACGCATTAACAGCATAACAAATAGTACGAACTGTCGCAGAAACACTGTACCGAAGAGCATCAATGAAATAATGTACAAATATAGTTTCACATAAACATTGAGAAAATATTAACATCTCTGTCCATATATATACTATTTGAAGTTATTTAATATCTCAAATAGTTGCAGGAATATGATAAAAATAAGAAATATAATTTTGCTTATGTAAGATACCACTTAATGTATTTTAATGCAAAAATTAGAGCTTACATTTTGTTTGTAATAGTGGATAGAAATTTTATCAAAATCACTAGAGTGGATTTGGAGAAAACCAATTTTTTTTTCCCCCTCTTTTAGCAGTAATTCTAGGGCTAGGTATCTAGTTCCAATAAGCTCATGGGGAATCCTATGAAAATCCTAGCTACCATGTTTGAGCTCAATCGGTTAAATCGTTTAGGCTCTAGGCCTAGATAGAGACAGACAGACGGACGGCATCGAGAAAACAACTTTTTCAGTGTCAGTGGGTCATGAAACGTCGATATTTATCAAACTCTAATGTTCTATTCTTTTGACGATCACAATATTTCTTTCTCCTAGGAGTCTACAGACAGTTAAACCAAATGTAAAAAAAACAACTATATAGACATATATATTTTATGCAATAGCGATAACATACTCTACCGTTGGTCATTCTTTATCATCCACAGCGCAATGAATAAAAATTATTTGTATGTACATAACTATTTTCAAATGTCCTCTTTTATCTTCTGCCCAGCGTTTCTCCCTAAATCCCTCACCCCTTTATTTTTTTCGTTTTTTGTTTTACCCTTCCTTGTTGGTTAGGAATATGAAATAAGAGGGAAATCTGATATTTCACTTCATAACTCGCTTGTTGGAACTGGTGATTATGTCCGGAGGGAAATTTTGTGCTGAAAAAAAATAAATAAAAATTGTGTTTTCAGGTGAATGTTAGCCCATTCCAGTAGAGAATAGGACTCATTTGCACTCGGTAAAAAAACCTGGTTGTAACAAATATATATATATTGCGTTGGTATTTTTAAAGTATACCGTTGATTATTTTTTTCAGACTAATAAGTCACAACTACTCGCATTGGTGGGCAGGAGGATTAAATGTCATGCTCTCCTTGTCTGGTTTGCCTATTAATTCTGATTGGATGTACTGAGGTTATCTTTTTATGATCAGTTTCTCACTATCCCTCCACGTAAATGCAGGCACATTTAATCCAAACTCTACTCTAATCATCCCTACCTCATCAGCATAATAAAATGCCTGTATACCATACGGGTAGTAAGATGCGGAGGGAAAATAAATAGATTAACACGTGTAAGTCATAGTTAATAACTTTAATTTGCTTGAAACTTAAATCAATTTAAGTGTCAACTTTCAATGGAGTCCATAATACCCTAAAATTATTTTTCCCATCCCTACCTTCTTATAAAAGTAGTGGCAAAAAAAAATGTATCATATATTTATTTTAATGGTTAACTTAGAAAAGCATTTTGTTTTTTGCACCATGTCTTACTACCCGTTATAGCTATCCGAACATTAATAATGGGGGTGGGGCGGGATAGGAGGGAGTTATGTTGGTAAAATGCATCCGCATTTGTGTGGGGAAAAAAGTGAAATACCTTTTAGTGAAAAATAAAAAGAATTAATCTGGTGAGGATTAAAGCTCAACCTCCCAATCAATGGCACACCAAACAAGACGAGACTGACGCCTTTATCTGTGGGCCTCCGGTGTGGGGGACATATTGCTATGGTATTGCTTTGAACTTGATTAATAATATATCTTTAAACCCTAAATAATTATAAGATAACGCAGCCCTCTTTTTTTTTAAATCATAAGGATAAGTATTACGATGTTATTTGAGAGGAAGCACGAGTGCGGAATTGGAAAATACTAGTGAAACTTTCATGTAGAGAATCCTACTCCTAGTTTGCCTGGCTAGGAATTTAACCCAAACCTTTCCATTAACGGCAATGAAGTGCAATGCAATGTAAGTATAACGCCTTAAAGACCACTACGCCAATTCTAGGCTGTATTTTTTAAATGTAAAAGATAATACTTTTCTTTTTGGATTAAAAGAAAACAATATCTACAGGCACCAAAAGAGTTTTTTTCCCTTCTCCAATTAAAGATCGGTTCAATAAGTGACAAGGACATAAATAGTTATTTACCAACATTCATTTAGCTTTCGTCGAGCATAAATAAAAATAAGGAAATCAAGAGCAGCATCAGACAGGGGCGAAAAACAAAAAAATTAGAACATCAACGGAATAGTTTATAAAATGGGGAAGTATCATTTGTCGGCACATTTGACGTAATACGCGTGAAGTCCTGTTCGATAATCAACGGAATAGTTTAAAAAATGGGGAAGTATCATTTGTCGGCACATTTGACGTAATACGCGTGAAGTCCTGTTCGATAGGACCTGATGAATGATCCTGTGACGCTGCCTCCTCCATGTCCTTCCAATCCTTACAGGAATCTACGGTTGAACGGTTTTTCACACCAACTATGGAAACCATGAACGTGATTTAAAACTCAAGCCATGCTGAGTAAATCTCTCTTCTTTTTTTTTTTGCCTTATAAGAGATTTATAAGAAGACATTTTTTTAATGTCTAATACAACTTCTTCTTCACTTCTTTGAGATCCCTTTCCTCGAAAAGTGTCTCTTCAGAAGATATTTTCTTAGGTTGCTTGGTTCTCCTTTTCTCACCATATGGAGCTTTCTTTTTACTCACTACCTTCGTCTTAAACATATTTTCTTACGTTTTAATAAATAATATTAAAAATAATAGATGGGTCATTACCTTAATACGCAACTAATATACATTTACGGCTTATTATTAAGGGTTGAGGTGACCTGGTGGTCAAGGGGTAAGGTGTCGGACTTCTGTGTTGGGGGTCCGGGGTTCAATCCTCGGTTCCGGCACAGATTTATCTGATTACCAAACCCTTCCTTCACCTCTGACAAGACATCTTGTGAATGTGGGGAATGCCAGGCCTCCACCGTGGTTCGGATTCCACGTTAAACTGTAGGTCCTTCATTTCATCTCACAATCACCCTACCATTACACATTAGCGTAAGTGCGTATAACCCGAACGGGTAGTAAAACGCGGTGCTAATAATAATAATAATAATAATAATAATAATACGGGTTGCATTTTGTAAGTTAGTTCACAAAATATTATTCATTTGTGATATAAATGATAAAATATTAATTAGTAGGCCCCTCTAAACACTTTCACAGTAATGACTTTGTATTTTAAGGCGCTAGACTTATCGAGATCACTGTTCAAATATCTTCTCAATTTAGAAGTGGAGGGGATGGGAGAGAAATAGGTTTATATAAAATATGTAGACCCATAAAATTATTTTTTTGAACCACAGCTTACTACGCATCCGGGTGATCTGCAATTTAACTACGTATGTGCAGTAGGGATGAAATAAAATGGAATTAGGATTAAATTCACCTGCATTTGCGAGGGGGGAGAGTGTGAGAATATTTAGTAAAATCCACATATGGTACAGATGGTCTGGATTTGAGAACTGGCTTCCCTGTGACTGGTGGTAGGCCTAAGTCAGACTAGAAGAGCTTGACGTCTATTCCGTGCGATCACAGATTCGGCTATGATGACAGCTGCGTGTTTTAATGAGTCGCAATGACTGTAGGTTACTCATTAAATAATAGTTTCAATGATTTTTGTCACCGCGTCTCATAATCCGTTCGTGTGAATGCAAGACATTAATAACACTAATGTGTTTGGGATGAGGAAGATTGAATTTAGAAGAAGTGTATCCACATTTGAAGGTAGGGAAGATCTAAATGTAAGTTGGCCTAAAATAATTTGGCCACTGATGAGTATCCGATCATGCGGCCAATGAGGCGGGTGTCCAGCTAATCTTATGTTGAAGTCAGTTTAAATATTGATGACAAATACGTGTCCGTAAACCGTTACTTATCGCATGTTTATTAGGAAGATTGAATTTAGAAGAAGTGTATCCACATTTGAAGGTAGGGAAGACCTAAATGTAAGTTGGCCTAAAAGTCAGTTGGCCTAAAATAATTTGGCCACTGATGAGTATCCGATCATGCGGCCAATGAGGCGTGTGTCCAGCTAATCTTATGTTGAAGTCAGTTTCAATATTGATGTCAAATACGTGTCCGTAAACCGTTACTTATCGCATGTTTATTCCTTACCATAAGATTTAAAAAAATAAAATGTTCACACAATTAAGCGTGGTCAAACATTGCACACATTTAGTGAAATATTTTTTGGAATCTATCTCTCATGAGTAAAGAGTACAAAATTGATACACTAATATGTTTCCCAAAATAAGGCTCAATTTTAAAATCTCAAATTGTGTATTTCTTCAAACGGTAGTAAGAATCAAACTACATTGTATGTTGGTACAGCAAGAGGTGTATATATAGCCTGCCTTAGTTCATCAGACCACCTTAGTAGGTAGGTAATAGTCTTGACTTGTACTGAATTCAGTACGGAAATTTTCTCCCGGTGTTTAAAGGGTCATTAGTCATGTCCCACGATCCCACTGCTATCTTCTACATACATTTCTAACGACACCACTTTCATTCTTTTCAAGCGTGATACGGGCCGATACGGCGCCATTTATACGCGAAGCGAGTGTCTTCACTATAAAGGACGCGTTCTGCATTGATGATAAGGATATATAGAAGTAATAAAAAACAAAGGTTTACGTAGAAGGTATGTGTCATGTCGAGGAGGGGTAAGGGAGGGGGTGATTTCTTACCAACAAAGTTGTACAAGTTGTAATGAGGGACTCCCAACTAAATATTCTGCTGAATGTCAATGGCCCGCCTGGTTGAAACTCGACTTGTGTGGTCTAAAAGAAAATAATAATTACACGTTACATAATGTGCTGGAAATAACGTTACGGGCGGAAACAAGAGTGTTTTACACATCAACATGAGACCTTATCTAGAGTAGATGTTTTTATATATATATATATATCATCTATAGTCTGATTATAATTGGAAGGGCCTTTTAAAAAAAATGAAAAAAAAATTTTTTTTTAGGATAAAATTATTAGAATTGTACCATTTTATTAGTGTTAATTTATTGGTATTGATAATATCTATCAAAAGATAATGCTGCAGATCACGTGGCTTGACGTATTAATACTTGACTATAGATTTAGTGACTTTTCTAGTTACCCGCTTCAGTGGCCGCGTGGTCTAACACGCTAATCTCGTGGTGGACTAGACTGCATAAGACGTGGATATTGGGGATTGATCATGGTCGGATGCAATGAGATTTTTCTACTATTGGTTTTCCAATCTCGCTCCAGGCAAATGTGGCTGCATTTCCTCTCAATTCAGTCTTATTTCTTATCCCCCACCTATTAGTGTAATTAGTACATAGACGTATAACCTGAAAAGGTAGTAGGATGCGGTGTTGAAAAACAAAACTTTTCTAGTTAAAGGGTACAGGGTGGAAAAAAAGAGTAAAGTCTAATTTTTACACAAATGAATTAGTGATTCTTCCATCTCTTAGACATCATGAGATAATGTAATTTAGATTGTGGCTAAAAGAGGTTTCTGTCGTATTTAATTATCTCTTTATAAAAAAGGTATTAACCGGAATACTCTAGGGTTTGAGATATAAAAATTGTTGACGTGTAAAATGTGTGTAGTATGATTTTCTTATTTCCCCTGTACCCTTGAGTTGTTAGATAACTCTTCCTATGAAAATTGTACTGTGGATATATATGTTTATATGTTAGCATATATGTGTACATAATATATACTATTTTGAGTGTATATATATTTATTTATAAATATAGATTATCAACTCATTAGCTAGAAAGCCTGTATGCTAGGCGTGTCCAACTCGTTTGGCCAACAGGTAGAGAAAGTAACAATTATTTCTTGTAATTTTCGAAGACAGTCACTCTTAAATTAGTAAAATTACCGGAAAAGGTATTTATCATTTTAATGGTACACTTCATTTACCCCGAAAGGTAGTGGTCGTATCTTGGGCGATTACAGTATGACCCAATCTAGAACAAAGTATAACTCGTCAAGATAAGTTTGTTACAATTCGGTATTGATAAAATGTACATAATAAACCCTATAAAACTCAGCCTGGAATCGAGCCATACCAACCGAGCAGCGCCGTATGTTGGCAAAGACAGTGCCGACTTATACTGAGTGTGTGTGTCATGTGGTCAGCAAAACCAACCCTCTGACTGTTAATCTCAGCTTTCTAAATAAGTAACTGCTACTTTTTCATTCAATTAGATTCTCATTTGTCTTTGAGAGGCTGACTTGACCCCGTTACAGACCCACTGCCTCACAGGGGATCAAGCACAGGACCTCTGGATCTGTAGCCAGGAGCTCTGACCACTAGATCACAGAGGTGGTTATATTAAACACTTTGGTACTTTTAAACTAGATTCATGTTTTTTGACGGTGTTAATAAATTAGGCCTAATAAATGCAGTTATATCCATTATAATGAGATTGCGTGTTATGGTGGTCTAAGGGTAAGGTGTGCAACTTTTGTGCTGGGGGACTGGGGTACAACCCTCGGTCGCAGCACAGATTTATCTGATTGCCAAACCCTACCTTACCTCTGACAAGACGTGAATTAATCACAATTTGTGAATGTGTAGAATTCCAGGCCTCCACCATGGTTCGGATCCCACGTAAAACTGTAGGTCCACCGTTTCATCTCACAATCACCCTATCATTACACATTAGCGTAAGTGCGTATAACCCGAATGAGTAGTAATAATAATTTATAGTGAGGATATCAAGATAAATTAAAATTGTTAGCTTACCTACCAAAAGTTACTGCCAAAAGTTAAGGAATATGTCGGGAGTAAGAAATTCTCATCAATAGCTATGGTTATGTGCGCGGTGGTTGACAAACCTTTTTAGCAACTCAATTGATTAAATTATTTAAATTTAATACATATAAAATTTAAATTGCTTTACTTTATTTATGGTTGAAGACAGTAGGAGTGTAGGAGTCTGCATAATGATGAGCTGCATAACCTGTATTCACCACTAGACATTTTTATTGTACTAAAATATCGTAGGTTACTCTGGGCAGGTCATGCAGCGTCAATGGAAGTATCTAGAGCCACGTTCAAGGTATTGACTGTCAAACTCAATGGGAAGAGAATAGTGAGAAGACCCAGACGTGGATGGGAGGATAACATTTGGATAAATCTGAGAAAAAAAGGGTGTAATGAGATAAACTGGATAGAATTAGCTCAAGATAAGGATAGGCTGCGTACTTTTGTGAGTGCGGTAATGAAATTTCGAATTCCTAAGGCCAGAGATAAAGTAAGTATTTTATACAACACATAAGGGATGAAATTAGCCCAGTATATAAGTATCATTTCAGGGGCGATTGTTCACCGTATAAGAAGGATTGATAATTAAACATACCAAGAGGGCTGCATTTTAATAAATGCCATATTGTCAGCATCTTAAGTGAAATTAACTCCAACTCAGTAGCTTATTATTGCAAAAAGAAAATGTCACCAGTTCGGGTTATATGCATTTGTTTTTAAAATAATAAGACTTCTATTAATTTGTTTACCATAAAAGTTTATAGTTTATCTCTATTTAATTAGTTAAATAATTATTGAACATCAATGATAGGTTAGTAACAATCTGATAAAATTAAATACGATTAAAACTAACATTACCAAATGGCGTATTTCTAGAGTATTTAAACACGGAAAACTGGGTTGCATTTATTTTGGCTCATATCCATATTCACGGTACACATATAATCATATATAGGGCCTCAAGTTTGGTATGCTTACCATATGCCACCTATGTAGGAAGTTGTTTTTTAATTGCACAAGTGGTCGCATAGTATAAGATGACTTACTCGAAATAGATAGGATATTCTATAACGAGGTCAACGTTTAAGTCTTGACTGGGTGCACTAGGGGTGGTGGGTTTTCAAACCTCTCTCCACACGTATACGGTTAGTTTTTCTTCCTATAAAAAAAGCATTACTTAACCATGTCCCTTAGATCATGATTAGTCGTCGTAGATTATATTGTGTATATCTTGTAAAGGATTTAAAAATAAATATGAATTGACTGTAAGCCAACATTTAAGAATCGGAAGACTTCACCTACAAATTCAGATCTCCAGCTACTTTTTAAAAATTGGAGGATTTACCCATAAAGAAAAGGTGTAGAAGAAAATGAGTCAGGTGTTCAATTTCAAATAAATAACATAATACATTTTGAAAAAAAGTATCCATTACTTTAACACCTTTGTTTTTAAGTCGTATAATTTCAATTTATAATTAAAGGGAGTGTTTACAATATCATTAATGTTGATTTTATGCTTCGTGATTACACCATAGTTATGTAAAAAAAAATTTAAAGGTTTGTCTATATTTGTAATTTGCTTTTACCTGATGGTACCTCTAGTCGGTAGGAATGGTGGTCTGTGACAGCTAACAAAAGCTATCAGATCCACTCTCATAAAGTCTATCCATTCGTCAAACCACATGATATGCAAAATTTGTCACTTTTTGGCCGTCAAAACTTTCACAGCTAACAATTTGTTTTTAATGTTATGTTTTAATTTTAACAATTTTTTAAGTATTCAACTGTCATCTACTATCATTCCTATGGCTAGTGTACTTTATCTTGTGCCTAAAGTCATTTGTGTTTGCAGCCCCTGTCCTAGATTAAGCAGTGAATAACAATTTTATAAAACGTTATTATTTAAAAAAAAGTTTCATATTTAAAGAGAAAAAATATTGAAGCCCTTTTGTTAATTTTACACTTTATATAGTGTAAAAAACTTATTGTTTAATTTTTTTATTCTATGAAACGTAAAAGAATAACATTTCTTAGAAAATAAAGAAGTAATATTAATATCAAGTTTTTTTAATGCGTTGAGAAGGAAGATAGGCCTACATAAAGAATCAAAGGGAATTAATATGGAAAATAGTAGAAAAATAAGTACTGGTATTATGATAGTATGTTCATGAAACAATAGAGAACATATTCAAAAGATGTCAATAAAAGTTGAAACTATCTATCTTCTGTTACAAAAACCATTACCAGATAATATCACAAAGAGGTTTTTGATAAATCTTTCAATAAATAAGAATACCTTTATCTTGATAAATTTAATTTTTAACGAGGACCATAACTGAATCTTTCAGAGCTAGGTGTGTTTTAGAGTGCTTGACCGAATGGAGAGATCGGGAATCGATATAAAAAGGAGCGTTTTCAACACTTTGTAAACCACTGGTATAAAATATCGAAAAATAAATGACAGTATGAATATTTAAACACGTATAATATTTTATCAAGTTTCTTGTATGGTAAATAGATAAGTGTCATATTTTGAAGGGTTGTTTCCACGCCAACATGCTTTGCGTGTCCGAAAATAGGTTGTAAGATATATAATAAAAAGGGATTATTACTTAAGATGGTTTGAAATATTTCACAGACTGTGGTACGCGTACTCCAAGAGGTAAACCAAGTATTTCAAGAGGTATGTATGTAGCATCCTCCCCTCCCCCCAATGAGTTTTAATAATTTCAATGAAAATACATCTTGTGAATGTGTGGAATGCTAGGCCTTCACCATAGTTCGGATTCCACGTTAAACTGTAGGTCCTCCATTTCATCTCACAATCACCCTACCATTACACGTTAGCGTAAGTGCGTATAACCCGAACGGGTAGTAAGACGCGGTGCTAATAATAATATAATTATTTCAATTTCAATTTTCTTTATTATAGTGCTGGCCAACAGTCGAAGGACCTATAAAAGGCCAGCACTGAAAAGTACACAAGTACCTTACAAATACATACATTTACACGAGAAAATAAGATAAACAAAAATGGCTAAATAATGTTATATAGTGATTAATAGTTTTAAAAAAAGTAATAAATAATGATAATAAAAAATAGCAATAGTAAAAAAACTAAAGAGGGCTTAAAAGCAGTAACAATATGCAAAAAGGTGACCTGGCGGTCTAGGGTTAAGGTGTCAGACCTCTGTGCTGGCGGCCGGGGTTCAATCCTCGGTCCCGGCAAAGATTTATCTGATTACCAAACCCTTCCTTCACCTCTGACAAGACATCTTGTGAATGTGGGGAATGCCAGGCCTCCACCGTGGTTCGGATTCCACGTTAAACTGTAGGTCCTCCATTTCATCTCACAATCACCCTACCATTACACATTAGCGTAAGTGCGTATAACCCGAACGGGTAGTAAGACGGGGTGCTAATAATAATAATATGCAAAAAATTAATCAAAATATTGTAAAATTTAGATATTATAGGCAGAAACTTTAGTGATAAATTATTGATATGGGATTTCCTTAAATAACTCTCTGAGTTTAGCTTTTCATTTATGATAGAAGTCGAATTCGACAAATCTAGAATTTGCGCTATAGATACAACGGCCTATAGGGCTTACCTTATAAGAGCTATTGATAAAAAAATAATTTTGGATTACGAGAAGCCCGAGAAGGGATATGATGCCTACATGATCAAAGGCAAATTTGCAATAAATTTTGTTATTGAAAATATTAAAAACAAAAAGGGCATCACAATAAAGTCCACGCGAGAAGAAAGCTTGGAACCCTAAGAGGTTTCGAATTCTGTCATAATCATAATAAGTTCGGTTACTAAAGTATTTATCATAGCATGCAGCGACAAATTTTCTTTGAGCGTTTTCCACCTTAAGAGAGACAGTTAAGGTAATAGAATTCCAAGCAACAGTGGCATATTCTAACTTAGATCTAACCAGGGCGTAGTACAGACATAAAAAACAGTCAACCTTTTTAAATGATGACGTAATAAATTTAATAAGTCAAAGTAATTTTAATGACTGGAAAATTACATGGTCAACATGATAGTGGAACAAAAGTTTGTTATCAAGACGAATTATGTTTTCATTGCCTAATTTATAAGTAAAAAAGAAAGGATTAGTTTTCCTAGTAAAAGCTATAGATTTGGTCTTAGTTTTATTAATAGACATTCCATTTTCAAAAGACCATTGTAGAATACCATTTATATCATTTTGTAGTTCTATACAATCTGCAATTGATTTGATAATTTTACATCATCAGTAAAGAGTAAATAGCTAGACGAGTTCAAAAATTTACCAATGTCATCATTAAACACACTAAAGAGAAGAGGACCTAAATTAGAATCCTGTGGTATCCCACAGGGGGCTAAAAATGTATTTGAGGTGTGTGAATAAATTTTAATAGTGAATGATCTTTCATGCAGATAACTGCTGAACCATTTTATATATGAGTGAGAAAGTCCAAAATTACAAAGTTTATAGAGAATAATACTATGCTGACATAAGTCAAATGCCTTACTTTGGTCAAAATAAATAGCATCAACCTGACCTTGGGTAGAGACTTGAGGGGTAACATGCCCAAGAAATTCTACTAAATTAGTGAAAGTAGATTTATTTTTTTATAAATACATGTTGATTATCTGAAAATTTATTTTTAAGGTGGTGGAAAGTATGCTAATGTATGATTTTCTCGAATAATATTTAATAATATTTAGCACCGCGTCTTACTACCCTTTCGGGTTATACGATTTAAGTACTAATTGTTCTAATGGATTAGGAATTGGGAAGGTTGAATTAGAGGACGTGAACCCGCATTTGCGTGGAGGGAGAGTGGAAAACCATTAAGGAAAAACCACCCCAGGTTCACCCGGCCGAGATTCGAACCTCGATCTCCCCGTCCTCGACAGTCGAGCTCAACACGACAAGCGCGTTAGCCAACTACGCCCCCGAGGCGGGTCATTTTCTCGAGTACTTTGGAGAAAGTGTTTAAGAGGGAAATTGGTATATAATTACAAGTTTTTATTTTTGCCCCTTTTTTATAAATAGGAATGACTACAGATTTTTTCCATATAAGAGAAAAAGTTTTATTTGACAGGCTAGTGTTAAAGCTATAGGTTAACAAAGGGCTAAAAAATGCTGGCACAGCCTTTAACAATAAAACTTGGAATTCCATCTGTCCCGGCACATCTAGAAGAACTCATTTTTTTTATAGCATTAGCAACATCCAAAGGTGTAATGTGGCAAGGATACAAGGGCGCGCTCGTTTCAATAACGGGGCAGGGTAAGACAGGAAGGGCTGAATTATAAACGTAATGAAAGTAGCTCCCAAACTCATTAGCAATTAATACAGGATCAGCAAAAATCCTGCCATTAATTTCTAGGTTAGACGGGGAAACTTTATTCACACGATTGTTTTTAACAAATTTCCAAAATTCCTTGGGTTTGCATTTAATACTATTTTCAATTGAGTTCATCCAATTGTCTCTGTCTATAATCAAAGTAGTTTTAACTAATTTACAAAAGTGATAAAAATGTGAATAGAATACACCATTATTTGTTAGTTTAAACTTTTTGATTTTTTTTTCTTAATGTAGTATTTAAGATTGAAGAAAACCAATTCAGATATAAAAATAATAATAGCTATAATTACAATAATAATAAATATATTTTTATATCACTATGTCTAGTAAACAGATTAATGCGTATTTTGACATGTCTTTATAGACTTTTATAAGCTTTTATTTCCTTCTTTCGCGATTTTTTTTAACATCATAAAAGTATTACTGATATTGGGATCAACCGTTAATTTCTTATAGGATGGCAGGTTCTTTTTTACTTAGATATGTTGATACGAAGATATGTTGGCTAGTCCGTGGCACCAAAAAGGGGTAGGTAGATGACTGACAAACGTTTGGGAGAACCGATTGTTACCTATAAGAAAAATACTTGAAAAATCAAACAGAAATAAGTTCAGCTTGAATGATCACGTTTAATAATAAAATATTTAATCTCGGGAATATTTAATTACATCAAAGACTGGGATGGCTTATTTTAATACCGTTTTATAAAATAGCTAGTTTTTAAACCTGTATATGACAGGTTGATATCAATACTACCCAACCTAACAAAACGAAACCTTCAATTTGTAGAGACATGAAAGGCTAGGTTTTGTTAGGTTGGGATAGCTTGTAATAATTATTAATTTATTTGATTTTTTTAACGTGGACTTCCTGAACCCTCTGTTCATATCAACACATGACTTATAAATTATTATTATTATTATTATTATTATTAGCACCGCGTCTTACTACACGTTCGGGTTATATGCACTTACGCTAATGTGTAATTGTAGGGTGATTGTAAGATGAAATGGAGGACCTACAGTTTAACGTGGAATCCGAACCACGGTGGAGGCCTGGCATTCCCCACATTCACAAGTTGTGATTAATACACGTCTTGTCAGAGGTGAAGGAAGGGTTTGGTAATCAGATAAATCTATGCCGGGACCGAGGATTGAACCCCGGCCGCCAGCACAAAAAACTGACACCTTACCCCTAGACCACCAGGTCACCACTTATAAACTGAATTAAATTTAGAAGAGACACAATATCCAGCTCCCGGCCCTTAATTCATCACAATGAAAGAGGAACTCCACAGTTCAGCAATGATAAATTTTCGGCCATGTAGGGAATCAAACCCTTAGCTAAGAAGGGAGACACGATACCAACTGAGCTAAGGTGTTAGACTTATCTTGTTATAAAAGTATATTTTTGTCACTTAATTAAATTAACCTATGTTTATTTTGAATAATGTAGTATGTATCTGTATCAATATCCCCTGATTTGATCATGTAATAACTTTAACCCCTACGTCTTTTGAGCTTCGCATCTAGGAAAAAAAATCCACGGACAGTTGGCCATGGCTGAAAACTGGCTTGGGAGGTTAAATACCATCCTTATCCAAGGAAGGTTTGATCTTGTGACTTAATAATAGTAATTAAAAACGTCAGTTTAACTGGGAACTGCCTCCGTTTCAAAATAAAAGGTATGTCAGTGTCTACAGGGGCCAAATCGAGTATGAAAAACAAATTCCCTTGAGACGAAAACGTTAACATTTTTGCGTAGATTTGATTTGCTTCCAATTTTGTCAATGTTGCTTGGGTCCCATTTCGTAGACCTTGTTTAGTATTTATGTTCCTGAGGAACATTATTATTCTTCCCTGTTTTAGGTTTAATTTGGGTAGCGGCATTCCAGAGGATGTCAAATTGTTTAAAAACTCTACTGATAGTCGTCTGTTTCCCTACTCATTCTTACAGTCGACTGATATATCAATGGGTCCCTCCTTCTAAAAAAAAACTCATTAATTCCTTATTTATATTAACAATTTCGGTATTGCGTGGACACAGGATAGTTGTGTTTCGAAATATCAGTTGGACTCAGCCTAATTCTAAATTTATTGAGAATTACATCGGGCTGAACTAAAATTAGGTGATCGTGTATATTTCCTTTAAAACTTAATTTATATTTTGATTTCAATTTGTAATAACCCGCTTATGTAACCTCATGATCTTAGACGTAACTCTCGCAATAGATGTGACTGCCATTATAGGAAGCTCGTAGTTTGAATCCCGGTTGGGTGTACTGGGGGTGATTTTTCATAAATGGTTTTCCACTCTTGCTTCACGAAAATGTGGATACACTGCCTCTAAAACTCAATCTTACTCATGCCTAAAACAGTAGCGAATTAGTGCGGGTGGTAGTAGAAAGCGGTGCTGGTAAAAAAAACGAGATATCTTCTGTTGAGTCTAGGGGTTCTAGCATCCACAAGTCATAATACACACAAAAAACCAAAACTAGGCTTAAGTTGTATTATTAAGAATATGTTCATTTGTTACTATGCAGTGTTAACTGTCTTTCAATAAAGTAGTAATGGGTTTGTATAAACACATATTCAGGCTCTGTAAGTGTAAGCTCAAATTAAATAAATATGTTTTACGTTACGTGCAAAGTTTTCAATGAACAAAGAAACACTTTTTGCTAGCTAATTTGAATATTGAATACAAACCAACCAAACCATAAATATATGTCATTGTATTATATTCTGCAGTTTCTCTTTTGATTAGAGATTAGAGTATATATTCTAGGTTCTCCTTGATTTTTAAATGCAAATCACATGACTACAAATTAAAATGATTAAATAAATCAAATTTTTTAATCTTTATAGTTTTTATATTTGATCAGTATTTAAATCTGAAAAATTTGCATACCTCTTGAGTTGTTGCTCTACAATTTCACCAGATTTCATATTTTTACCTCATTAATAACTAGGCCTAATAAACATTTTCTGGACAGATATACATACATATACAGATAGCATTAGACTTTTATTAATAAAGATGTATTATTGTACTTTTATGCTTGTTCCTTTTTTAAACCCGTTTCAAATTAAATGTTAAAAAGATTTCTGCAAAACTAGCCCTGATTACTGCTGGTGTGTACAGACTACCACGTTATTCTCGTAAATAGCGAGATAGTGTATCAGGCCGGACAAAAAGGCCGGTTAGCCAACAGAGATATAACAAAACCGGAATACACCGTGTGACATTTTCCTTTTTTCCCATGGCCGGGTTTCTTAGTATTCTCCTAGTCTGACACTCATAAAATATACGAACTGCAATTACGTTGAGCCATGAAAAACAGTGCATGATGTCGCCTACTACATAGGCCTACTTTACTTCTTTTGCGAATGTTTTGAGTCATCTCACAGAGGATTCATGTTTAACAAGTGAAGAAGAAACACAGTTCTATGCTTTGTTTACACATCAGCTATGCGTAGGTGTTACTTTTACCTTTTTAGGCCTTGCCTTTGAGATAGGGCTAGATTTTTTTCAATAACATTTATTTTACAACATTTAAAGTATTTTCGTACACGGTAGTTGTTGGCCAACTTTCTCGAAAGTAGACGTACCTTTTTTTTTGTATATTCTATTGTTTTTTAATATATGTAGTAGGCCTATTTATTCTGACAAGAGGATCCATTGAGTAAAGGGTTTTTTTTGGTTCCCTTTTGTCGGACAACCATTTTAAAATCATTGATTGGAGCCGAAGGAGGTAATATCCTTTTAAATGATACATAGCACGTCTTATGTTTATTATCTTTATATATATATATATATATTAATGTAATTAAATGGTTATAGTATTTTTTTTCTTATCGCCTCGTCTTACTACCTGTTCAGGCTATATCCATAGATTATAATTACTCCAATGGGGGTAGGTATTAGGAAGAAAGAATTTTAGAGGTAATCACCCGCAGTTGCGCTGAGGGAGAGTGGAAAATCACTCTTAGTAGACCCAAGCGAGATGTGAACCCCGATCTCCCCGTCATCATAAGGCCAGTAAAACATGAGTGTGTTCTCCTTTATTCAAACTTTGACCCATTAGTGTAAATAAGTAGACAGCTCAGAAGGCCAGTAAGATGTGGTGCACTAATAAAAAGAATTGTTATTATTTGACCATATTTAATAAATTTTATTAAAGCGTTTCTAGTTCAACCTTTTGAAATAATTGTAGACCTATGTATGTTTTGTTTTAATACTATACAACTGCTTAAATATTAATAGTATTTATTCCAAAAAACACTTATTTACAGCTACTCACTAAACATGTTTAGTTATTTAATCAGTCTTTCATTTGTTAACATATATTCAACACCAATTTTACTATTTGTCTTTTGTGCTAGAAAATATTCTTAAGAGCGTGCATTACATGCCAATCAAGAATCAATTCTATGATTCAGTTGGCTAAAAATCGTAATCCAAACCAACTCTATCACACGTGTATAATTACTGATTAAACATTAATGGAGATAAAGAGTTAATAGAAGTTACTAATACTGAACAAATTTTGGAATATTATATGATATTTGGATAAAAACTGCATTTAAAAGTCTGTTTTTGACCATTTTATAATGGATTCGCGAAAAGCACTGTGCACGAATCTTACTTCTGTCATAATAGGGATATACTGTAGTTATTAACAAGAAACTTTGTCTCGTTCTATCCCCCATCGTCAACGTGGAAAATTTCTAGTAATAATTCAAATACGAATGCACTGCACACATTTCTAGTATATTGTGTTCTTTTATTTTCCCTTTTACTCCCATACCTCGCGCAAGCCGGGAGCCGAGTTGAACTTGCAGTTGAATGTCGTATGACACATTAAACTAACATTGTATACTTTATTTCCATCTCTTAGAATAGATCAAGTGATTTGATGGTAAGAATGCAGATTTAATAGAAACAAGTTGGAACCTTGAAAATTAAAATAAAATACATATTGGTGCCGAGTTTATTCTGTTACCAATACATGAAAAACTTTTAGTACGAAGGAATGTTAAGTTAAGATCTTCTAAGCTAAGCTAGATTGTAAGTCGTGTAGGTTTTAATATAGCATCGTGTTGAGAAAGTGCCTTTTATACGCCCTAATAAAAACTAATACATAAAGTATAGGCTATAGTATGAAATCAGGAATTGTGTGAATAGTTTAAAATTAATATAGTCTCAGATCACATACTCATAACCTAATGTGTGTTAAATCTTTTGTAAAATGAATAGTCATCACAATTAAAGCCTACATTTCCACTTGTGTTTGTATGTTTTATGTGCATTTAATTTATCGTATGTTATAAACCCCTCGTGTAGAGAAAGTAATATGATCGTCAAAAAAGATTTGAATTTGTGACTGATATTTTATGACCCACTGAACCCAAAAAAGTGGTTTTCGCGGTGTCGTGAGTGATATTCATTTCAGGGCTATACCTAAACCTTCCTGAAAGTGTTAGTTATTTGTGTAATTTTTCATTACTCAAAGTCTGGGTTAGTGAGTAATTGAAGTCTTACAAAATTCCTAACACATTCAATCATAATAATGTTTAAAAACACATTTTAATTTACTTCCAGAGGAATAAATAAATTTGCTAGAAAAACATCCTTGGTATTTCTTAATGGGGGACTTAACTTCATAACCAGGCTCATTAACACGTATACATTTGTATATTATTCACTTTATTATTATTTACGTCTAAAGTATAACAAAGTGTTATTATCTATTGATTTATAACGTTCAGATTAGTTAAGTCACTGATCTTAACCTAATACCTTACATCTTGAGAGGCGTATAGTTAGTACTACACAAGAATGTAATGATTTTGATGTGAAGGTTTTTTTTTATTAAAGAACAAAAATCTAAAATATTTCGCAAGACAATCTCAGGGACCACATTTAAAACAAGCTATTAAATTGAATACAAAAACACTAAATTATTTGGGGATCGTTGGAAATATGTGTATTACATTTTTCTTCCTTTAAACAAAAACGAATATATTTATTTAAAAGTGTATGGTTCTAAAATATCAAATATAATGTTAAGACTTAATTAAAAATAGTATTTATTTAATGAAGTTATTATAAAGATTCAGTCCAAACTATACTTTAATCGAAATTTTGAAACTTCAAAACTGCTAAAAAATAAAATCTTCAATTATCATAGACTGTACTGTTGCGACCCTAATAAAAATTAACTTTACTTTTTCTAGAAAAGCTATATATCATTCTAACCATTTTCTTTGATATCGTCTGTAATATTTTGAGCGAAACGTCTTTAAAAATGAGCTAGTTTCTTCTAAGGTTATTTTATCTTTAACTATATAACTTAGAATATAAATTTCTTTATTCCTATAGAGGCATGTTGATACCATTCACCACCGTTTTAGCATGACCCATATTTTGAAATAACACACAAATCTTTCAAATGACGCATTTTTGTGTGTGTGCAACACGTCTCGGCGCTCTTAGAAATGGCCTTTTAAAATATGTATCGGTCTACTATTCCATTATATATAAATTTCGCAAATTTAGTTTAGTAATTCTCAAATAGACATAGTTTCCATAGAATGTATCACGATTTATTTATTTTCTACTTTGTGGTCACCTTGGAATCGAGGGGAAGTTAAACCATACAACATATGGGTAATATAATAACCCTGCTAAAAAAATTGGGTTTAGTTATAATTTAAGGGAAGAGAACCGCTCATTGAATGAAATAAAGAGATAAAGAGACAGTCATGTATTTTGACAGACAGACAATATATTCGCCGACCGCAAGTTTGTGTCAAGCACGTAAGCTTGAAAACATTCAAAGAAAAATAATCCATATGGAAAAATAGGCTACCAACTTAACAAAAGGTAGCCCCTAGCCTTTCAATTCTCCTTTTAACAAAGAAATAAAACTTTTTTAAAAAAACTTACGCTTGTACAAAAAGATCATGAAAATTTGATACAGGGTTGATTTGATTTTTCCATAAACATTCTTATAACTTTTTTCAAATGGCCTTATCCTTAAGATACCGTCTATTTAAATGAAACGGATTCACTTTTATAGTTGGGAGGATGATAAACAAAAGTATAAAGTTAGTACTTATACCGTTTTTATAGTTTTTAGACAAAAATGCTTTGCCAAAATAGTTTAATTTTCTAGACATAGTTGTCAACAAAAGTTCTTGAATATGGATTGTGTCGTGATAATTGTGGCATTTGAACATTAAAAAATAAAATAAAAACAACTGTTCAAACTCCACGATATCCTTGCCAAAGAGCCTTAGAGACTACTTCAATATATAAAATGGAACTAAACGTATCTTCTCAAGCAATATTTTACCATTTTAGACGCAAAATATTTTTTGTTATAAGAATCGCAAAATATTTGCTTTAAATTGCGTTTCCTCCAATGCTACTTTTTGTGTAAAATTAAATATTGAGCTTTCCCATTTTTCTATTTTCAGAAAACAGGTTTTTGTTTGAGTTTATTAGGAAGTTTCAAATCTAATTAAACATAAAACCTTCAATATAAATTGGAATAATAAACATTGTTAGATAAGAAAAATAGTTTTCCCCGTTGAAGGGTTTGACATTAAAATGTCTTAAAAAAATTGCCATGGGAAATAGGTGAGGCCTGACACATGGAAAAGACTAATTGGCCTAGACTATATTAACACCTACCAAAATCAAATGCCCATGATTAAAATGGCGTTATATTTTGGATTAATCTAATTAAAGATCCAAGAATTCAATTTAAATACATGTGCCAATGCGAAACGTCCAATAGTAAACCCATTAAAACCTATTATACTATTTGTGTAGTGGGCTTATTTAATCACTAAATTATCTTTTCAAGCCGGGTTAAACGAGGCCTGTATTTATACAAAGACCGTAGAAAGCTGTTTATAAAATAATACTACCTTGAATTATTGGCGTCCTACAGTAAAAAATCATTTGATGAAAGCAGCATCAGGACAGTAATTAAACACGAAAATTTCAAAAGTAGAACGTTCTGTAATATTATTATTATTTTTAAGACGCACTTTTTACTGTGATTTTATATCACTCTCTTTGGAAAACAATTTTATCAAAATTGTGTTTCCCATTTTCACTTTTTAAAAAAACCTACTGTTTCACTTTTAAATGAAATACACATAAAAACACTTTTCGGGGTTGTTTTTTCCCTATGAAATAAACTACTCACACCCGATATTTTAATCTCGAATTACAAACAAAAATAGTTTCACAGAAATTAAAATAGGTTTTTAATTATTAAAAAAAAAAAGTTTTAATTATTTTTGTCAAAGTATTTAAGAAACATATTATTGTTATTTCAACACTTGCCACACACTTTAATCTTTTTTTTACTCTGATTGACGACCAAAGCAATTTTCGCGTGTCGGACTAGTTAGTACTAGGACATGTAAGGACTTGCAACGCGTACAGACGCTGCGGAACGACTGATTTCTGAATCTGCCGCGCGCCACTATCTCCACACCACCACACAAGATCCAAACTCTCCCGAGCGCTGCCAAGTGGCGGGTGCACTAAGCTACGCGGTAGTCATCACGACAAGGCGAATAGAAACCACTTCATTGGTCGGAAAACCTGCGCACCGGATGAACCGTAGCTTAAGGCAGGTGAGCAGAGAAGGTCTCACACAGAAGTGAGTTTTTTTTACCAGTAGGGAATAGAGAAAAAAAAGGGGGGTCGGGCATCTTACAATAGCTTTTTTTTCTCCTCCCAAAAGTTGATTGAAAAATAGAAAATTGATTTTTATTTCATTCAAAGCGCAATGATCGAAATTCGGGGAATTGAGGGAAGTATCTCACTTACAAAAGGACGGGCTCTGCGTTAACCGGTTGAGAGATAGAGGGGAATAGGGGGGTATTGGAGGGGGAGAGAGTGGTTTAGAACAATAGCGATGAGTGCATACAGTGAGTTCGAGGTTTGAATACCGGATCGACAATCGATATGTTCACATTGTATTCGGATCTGATATTGGGAGTTAATCTGGGATAAGAGAGGGGGAGGGAGGGTTTTAACCAAATGCTCATAATGGTCCATCCACCTACAGAGGGAATTCCATACCTAGGGTCAAGATGGACTACCTCGTGGTTGGAAAATATTTTTAATTTAGTAGAACCTACGCTTTGGGTGTATGTAATCAGTGAGATTAACCTTTTGTGTGGGGGGAGGGGGAGGGAGGTGATACGAGAAGAAGAGAAGATACTTTCATGATCACTGACCAGCCCTTACGGTCTCACAGTCTAAGACATCAGGTTTTCAATGGACCACCTGGGTGCACCAAATATTGTGTTTATACACGTGAGATATATCACTAGGGTGTTACAATCACATTTTGGTACATTTTCCTTAAACATCCTTCCTCATTCTCACCCTTTGGACTAAGCCATTATAAAACCTATGCGCTTTAAAAATGTAAATTTTAAAAATGAATTTAAAATAACTACACTGATGAAATATTTATTTATAAATCCAACCACCTATTAATTAATTATATTATTTATACAATGAGTGTAGCTAGTAAAACTATCAAGACCTTAATCATGTCAATAGTTTGCCAGCTTCCTAACTAAAGAGCTCGGCATACAGCAGTCATCAGCCATATAATACATATTAGTGATGATATGCTGGTTCCTTTTCATTAAATGGTAAACTAACAGCCAAGGACCGCTAATAACAAGGAGAGCGGGGTACGAATCTCGGTAGGGTGAGCTAAAGGATTTTTTGAAAAAAAAANAAAAAAAATCCATTCTTTCTCTCTCTCTCTCTTCACGCATATTCGGGTACACTTCATATAAACGCAACCTTCCTCATCCCTAGCTAATTAACGTAACTAGAATATCTATATATGTGTACAACTGGAGCAGGTACTGAGACGTGGTGCTAAAAAAAAAGCAAAGGTCACAACACAGACAAAGGAACACGCCGGTAGGCACACGGTATAAATGTAAATCTCTTCTAGTTGGTCGGTGATGGAAAAGTCATGGGTTTCAAACCCAGTAGGGTGTACTTAGGTTGTTTTTTTCCCCCTAAATGGCTTTCCACTTTACCTTCGTGCAAATCTTGGTAAATTTTATTTTAATCTCTAGCTTTGTCATCACTACCCCATTAGCATGGTTGGAATAATTTATGCGTATAGCTCGAATGGGTACTGTAACGCGGTGTAAAAGTAAAACTATTATATGCGTGCCCGAAGAAAAGCGTAAAATTATTTTCTCATCATGTGGCATTCACTACTGTCAGAAGATTTGTTTTTACTACCCACTCAACCTAATATTATGAAGAGGTTGACTATTGCAGATGATTGAGAGTTTAGGGTTCGAACACCAGTCGGGTGTACTTAAAGTGGTTCCACCTAAATTGTTTTCAACTGCCTGTTGGAAATTCAAATAAATTTCATCTTAATTAGATTATATAGATTTAATGTTAATTTTGTAGTAAAACCAGATTAAATCGCTTTATCTTAAAAGAAAAAACACATTTTATAAGAAAATTATTAATGATTCATCACATTTTACAACTAGGCCTTTGTATTTAGATATGTTATATGTTTAATATTGTAAAAATAATAAGTTTCTTGTCTTAAACGACATAACACAAAGCAAAGGAACCCTCTCCTTTAGATATTTGAACAAAGATGTTAGTCTCGTATTGTCTGGTTCACAGATGATGTAGCGATTGAAGGCTATATCCACACAGTCTGTATGGTGGTAATATGTCCCTGAATCCTTCACCATTCTTATTTTCATTTAAATGTGGGTACACTTCCTCTAGATTTTATATTTATAATCCTTAGTCTTTGACAATAGCCCATAATGGTGGTTAAATGTAGATACTAGAGAAAAATATGTAAAGAGTATAAACTTAAAATAGTAATTATTTTAATGTCATCAAAGGCAAAAATGTTGTGTGTTGCATATAATGTTGGTTCTGTTATCTGTAAAGTTTATGCACTGGCTAGTATTTATAGATCCATATAATATACTAGTTTTTTAGTTTACAGGTTATGTCAATATTACCCAATCTAACAAAACCAAACCTTCAATTTGTGGATTTATGAAATGTTAGGATCTGTTAGATTGTTATAAAAGTATATTTCTGTCATTTAGTTATATTAATTATAGTGGATGAAGTGAGAATTACCTAAATTAATGTTATTTTTATTAAATAGATTACAAAATTTAATTATAAATATTTTTTTAACGCTGTAGTTTTTTTGTTTTTTGTTTAGTATCAGTGTCCCCTGATTTGATACTTCAATGACTTTAACCCTTACGTATGTTGAGCTTTGCACTCTGGGAAAAGCCATGATTGAAAATTGACTTGAACAGATAAATACCAACCCTATCCAAGGTTTGACCTTGTTTCTTATTAATAGTAATTGAAAACGCTAATCTAACTGGGAACTGTCTTCGTCTCAAATTAAAAAGAATTTCAGGGTTTAAAGGGGCAAAAAATATTTTTGGTATGAAACACACATTCCCTTGAAACAAATCAGTTAAAATTGTTCCGTAGAGTATAAGTATATCCAATTTTGTCACTGCTAAGCGGGTCCCATTGCATAGACCCTGATTAGTATTATACACACACAAACTAACAATCAAACATTATCTTTATTCATAAGGCTATGTCATTTGTTAAACTACAGTGATAGCTGTATTTTAATTATAGTAGTAATAGGTTTGTATGAATATATATTTAGGCTATGTAAATATAAACTCAAATTAAGTAAATACTAGTGGATCAATGCAGCGATGGCTAAAGATTTTTGCACTAAAATATATTCTAAACTATTTATTGTGAAAAGATCTATATAATTAATCCTAATTTGACTTTCTAGTAAAAAATATACTCGTCAAAAGCTATCAACTTTATTTATATAGTTATTTAGCGTTTGGTGTTTAATTTGAATCAAAACCTATATTTTCCCCCTTCACGCTACGATGAGAACTTTAAAACGATCCCTTTCCCAGATCTCTATCAAATTATATTGCTTTTAAAATATTGAGGGAGAGAGAGAGATTGAGTAAATGAGGGAGTGAGTGGTGTGTGTATGAGTGTGTGATTGTGTAAGCGTGTAAGTAATTGTGAGATTGAGATTGTTAGTGTTAGAGAGTGAGTTTGGATAGAGATTGTTAGTGTTAGAGAATGAGAGTAAGATTGAGATGGTTAGTGTTAGAGAATGAGTTTGGATAGAGATTGTTAGTGTTAGAGAATGAGTTTGGATAGAGATTGTTAGTGTTAGAGAATGAGAGTGAGATTGAGATTGTTAGTAAAAGAGTGAGTGTAAAAGAGTCAGTGAGTGTTAGCCAGTGATAGACTGTATAAGAAAGAGTAAATGTATGGGAGAGAGTGTGTTGGAGTGAGAGGGTATGTGTGAGAAGATAGATTGGGTGCACAAAACTGTATTTTTAGCACCTCATCGTACTGCCCGTTCAGGTGATACGCTTATGTACTAATTTCGTTAACATTTTAAGGGATGAGGATGGCTATATTTATAGGTGGTGTACTCTCATTTTAGTGGAGGAAGAATGGATAACAATTTTGGAAAAACAATCATTGGT
This sequence comes from Timema poppense, assembly GCA_902141375.1. Classification (NCBI taxonomy): domain Eukaryota; kingdom Metazoa; phylum Arthropoda; class Insecta; order Phasmatodea; family Timematidae; genus Timema; species Timema poppense. The sequence goes on from CABFOV010000216.1 coordinate 136,211, forward strand.
AACTTACACCTGACAGAGATTCAAACCATGGTTTCCCCATCATCGGCAGTCTTTTCTACTGCAGTAGTGGCGTCTTAGATTATGCAGCCACTCAAGCGGGTCACAAAACATTACTTTTAAATATGATCAATATACACTCAAAATTAAGTGTTATCTAGGAAACATAACTGAAATTATTTGTATTGTGATGCTATTTTTTTTAATGAGCACAAAAACCCATACTTTAAAAATTAAAATGGCTAGCTAAACACATTTCAAGAGCGTTTTATCAATTTTGGAAATTAAAATATATACCAAAACACATTTATACGTAATTGTATTGTTTTTAATTTATACCTAACACGCGAAACAAAACAAAAAAGAGTATTTACGTGAAATTTACAACCTGATTTTTATAATTTGCGAATTATAGTCAATAATGTTGACTTAAATGCAAACGAATTATAATGACATTCCGTAGGTTAGAGATGTCCTAGAACCAGCTATTGTAACGGATACTTTTGTGATCCTAGATATATATTCAAAAATAAAGAAGAGGAAAAAAATCATTGTAAACAAAATTATATATTTCTAACCCACTAGCATTGGTTTGTTTAGTATATGTATATTTTTGCCATAAGTTTTATATTTTATGTCTTGTACAAATTAAGTAGGCCTAATAGTAGGGTTGCTATTTTTAAGAAAAGAGAAATATTTTATTTTCAGAATCAGTTATTTTTTTAACTAAGGAGAAATATTATATTTACAGGTATTAAACAATGAAAAATCTTGGTTTCCATGGTAAAGTAAACAAATAATGAAAAGATGAGAACTCCCTTGGAAAATCAGATTTTTTTTGGAAACTACTATTTTTCCTGACATCTTGGACTCTTAAGCTTTAAAATGTGATATCTTTAGTCAAAATCCATTTAGCCATTTCCTCATAGTTTATATAACCGACAATATAAAATTATATTTAAGATGATCAATGTTACCTGTAAAATTGCCATTGACAAAAGAAACACTTTTTGCTAACTAATTTGAATATTTAATACAATCATAAACACAGGTCACAATATTATAATCTGCAATTTCCCTTTTGACTTTAAATTGGAATTTATATTATAGGTTCTCCTTGATTTTGAAATTCAAAGAGCATTGCCACGAATTAAATTGATTTAACAGATAATTTCTTTATTTTTTATGATTTCTATTTTTGATTAGTTTTCAAGATTAAAATTTTTGTCCACCTCTTGAGTGGTTCCTCAATAATTTAAACAAATTTAAGCTTTATATTTCATTGAAGATACTACAAATTTTCTGCAGCAGTTTTACACCTACATATATACAGACACCATTAAATTTTTATTGATATATTATATAACTTAATTTTCTAAACACATGAATGAAGTTTTCGTACTTAGCTATGAACGGGATTCAGTACAAGTCGACTTATACCTTGTGTAAGACCAAATATCATAGCGACTACTAGCAAAACAAGCAGCGCAGCTAGATTTTTTTAGTTGTGGTTGAGTTAAGGCATATAGGTTACACATAAAATACATCTTAGCCAACTGAACAACTATTCCCTTAACATTCAGACAAGAGTAAAATGAAATATTCTTCTTCTGAAAAATAAACTTTTGAAGGATGTGGTTTTGACTAAATATATTTTATAGATTTATTCATAATTCAAAAAATTTAATGGATTTAAAATATACATCATATTTTAAATGTATGCGTATACATAATTTTGGAGAGGAATTTTATTTTTGTTAATAAAATCAACAATTGACAAAACAAGGATTAAAACAATTACCGTGTTACATGAATATATTTTTCGTAGTAGATACTTAGCTGATTACTTATGTGATAACGCTTGCCATTATTTAAGTACACATCTAACTATTGAGTAAAGAATGTAAATTTTGCCGTGTGTATGGTGTATGATTACAGTCGTATTTTATAAGGACCTAGCTTGACAGCGACAAATGTTACTGGATCTACTTTCACTTATTCATATGTCAAATCACGTGATCAGCAACTGTCAATTTTGATAGATAACATAGATACACTTAAAAACATCACTAATAATATAGTAAAAGGGAATAATTCCTGACAACAACAAACACATAATTTATTTTCTAAAATATCTTTCTAGAAAATTCTACTATCGAGTCTAGGTCCGACACCTTAGCTCAATCATTAATGTGTCTGTCTACTGAACTAAATGTCCCGGGTTCGATTCCTAACATGGCCGAAACATTCATCATTGGTAAAATGTGGGTTTCTCCTTTAACAGTGATGACTTAATAGCCTGGGACTGGTTGTTGTGTCTGTCTTAATCTTAAGTTGATTTAAAATCATGTGCTTATGTAATCATTCGACTTATAAAATGCGCGTTAAATACCTGAAATAAATGAAAATATAGTACAAACCCCTTAAAGCTATACTTCACTGTATGCATGTATTTCCTTCGTCTATGCAAAGAGATATTTTCAAGACACAAAGAATAAAAAAAAGAAACGAGAGTATTTACTCTTTGCATACCTTACTTCCTGTTCGGTTCATTTCTCAAGCACTTCCCAAATGCCATTACAGCTTGTTTTCTGAAGATTTAAAAGCCACAAAGTAAATATCCTATTTACATACGCTTTAAGCTTTCTTTTTTTTTAAAAAAAAAAGGTCAAAGAGAAGGTTTTGTTGAAATTTACTTAAGTAAATTAGTGTTTTTCTTTCACACGGTGATGGTTGTCTGTTTCACAGCTTTGCTCTAGCCTTCTTTAAAAAAAAGGGTCTACCGTTATTTTTAATGCTGACGTGTGGAAAAGAAAGTTACCTATGAATCACATTTGGTCCGATTGCCTCACAGGATTTTCAATTCTGTAACCCAAATGCCGCAATGTTTAGTAATAATTTAAATAAATTGATTTCGATTTCCAAGTCAGCCTCAAATGGCAGTTTAAAATATAAGATTTGCTACTTGTGTTTATAATATAATTACGATGTATTTTTGATTTTTTGGCATTTTATAGGAATTTTTTTTAAATATAAAAGGACATGTAAATATGCTACAAGTATAGTTGAACTAAATCCTTTCCCTAATCTTCATTTCACATACAAGTTCTGAATTTCAAATCTGAATATGGTTCTTAGAAAACATGATAACCATAAGCGGTTTACTCTACTACAATCATTCTTAATCTGTTAAATAAAATAGAAACAGAATCTTTTTTGGTTTAATATATTCACTATAGAATCTCTGTTTTGAGTTTTAAGGTAGATTAATATTTTAGGAACTGGTTATTAAATTTGTCCTTTATTTATTTAAAGCTAAGCTATCAACAATTATAAACGCCCACTTCAGTGGTTGTATGGTTTAAGGCATCACTCTTATAATAAACTAGGCTGCCGATGACAGGCAGCTTGGGGTTCGATCCTGGTAATGTTTACTAAGAATGATTTTACCTTAGTGATGTTTTTTATCCGCTCTCGCTTCACGAAAATGAGGGTAGACTTCCTCTAAATTCAACCCTCCTACCCCTTAACACAGCAGAGTAATTAGTACATAAGCATATAGTCTGAACGGAAAGTAAAACGTGGTTCTTAATATATAAAATCTCTAAAAACAAATTCGTATTTAAAAAAAAAATCTAATCCTAAGAGCTCGAATATCTTCAAGGACTTAAGATGTTTAAGGATTTGAAGATCTTATCAGTAGTAAAAAACATCGGTCACAAATTTAATATGATCCTCAAATTTCTTGGTGAGCATTACATTTTAGTTTGGTTACATCTATTAGTAGTATTAACTGGCATCGGTGATCACGTGATCAAATAATTCAGACTCATAATAATATGTATTGCTGGCGATGGAGGTGATCGAAATTTAAATCTCATCGGGGTTCATTAGGATTGAGGAGGTTCCACATGTGGTTTCCAGTCTCCTCTTCATGTGAATGTGGAATAGTTTTCACTAACCTAACTTCCTTTTCTGTAACTCTAAATAATATTCGGCTTCCACATCGTTGCACACATAGACTCAGGTGTAACACTAATCTGGTCTGGTTTGCCGGGCACAGAAAGGTCGGGGATTAAATCCTGGTTGGGTGAAACGGGGGAAGTTATTCTTAAATATTCCTTACTCATAAGTTCGGGTACATATAGGCCTACTCTAAAATATTCCCATTCTCATTCCTAGCCCCATAATCGTATTTTAAATGCGGATTCACTAATTATTATTATTAACACTGTGTCTTACTACCCGTACGGGTTATACGCACTTACGCTAATATGTAATGGTAGGGTGATTGTGAGATGAAATGGAGGACCTACAAGTTTAACGTCGAATCCGAACCACGGCGAAGGCCTGGCACTCCCCACATTCACAAGTTGTGATTAATACACGTATTGTAAGAGGTGAAAGAAGGGTTTGGTAATCAGATAAATCTATTCCGATACTGAGGATTGAACACCGGACCCCAGCACAGAAGTCCGATGCCTTACCCCTAGATCACCAGGTCACCAGAGGGGGAGGGGGGGGGTGAGGTTCACTATAGTAAAACCTTTGCTTCTTTGTACTATAAACTGTAGACACGCGGAAAAAGGCTTAAGTATGTTATAGTATGGTTTGCTAGTGGAGATAAATGTGCAAATCTCAGCTGAGTAGACTGAAGGAAGGTTTATTCTAAATTTTTCCCACTCTTCATTCCTGTAAGTAAATGTGAATACATTTTCAATAAATGCTACCCTCCTCTTCACTATCCCATAGCTATGAATATGAAAATAGCTCTCAGATTGATAGAAAGTAACAAGTGGTGTTCAGAAATACAGTTTTTTTTGCTCTATTTATACACAGAGTTACTCCAGTTAATATTACATTGACTCTTGTCAGCCATATATCTTGGTTGAGTGGCTCTAGAATAATTACTGGCCTCTATCTATTATTGAAGATAACATTAGTGCTATTCCCTCCCTTACTATCATGAGCTATTCTCGGTTACAGTAAGTGATTACGCAGTGTGTAATTCTTTGACGTCACCGGGATTGTGAACTTAGAAGCAGTAGTAGGATCTAGAACATCGGTATTGTTTTTGACCGTTCGCCATGGTGTCAGACCTCAATCGAGCCTCACCTTCAGATCAGCCCCCGTCTGTTGGTGAAGATAATGCCAAATTATTTGGATATAGGTTGTAAAGTGGTCATCACAATTAACGCTCCTGTTACTGTTAATTTCAGTTTTCTATACCGAATCCACTACTTTTTTCCCCATTAAAGTAGCTCCTCATTTGTCCTAATGAAGTTGACACCGTTTCAGACCCACTGCTTCACAGAAAATCTGGAATCGACACGGATCTAACCCAGGACCTCTTTATCTGTAGCCGGGAACTCTGACCACAAGACCACACAGGCAGTATTTTGAGCGCTTTGCACCAATTATTTACTCGATGATCTTGTAAGAGCCCGTCTCACTCCATGAATAACGTGATAGATAATTCAGATGGAACCAGGCGTCACAACATGGTGTGGTTACCTGAAGTCCTCACTAGAAACCAATGGCATTCTGACCAGTGAAACCATTTGACCAAATTGATATATATATATATATATATATATATATATATATATATATATATAT
>CABFOV010000216.1:141911-154890 GCA_902141375.1 Timema poppense
TATATATATATATATATATATATATATATATATATATATATATTTGTTACATAATTGAAAAATAGTTATTCTTGAGTTTAAAAACAACTTTTTGGACTCCAATCTCACTTTAATCAAGTAAAGAATGAAGGAAATATCAATTCAATAGTTTATCTTTAAAAAAAAAGCGTAATCGCTCTGGTAATTTAGTGGAATGGACTCTTTTAATAGCTAGGGACTGGTTTCCGTGTCTATGTTTGGTAAAGGAATGTACTCTAGTATGATTGCTTGGCCTAAACTATTTATTTATAGGAATCAAATAGCTGAAGCTATTTTTTATGCTTTTTATTGAGGAATTCTCCATCAAGATATCATTTTCTGAAAATTGAAAAGTTACACCTGTACACGGGAATAGAACCCGGTACCTTTGGTTTAATACACCAATTCTCTAAACACTGAGCTATCCAGGAATCGTCCCATGCTTAGGGTCATTCTTCACTCATATTTTAAGGCACAGTCTATGATGGACGTGCGGAAATCGTCGGCTACAAATGTGTTATTTTATTAAGATCGTATTCTTGGATAACTCAGTGGTTGAGCATTGGCATACTAAGCCAAAGGTCCCGGGTTCAATTTCTGTGTCCAAGTGTCATTTTTCAATTTTCAGAATATTTATTTATATCTCACCGTATCATGCATCCTATTCGGCTATCCGCTTATTTTAACTAAAGTGTTAAGGGATGAGGAATCTTGAGTGTTAGAAGAAATGTAAAAAACTTTTACGTTGAAGTAAAATGGAGAATCATTAAGTAATAAAAATATTTAATGTATGCTGCCTGTATTTGAACCCTGGCCTCTGCATCACAGGTAAACCGAACAATACGTAAATGATAACCTTCCACTGCGTGTTCACTAGTGTGGGTCTCACAGTGATGTTTCCATATATTTCTCTTAGAAGATATTGATGCATTTTTTCAGAACTAGGTACTTTTTTCTTCTTTACCAATTACATTAGAGAGTTTTAGTTTTTTTAGATCTAGCATCCGCATCGGTGGTCACGTGGTCCAAACGCCAAGCTCATTTGGTCAGTTTTACCGATGACAATGAGAACAGTTAGAAGCCTTGCCTCAGGGTAGTTTTTTTTTACTAAGTAGTTTACTATTCTCTCACTAATCAATATCGGTTACATTTTCCTCTATGCTCCAACTTCCTTATTTCTATTCCTTTAAAGTAATTAAAATGGAGAGGATCTGGTTAGGAAATAAGACTTGGTCCAAGAAAAATGTTGGCACTTGCTCCTGAGGTGCTAAAAAACCCTCATTAATAAAACCTGATGCCATTCTCTATAATAGAAGGTTTTATATTTATCGTAAGAGCCAGAAGGTTTTTTTAAACATATATGAATGCTTACAAACATCCTAATTTGAAAGGTCTCTTCCACGAATGGGTTTCAACCACGAGTTTTCCAAATCACTCTCTCGAAATTAGAACACGATTCAGATAAAACTACATATAGTACTTCTTCCTCCCTGCCTTCCTCTCCCGTTTACTTTCACAAAGTTTTAAATTCACAAACGTTTAATGCAAGAGCATAAAATCCAGTCAGTGCGATAAACCTTTACACTCTTGACTATTTTTATTCAAATACCAAACAAAACCCCCGTTTTGGTATAAAAACACGTCGAACATGGTACATTTTTATGTTTGGATGTTTGTGGGGATAGTAAAATACATAGGTTTACCTTTAATGTTTAATCTCAAAACATATATATTCTCTCCCACCCTAACATTTAGATTGTGAACCAACACTTTAATACGATTTAGGACTAAGTTTGTCCCAAAAAAATAAAATCCACGAATAATTATTATTGGCAATGCTTAGAATCAGATTAAAGGCACAATTTTCATACTACTGAATGAACTAATGATATTTACACATAAATGTAGGTTATCCTTTCAGAATGAGGAAACACAAAAAAAATTAAAGTGTAATTTTCTATTGGATATACAAACCTAACACTTTCATAATTGGTGACAAGCCGATTAATTAAAAAAAAAAATTACATTTAAAATTGATTTACTCAATATCATACTATATATTCTTAACTGTGTCATACTACTCTTTTCACTTTGAAACATATTATTTAATATATTAATACTTAATTTTGTTACTTATCAGTCTTAGACTTTTCTACTTCTGCGTTATTTTCTCACTCCGAGGCTATTCAAAGTCAGACCGGGTGTAGTTATTTAAGGTTATACAAACCCAGCCGAACACTGGGTAGCTCCTTAATAGCGTGCCCCCGATAAAGCATTGATAAAATTGATACCAACGATAAAGCTATAGCAGAGACTAATGGTTAGTTAATATTTCTTGGAAATTATATATTGACACCATTCTCACAAAAAAGTTACAATTCCAATAATTAGAAATATTTCACAAGTCTAAAAGAGACAAAAGATAACATTAGTTTGTTTGACACAAACTCTCACATAATCTTTAAGCCTTTAATAAAAAGAAGGTTTTATCTGAAATCATAATAAAATTTAATAACTTACAACCTTAGGTAATCTAGAGCGTGTAAGAAAGACATAATTCTATGAACTCACACCGTTAACTCTCCTGACTCACCAGTCACTTATTCAGACTAGGTCATGTTTTTAAACAACATCGTTTGTTTTGCTAGTGAGCAGTGGCGGCTCGTAGCTAAAATTAGTGGGGTTGCTGCTCCAGAAAATTTTTAGCCTTTGTTTTAAAATTGTGTAAAAGGAAAAAAAAAATGTATAAAAAGAAAATTTATTAAGGAACTTGATAAAATCTTAACAAAAAAAAATTTTTTTTTTTTACTTACTTTAACCTAAATTGTTACAGTTAAAGCTTGATTTATTCATTTAAAAATTAAATCCATTCTTCTTGTTTTAATTTGCGCAAAAAGTTCAATAATTTTCTCCTTGATTTCTGGATGACAATTGAGGAATTTTTTTTTTCCATTGAAATTATTGCAAGCGTATTTAGTTTTTCTGTTAATAAAAGAACCGAAAAAAAAAAGAATCAAATAGAATAGCTGGAAGCAGAATAATAATCTAACTCTACACTCTTCTACACTTTATCACATTCAAGACTATGGTACACGGTTTTTAAGCACAACACATGCTGAGTAAAAAAAACTTCCTTACACCATCACGCTAGAGCCGGCACTGCGAGAGCAATAGTGCTCCCTCTACCTGGCAGAACTACCTTCCTCCCCACCCCCTCCTATGTGCGCATGCGCACAACAGTCAAACACCACGTAGATGGCACTATGAAGCGCACAGTTCCATACAAAGATTTTTGTATCTTTTTCATAAACTGGGGGATGACTTCTGAAGTACTGACATTAAGCTTAAGGAATATATATTTTACTACATTAAGAAAGAAAGAATTAAAGAAAAAAGGACTCATTATATTAAATGTTATAGATAATATCAAGTGGAAATAGGGGGTGGTGCAGTTCTGCAGTGCCTATACACGAGCCACCACTGCTAGTGAGGCTAGTCCAAAATGTTCTACATAATCAACTACAAAGTTTAAACAACTTGTGGGGAAAATATCCTATAGCCTGAGTCCCTATTATGTACAGTGGAGGACGCCCCAACACATCTTAGAAGTCAGAGCTAGATAATATCAGCGTAGTACTGGACGGTCGGTGGTTCGACACCAGCTAAGATTATAGTACAAAAGATAGGTCAGAGCACGGACTGCAACAGAGCACGGACTGCAACAGAGCACGGACTGCAACAAAAAGAATACTTTTTTCCAAACTCTTTCGATTAGCTTAGAATCCTACATCCCATTATACACTAGCAGCTTAATTAAACTTGTTTAATAAACCAAATTAAACGAACCCCAAAACTATTTGCCACTACCTATCCATCCCACCAAGCACATACTGGCACGTGAGGCCCATCGAGTGTGGGTAGCGACAGGTGGGTCTTATTACATAACTTCAAAAAATCTACTAAAAGAAATGAACGTGATGTGATGTAAATAATAAAGTATGAATCCTAAAAGAATTTTTGGCTGAAAGATTCAAAATATTAACAAGTATTATTTTATGAATTTTAAGCCAAAAGGCCATATAGTAAAATTAAAGTTCTAAACATACATAAATTATTCTTACATTATATTTAATGTACGAGCTGACGAATAAGATCATCCTCAAATGAAACCTCCGTCAAGAGTGGTTTTACATTAGCACCCCGGTGGGTTAAATACGGTAGCTGACTCAGAGAAGGATAGAGGGAACCTCCGGTAAGGGGTAAGGGAGGTATTAAGGTGAATAACGTATGTCAACTGTCAGGTGGCGTTTCTATACAACAGGCTCCAACGTAATCCAAATCGAACAATTGGAACATTCTGGACCAGGATGTAACATTATCCCATCCTTATCGAACATTGGGGAACTGCTTTGAAGTGTCGCAGTGTTCCGACTCCTCTTTAGCTCGCCAGTTAAGAATCAACTCTTGTCGTGGTTGGGTGGGTGTGCTTGAATCGCCTTTAGTTAGAATGAACATAAAGAGGGGGATCGAATGGTGCATATGGTGAGTGACAACCTAAGTTGATGTTTCCGGTTTAATCCTATTTTTATATTAGTTGTTCATTGTAGCATAGTTATTGCTACAATACTTTTACAAAAATGAGTGTCAGGACAGTTACATGAACTTTATATAATCGAAATCGATTTGTTTTCGGAATAAATTGTTTTTAATAATTACTAACATAAAATATCCATTAATTGAATTAAGGCTTATCTTGTCACAACATTGCCCGAATGTCTCTACTGCTTTTTAAAATATGAATGACGAACACAAAGCTGGATTTGCTCCAATTTTGAGTCTACTCCAAATAAATTACTGCAATCTAGTATATTTAAATCCAGGTGAGTTAGGAGGCAACTCTTAAAATAATTCTTATCCACATAATATAGTTCAACTTGAAAAAGAAACTTGTGTGTAACATAATATTTCGAAAACTAAGACAATAACTTCATGTCCGGAATTGTAATCAAACATGTCAACATTTAAAGAAAATGCTTGTCTTATTTATAGCATATATTTTAGTTTTAGCTTATGTTCCTTTCCTCTGGAACATTTTGGTATATTTCACAAAATATTTAATCATTTGAACCTTTCCAAACGGAAAGTAGGAACCAGTAGCCATTGAAGCTACGATGCTCCTGAAATTTTTATGTGACCATATCTTCAGTATCAGTACATTTTTAATGACAGAAGTGCGCTTATTTCTAAACCAATCTTACTCTAAATTTTTTATGGACTGAATAAAAATCTTTTAATCAAGTAGATTGCTGAAAGGTTTAAATGTAAAATCTGGACACAAAGCACATCATCATAGCCAGTGAAGAGTATTTTATTAACCTATTCTGACATTTTTTTAAAAAATTTTGGGTTTAAATGCACGTAAGCTATTTCACTACTTTCATGTAGGGTATTAATCACAACTTGTGTATTTGTGGAATGCCAGGCCTCCCCCATGGTTCGGATTCCACGTTAAACTATAGGTCCTCTATTTCATATCACAACCACCCCACAATTACACATTAGCGTAAGGGATAATAAACCGAGTGAGTAGTAAAAAACGGTGCTAGTAATAATAATAATTCATGTAAGGTATTTAATAAAATAGTTCACTCCTTTTCATAGGCATACCTTATTGACCGTATCCAATAACACAAATATATACTAAACATTACTTACGTTTTACTTTGCATAATTTAATTGGCAACTTACTTCTTCTGATCCCTCAGATGTGTTTAGAGTTGTTATCACTGCAAAGGAGAAATAAACATATTATTTTAGAAACTATATATATATTACCATAATTACCATTAATGTGAAAATGTCCATATTATAATATGTATCACCCAATTGGTCACCCACACCAGTCTGGTTTACCAGTAAATGATCTGAGGGTCAGTTTTCAAAATTCTGTTGGGTATAGTGAGCAATTCTTTTTCTCCGCTAAATGTTTTCAAACACATCTTGAACACTAGTAGGCACACATCTAATTTCTACCTCCCTAAAACCAATCCAATCAATGTAAATAAGAGGTAGCTTAGAATAATAATAATAATAATAATAATAATAATAATAATAATAATAATAATTTAGCACCACGTCTTACTACTCGTTCGAGTTATATGCTTTAAGTACTAACTACGCTAATGGATTAGGAATTGGGAAGGTTGAATTAGAGGAAGTGAACCCGCATTTGCGTAGAAGTAGAGTGGAAGACCATTTAGGAAAAACCATCCCCAGTTCACCCGACCGAGATTTAGACCTCGATCTCCCCGTCCTCAGCAGTCGAGCTCAACACAAGCGCGTTAGCCAACTACGCCACCGAGGCGGGTAGGTAGCCTAGAAAAGTAACTAAACGACAACGCATACCTAGGACCTTCTTTAAGCCACTAGGCTGACTAGGCACAGTGCCAAAATCCTACGAACCCTATAGGGCCTACAATCTTTCCCATGAAAAAATACTTAAACAAAAAAAATAAGAAAGAGCAGTAAATTATATTTTGATATTTGAATGATAAAAACCATAAATTCATCATCACGTTTCTCATCAGCCTAATTGATATAATCACAGACACAGTAGTGTAAATCTAGTAGATACCTTCAGTTTAGTGTTTAAATGTTCACTTTGTGACATTTGTATGTACAAATTCACAATGGATATCATCGACTGTCGACTGTCGCGTAGCATCGTTTTCAATTGAAAGAAGTGAAAGTGGCGACAGTTATTGTTGCCCCGTTGTTGATTGGAGATAATATTTTATCAATTTAATCTTTGAGACGCTTTTCTCTCCTTCGGCGCTTGTCCCAGAAATGGAGAGACAGATTCTGAATGCTATGTTTACACTCGAAAACCTTGTTATGAGCTCATATAGTTATTCTATGTTTACATTCGAAAAACTTGTTATGAGCTAATAAAGTTATGCTATGTTTACATTTGTAAAACTTGTTATGAGCTAATCAAGTTATTCTAGGTTTACATTCGAAAAACTTGTTATGAGCTCATCAAGTTATTCTCTGTTTACATTCGAAAAACTTGTTATGAGCTCATCAAGTTATTCTATGTTTACATTCGAAAAACTTGTTATGAGCTCATCAAGTTATTATATGTTTACATTCGGAAAACTTGTTATAAGCTTTTCAAGATTCATAAATTGTTTTTTGTTCGTGAAAAGGATGAAATTAGCATTAAAATGAGTAAAAATATTGGACGCACAGGCATCTATAAATAAAAGTACCAAGGGCCTATACATTCTTAAAACGGCCCTGTGTACACCATCAAAAGTAATTTTTAATAAGGATGGATATGAAACCCTACTGTGCAGGAATATATAAAAGCGAAGGACAGTGGTATTCAAATATTTTGTTCGCAAAGACCCAGATATAATTTATCTTCGACTTTGTATCCCCAAAGTTGTTGGGGCATAGTTCAAGCTGTATATACTCGTATTCTCTACAGCTAGAAAAGAGAGAAAGAAAAATGATGCTCCCAGATCATATGTCCTAACGTCAGGATGTTTTGTGGCTAGCCCAAATATGGCCCTTACTATTAAGTGATTATCATGAAATGTTATAACAATATTTAAATTTTACGTATCCCCTAAAATTTAGTCATGTGACTTTAGGGATATGCGTTCCCCAAATTGAATATCACTAGCGTAGGAAGTAGTATTTTATTGGGGGTGGAGGAAAAAAAAAGTAGAATCTGTTTAAATACAAAGCAGCCCCAAAAATAAGGTCAACCATAGGTAGACTGATTATACGTACGGTTATTTGCATAACAGTACTGTTCTATGGGTTAATGTATTGTCTTACAGAACAAGTGATAATACGCCCATTACATGGGAACTTCATTTTGAAGTTAAAGAAAATATTGTGAATTGAACAGCGCTAGCGCAAGATACACCAATCTTGAGTTATAGGTTTTTTTATAAGTTTTATTTTCAAGGTCTATTTGTCAAAGATCTTTAGCTTGGTCAGTATCGTGTGTCTACTGAGTTAAGGGTCCCGAGCTCGATTCCCGGCATGACCAAAAAAATTTCATTGGTGAAATGTGGCTTTACCTTTTCATAGTGATAAATTAATGGCTGGGGACTGGATGTTGTGTCTGTCCTAGTCTTAAGTTAGATTATAAGGCACATGAAGATATGACATGCCTAGCAAGCCGGTGGTGGAAAATAAATGGCTTGAATAAAAAACTGAACCAGACCATAAGTAAGATTTGTCATAGGTTATTTAAACGTGCAATGGCAACTAAAGTTTCTATATAATTAATAATAAATAATATGTAATCTATATAAATTCCTACGAAAATGGAGACAGGTATACATTGGTTTTGTAAGAAGTCCGATCTTAAAAGTATTTATTCCTACCAGAATCCTACTAGATATATATTAAATATTATAATGATGTTTCTTGAGTCAAGCTATTATTTTACCCACTCTGATGGCCATATAGTCCAAGGCGCTACTTTTGGAGTGAACTAGATTGCCGATGATGAGGAGATCGAGGTTCGAGTCTCTGTTGGGATGAACTTAGGGTGGTTTTCCAAATTTAGTTTTCACTATCCCTCCACTCAAATGCAGATACACTTCCTATAATGTTAGCCTTACAAATACCTGAAACCATTTGCATAATTAGTACATACGCGTATAGCCCGTTCGTTTAGTAAGATGCGGCGCTAATTAAAAATAAAACTATTATATGTTCTTAGAATTGTTATGCTTTTAATGATACGTATTATTAGATCTTTTGGACTGAAATATTTGTTTGAGGTGATTTGCAACCAACATCCTAAATTAAGCTATGATCATTAATAGTTAAAGTCAAATAAATATAATTAAAACATACTTAAGTATTTGTACGAAATGAGTTTTTCTTGACATCTAGCTTGATGTACGGACTACCTTGAATTAGTAATTAAAAGGGAGCTTTAGTAAAAAGTCTGTGTTTCAATGATTTTTTATCTCTCTTCTTGTATTATTTTCCCTCTATGTACACTATTTTTCTTTAGCTTACAAAAGAAAAGACGTACTTTATGTTACTGGTGGAAGGATGGTAATGAGGGGTGTCTCATTGAAAACATCATTAAAATCCCAGTAAAAAAAATAAGTTAAATGCTCATTTTATGTGTATGGATCAAGCTTTTAAGTTTGCAGGTATTTCAATAGTTTTTAAAAGCCAAGAGCTAGCCCAGAACATTATTTTTTTGCAGCACCTTTCGAGACTTAAATGAAAAATGACCCCTCCTATATTATTCCATGTTGGGTTCCGGCTCATTCAGTATAATCATCAGAGGATTAAATAGTCTCTGTGCCTTTGACATATTTATGGCATCCTCGTTGATCGCTTGGCTGAAATCGTGAATATATTAAATGTAATGCATATTTACCGTGAGGTGACCTATTTACTTTCATTCCAAATGTTCGTTTGGTTACTGTTATAAAGTTAATCCTGGAATGAAGAAATAAAGTATGTATACGTAAACCTAAGCTTCTATCAGAGGATTACGATTGGTTTTGGTGAGATGGGGTTTCACCGGGTTTGTGCTAAGAATAATTTAAAACCCAACGGTCGAGGGTATATTATTTTACCTGATCGAACATGTTTTCAGTTTATCATTGGGGTAGAGGGCGTATCATCTTATTTGAAGAGGTCTAAACGTTTTTAAATAAAAGTGCGAAAGATTGGTTTACTGACATTAAAATACCCTTAACCATTGGTCAAGATGTCTAAAGCGTCAGGCTTACGATTCGGTGAGATCGTGGTTCAGATCTTTGCTTGAAGGAAATAATTTTTTTTTAATCTAAGTGATTATTTATTCGATCACTACGCCAGTGCGGGTGCATTTTTTGTTACCTTTCCCAATGTTATTACTTATATTAGTTATCAATTATCCTTGATGTACAACGCACCACTACTGATATTATTATTACTTATTATTAATTATGATTACTAATTTTTACTCAACTATTGTAGTTAATATAGCTACTGAGATCCTAACTAAAATTGTACAAATAATACAGTAATAAACATGCATACTCCTAAAATTTCTATACAAAATTAATCTAAATTTTCTAATTAGTTTTCTTCTACATTTAAATACTATACACGAAATAATAATAAATTTTTTACGAAACAAAAAGTAATAGAAAATTATATTAATCTTTTTCGCATTATCATATATTAGTTAAAATAACTTTACCCATTGGTAGAGCCATTCGAATTAACCTGATTAAAACTAGCATAAAGAATATTATTTTGGAATTATGTCAAAAATAATCGTGTGAACAAAATCTCCCAATCTGATCTTGAAATTAATGGAAATATTATTAGTTTATCACTGATACTCTTTTAATAGCAAATTAATTTGGAAACTATTCCCAGTGTACAAATAAGATCTACCACTTATACCTAAAACTGTAATTGAAACTTATTTGTCCTTATATCCTAGTCACATTATTATTCTTGGATAATTCTCTCGCTATTGAACCCCGGACCCTCAGCATAAAAGTCTGACACCTTACCCCTAGATAGCCAGGTCACCTGACTTACATAAAGTGTACCCTCATTTTTGTGGAGAAAGAATGGAAAACCATTTAGGAAAAACCACCCTCAGTGCACCCGACCGGTATTAAACCTCGATCTCTCCATCAAAGGCAGTTTAGTCTATTGAAAGAGTAGCACCTTTGACCAGAAGGCCACAGAAGTGTTTTTTTATAGCTTTCCCCTGAAATATTACAAAAAGTGACTTGGTTCCTTACTACACTCACTGATTCGTTAGAGTTTGGCGCAAAGTGCTCGTTCGTACAAAAATTGACAAGATATAATATTTATATGGGATGTATGACCTTTCACAGTTCGAAACATATGACGCAAAAAAACCAGTATGTGTTTAGATCTTTTTTTCTTTTCCGACCATTACGGAACAAATTAGCCATTTCCATAAATACGTGAAATACGTCGGCTGTATTGAACAACTTCGTGCCGTGTTGCTTCAAAATCATCGCGAGTTAAAAAATTAAATATTTTGCAATATTGTTGATGTAAAACTTCATATTGGATTATAGATGATAATGAACAACGTTAGCTCATATTTAGTAATCAAGTTGTAAAAATTATAATAACATTTTACGTAAGGTTATACTAGCTTATATTGGGTAATATTAAAAAATATACTGAGCACGCGCTGTGTGTTTAAACTTAATGAGACGCAACTCTTAAATTATACTAATAGAAACGTGATTTTTTCTGATAGAAAGACGTAAGGCTGTGTTAAAATAATATACTAAATATAATTGTATATGTTCTTCATTTTACATGTTCCTATCTAACTGTATTATTAAACTTGACGAATTTTCATTTTCTACCTTATTTTTCCTTCCTCCTTTAGGAAGTTGCTTTGCGCGTTTCACAGTCCCTCCTGATGAGTTCCGATAGAATGAAACCTAGGTCGGGGGATTGGATGGTAACGATAGATTTTCTTCAAGAGGCAGCCATTACATTATCTCTTTTCTCCAATGGCAGCAACGTAAAGTGTGAACTGTGCCATATTTTATTCGTTACCTTTATATTTTCCTCTGTTGAATATGTCTACGTATGTAGATTTTTTTCCCACGCTGCATTTTAAATGCTACTTATTCGGACTATATAACGTATATCTACATATATAATTTCATAATATATATATGTGTATTTGCAGACTCTCTAGACGCCCCTAGTTGACCTAAAAATTTGAAACTTTGAACATTTATAATATAGACTACGGGGCAGGACCTAATGGAACAAGACTTTATTTTAGATTTTTTTAAATTTAATATAAATATAATTAATTTATTTCACTCTCACTTTATTCAATCTTACGCGATAATTGACAGATATGTCAGCGATTGGTTGGATCGCATTCCCGTGTGTGATGGACAAAATAGCTCTGCGTTGTTCGCTTTCCTGTTAGAAGTAAACAAAGTTCATAAGTTGCGTCTTGTTGAGGATGCGGAAATGTTAGTGGTATGTTTGGGGAAAACTTCAGGGTTCTTGACGCACCTTATCTCTGAGGGGATAAGTCAGGGAATTCCGTGGGTTACTGTTAAAGATAATATATTTGACTCTCTAGTTTCTAGGAGAGAGAGGGAACGTTTATGTTCGGAGTTTGTATATCGTTTCCAACTTCATCACGAGTCTCTCAGGATTTTTATTCTTTCTGTGTCGGAAGCAGCTAGCATACTTAACTTAGACCTTAGTGAATCTCAATTAGTTGAAATCATTCTTGAAAATGTATCGCCTCTTACTAGGAGACATTTTGTGTTTTCACAATTGCCACGTTCTTTTTTAGAGTTGTACTCTCTAGCTTCCAAAATTGAGGGATCACTTTTGGGTGAAAAGGAATATTTTGAAAAACACCCCGTTGCCGTTTCTAAACCCTCCACTTCATGTACCCCTTTTGACCTGAGGTCAAGAAATAACTTTGGTCAGCTGACTAGTGCTCAAACTCCCCCTGTGGTTAATAGGTCTTATCATAGTAATCCTACTGGACGAGGAAGGAATAATAGTCGCGACCTATCTAGAGTTAGGTGTTTTGGTTGTAAGCGATTAGGGCATCTCCGGTATCAATGTCCGGCGGGAAACTTGTGAAGTGTAATCTGAGGGGTGGTCAGGCTACACGAAAGTTGGGCTCCGTTCGGCCGATGTGGCTCGACTTGCGTGGGAAGAAAGTGTTTATTGACTTTGTGGACCCCCTACTGGGTGAGGATGAGAATTTCTCGCATAAGGATAGATGCCGGGAGGTTTTCTTTGAAAAGGGCTCATAAGAAAGTAGCGGATAGGTGTAACCTTGGATGTATTCCCGTTTGGGTCATTATTGGGGACCAAGTGCTCTGCTAAAGTTACCCGCAGAGCTCCGCAGCCGACAAGATCTCGGCAAAGCTTAGTG
>CABFOV010000216.1:157028-187709 GCA_902141375.1 Timema poppense
ATGTTTACAGTCTATTGTGTTTATTTCAGTTAGGCTAGTTTATTAGTTAACGGGAAATGTTAACATTAGATTATATGTATTGTTTTCAGTCAGATGTTTCCAAAGTTACATTTTATTACTATGAGGTTCAAAACCCATTAAATGATAGTTTCATGGGAGATATTGACTTGACGATTTAAAGACTTGATATTTTCATGGCAAGATTGATTATTTGTAAAACTTTATATTTTTTTATTAGAAACAATTTCTCTTTTTCATCGCGGATTATTATATCCTATTGTATCTATATTTATAAGAGAATTAGTTTATCATTTATACATTAGCTTATATAAATATCAAAGTTTATTTTCCAATATTGTACTAATTATCCTACTCTGAGTATTATCAAAATAAATGAGCCCTTGGGCTGTACTTGTTAACATTTGTTAGTTCTTGTCTAATCTCAGACTACCTTTTGGTTAGGTCCATTAGACCTAGCCTTAGCTTTTCTGGTAAGACAAGAGGCGAAGCTGGATGACATGGCCTCTCTGTGATCACCCCTTTTTTTGTAATTTAAAACCACGCCCTCTGTGGCTGCTTGTTGAACTTAGGTTATGGGACTAAGGGACGGAAGGTAGCCGGAGAGGGCGAGGCAACGGTTGAAGTACAACTATAACTATAATATTCGATACTGTACTGTGATTCATCATTTCTAGTAAACATGACAAAGTAAACATGCATCTTATGCAAGCTAATTCGTAAAACACGACATTCCAATAACTCGACACCATATCAGTTCACATAAGGTCGAGTTTCCGAGACTCTACTTTACATACATATGTGTATATATATATATAGTGCGTCTTAAACACCATTAGGACTATACGCCTATGTACTAAATACGTTAATGGTTTTAGGAATTTGGAAGGTTATATTTAAAGGAAGTGTACCGACATTTGCTTGGAAGGAGAGTGTAAAACCATTTTGTAAAAATCACCCTAAGTACACCCGACTAATATTCGAACCTCAATCTCCCCGTTATCGGCAGTCTAATTTACTGCGAGAACGGTGCTTTAGATCACTCGGTTTCTTAAGTGGACAAGTATATAAATGATTGGGTTAAGAGGGAAGGGATGAGGAAGAGTGAGTGTACCCGCTTTGTGCTGAAGGAGAGTTAGAAACAGTTAAGGGAAAAATAACACCCTAAATTCACTCGTCTTGGATTGGAACCTTAACCAGAAAACCAGCCTATACGAGGTTGATGTTTAGTTAGCATGACATCTTAAGCGCATGCATACACATTGTTCACAAAAAGGTTTTTACTTTCTCTAAACCTCTTCGAGAGAGAAGTATTGTGTTCGTCCAAAAAATATAGCTCCAGATTTTTATATATGTCGAAGTTTTATGACCCCCTGAAATCTAAAAAAATGATTTTAGTGATGCCGTCTGTCTGTATCTCGGTCTAGAGCCAAAACAATTTTACTGATCTGGTTAAAACTTGGTATCTAGTGTTTTCATAAGATTACTCTGAGGTATTTTTGTTAAATATCTAACCCTAAAATTAAGGGTGAAATGAGAAAAGTCCATTAACTCGTAATCTGCTCTAATAATTAGGATTAAACGTTGTATATTGTCAATATTTGGCATTATAAAATAAATGGAAACTTTCATTTTCACATGAAAATGACGTTGAGGGTACTTTACACATCCGGAAAATTTCAATTTTGATAATATCCATGCAACTATTTGCGATAACTTATCAATTAAATACGTAGTAAGTTAATATAAAATAAAAACTCTTTTATTTTAAATACATTTTTATAAAACCAATAGTTTTTATAACTACAAGAGAATATATATATATATATATTTATATATATATCTATATATATATATATCAAGGAGCATTTTGAAATTGAAAATGGATTGTTATGCTCTTTGATGGACAAGGTATTACACTTTTTTCAATGTTTCTCTAGTAGTGAATTTTATTTCGATTATGATCTTGGCTGAAGTGTTTTTCTAATATTGTATATTATTTTGTGTCACACATCTTGCGAGTTGTTAATAAAGTATCTATTTTAAGATAAACAAGTGAGAAAGTCTGTGCGGTGCACCGTGCCATTAATTTTAGTGTCATTTATTTCCAACCTTCTAAATATTAGTTATGTATTCTAAAAATCTAAGAAAATGATGTGAGGGTAGTGGATTAAAAAAAAATCAGAACAGAATCCATCTAAAGAGATGATGAAAGAACCAACTACTGACCCAATATTTCTGACACCTTAGTAACTTGAGTTAAGGCTCCACCTACTAGAAGGAAAATATCCTCACACTGCTGTTTTCCTTATAACAATAGCAGTCTAAAGATTTGAAACCACCAAAACAATTCTCGCTCATCTTAAAACTTTATATTGTGAACCCGTTAGAAAAAAAAAGTTTATTTGTTAGAGTGAATCTAAATATATTATCATATCCATTTACAGTGGCGAAGCGTGATCTTTCTTTTTGGTGGGGCTAGGTCAAAGCTTACCGGTAAGGAGTTTTTCTTACCATATGTTAACATATTATATAAAATTCGTTTAAGTTTTACTAATTTAAAAAAATCACTAGGACTACATCACTAAACAAATCTACAAACAGAAAGAATAAAAGAATAAAGGTTTTGAATTAATCTTACAAAAGCTGGGTACGTCTATCTCTTAATGACAGTTCTGAGTACCACAGTATTTTAAGTATTCTATTATTTTGCCTAAAATATGCCTATTTTTTACACCTGTTCATTGTGTATTTGGAATCAAATTCTTACCACGTAATCTTATCTGTGATGAAATATGTACTTTTCCGAATGTTTTAAACTTAGGCTGGATGCATATTCCAAATTAATTTCATATTCCTTATGTTTTTTAATTATTTTACTTAAATGTTTAAGATTCTTACAGCCAACCGCTGTCCGCAAACCCTCACCACCACCAAATAATAAACAATCAAACCAAAATAATCTTTATTTTTCTTCACTCAAAGTTAACCACAGTGGTTTACCAAATAAGCTTTAGAATAAGTTCTTTTTTTCTTGTCATTCACCAGCATAAATATTAGGCTGATGTGCTTCTAAGAGTTTAATTTCCAATTTTTCTTACAGTTTGAGGGAATAAAACAAATATTTTTAATAATGGTTTTACTTTATTAATTTTAATTAATCATTTTAACAAACTATCTTATTTCTTGAATCCTATCACATACTAAAACACAGACACATAAACTCCAAAACCAACTATAGATCACTGTTATTGTATAGCGGGCCCACTCAGGCTGGCCCCATTCGCTAGTGTAAAGCTGTTACTGAAATGGTAGGGGGATTAACCTTGAGAGACAGCTCACTTTTGGTGTGGCTTCTCTGAGAGGGCATGTCAAAGCTGGCCCTGCTCAGCTTCCATATTCAGATACTAGAACGCTGGAACAGTTCTCGCGTGACGTTTGGAGCGAGGAATGGATAATTTTGACTTGAATATTGTATAACGAATTCAATAATTCACTTCATGTAGATAATGACGTTCCATATTTTTTTCAAAAATATTTTATAGAATAAAAAGAAAGAAAACTAATTTTTTATGCTAAAAAAGGATGTTGAGATTGGCCCTTGTGGCCCCTAAGGATGGGCCCCTGAGCATCTACTTTAAACTCAGAGCTACAGAATTGGTCATGGAACGCCTTTAAAAATAAACCAATTTTATATTTGAATATAAGGTAGTCCTACTTAAATTTTAAATTGGGAGTGTTTTTTATCTTACAGAAGCATGTTGATATACTTGATATTAATTTTGGTGTACATCGTATTTTGAAACAAAAAACCACACTTATAAACGCCTATTCGAACTTCAATGGAGGGCCACATTAATGGTACCTATTGTTTAATACCCCTGGCACGGCCAGAGAATATGTCAGTGGGGGAAATGGGAACTTCACAATTATGAAAGTTTTAAGGCTTAGAAATAGGATTTTGTATCGGTTATAGATTCCCGTTTGTTTGTAAGTCGTGATATGATACATTTATTTGGTTCAGAGAGTGCTCACTATCTAAAGTATGTGGTATCCATGTTAAATTAGGATTATTTTAGTGCTTTGGAAGCTTCAGAAATACTTTTTCCTTAAGACAGAACAGCAGTGTAAACGATATTTTTCTTGTTGATAATACCCTTAAGTTTAAGTTATTATTATTTTAGAGTCCTAGACTCTAGAAGCTTCAAAACTTCAATTTCCATAAGCCATATAGCGTGTGAAGATATTTTCCTTGAAATTGGCAGTGCCCTTAAGACATTTTTTTTTAAATAGAGGATAGTTTTCGAGGCTTAGAAGCTTCAAAACTATCATTCTTATAAGAACTACACCTATTAAATTGTGTATCCCTTCACTTAGAAGATAACCCAAACGAAACCGTTAACGTGTTCTCTCCTGAGCACTGCGCAAGGCTCGGTAGGTCCCATCTGTGACGACAGGTGACGCGAACGTCACCATAGTAGTCCGGTGTGACGCCTCTTCCGGTTGACATTCAATAATGTCAGTGTTAGGGGAGACTTAACGCCCCCGTCATGCGCTCAGGCCCTCTCATTGTCTAGGACTACACGCTTGTTAACTTCCCAACTTCAGAGCCGAAATGTTTTATAAAGACCCATATTTCCGATTACTTTGTTTGCTCATTTAAACACACATTTATGAACCATACACCCATTTTTTTTGTGTTGCTTTTGTTGATGTTGGACTTTTGTAACTTTTTATTTTGTTCTCTCTCATTTCCTCTTTTGATGGTAGTAGTAGATAAAAAAAAGGTAGACTACCCAACCTTTTTACAGGTTGTGTTAGAAAAGGTGTTACGTTGACATTATGTTTTTGCTGTGTCATGTCACTGCTAGTGTTAAAAAAAAAAATTAGTTTTAATTTAAATTTATTTTCTCTCCTATCATTAAGGGTGGAGTAAGTGTACTAAGGCAACAGTCTTGTTTGCTCTGGATTGTCAGGAGAGGCTAGGATTCGAATCCTGGTCATCTGCAGCAAAGTATTTTTATTAACTTTTTAATTTTATATATATTTCATGCTAATGCAGGTACACTTCCTTCAAATTCTACCTTTTCATAAAAGTTAATATGCAGATAGATATTACATTTAAAGAATACTATTGATACATAATTTATTTTTAATAGGAACCTTCTATGATAAGGTTTATTACAACTTACACTTAAGTCTAAAAATTGAGAAGGTGACGTTTAGGAAATGCCTCAAAATTAGCCTAGAGAGAGAGGATGGGAAAACGAGCTAGATCTCATGTGGAGAGATGTCTCCCTGTGCACCCAGCTGAGATTTGAACCTCAACCTCCCAACCACCAGCATTCCAGACTATTGAGAACTTGATGCTTCAGTCCAGTGGTATTCAACCTGGGGTGTGCGTACCTACCAGGGGCTCGTGAAGAAATCTGAGGTGGAACGTAAAATTAAAGAGATAAATAAATATATGATTTTAAGATACACACGTAGACTAACAATCAGGTCCAGATTTAGAGCTAGCCACAAGACAACAAAACGTAAATACATGCGTTCTGGGAGCACCTTTTATTTACTTTAGATGTAAATGATATGATATATATAATTAGAACTATGCACCAACAATTTTGGGGGAACAAAGTCAAAGAGCAATTATATCTGAGCCTACGTGAACCAAAAAGATTGCATACCACTTATTTTAGACTATGTTAACGCCTGTGTGGGTATTAATGGATACTAAAAAGTAACAGTTAAGGAGATACATTTTATCAATGTTTACAGCAAAAAAGATTCTATTAAAGTGAAATTTTTTTTGAGTCAACTGTCTTTTTTGTCCAAACCACGGAGTAAGTTCAGAGAATTTGTGATTTTGGCGATAATCTACATATAAAATCTTTTGGTTGTTAATTATTTCACCCACCTCGTTATCGTAGTACAAATGCAGGTACATTCAATCATAGTTCTACTTTTCTAATTCTTTTTTGTTTGTTTCTAGCACCATGTCTTACTATTCGTTTGGTTTATACGCATATCTACTAATTACGCTACTGTGTTAGTGATGAATACGGGTTGAGTAAAAGGAAGTGCAGCAACATTTGCGTGGAAAAATTTAAAACCATAAAGAAACACAGCCCTCAGTACATCCGAATAGAACTTGAGCACCAATCTTTCCGTCATCGGCAGTATAGTCTTTAGTGATAGTGATACATTGGGGCTTAGACCATGCGGGTATAAACCTTGTTGAATTAGTGTGATTTTTATGACCAAAAGCAAGTCGGGTATTAAGACGTAATGGTGAGGAAAAAAAAAGTTTACAGCGAGTTCCCAAATTAAATCTAAAAACTTATTTTTCAAGGAATAAGCTTAATAAGGGGCTGATATCATAGTTTGGATAACCCTTTTAGATATATCATTTTTGATAACCCTTTTACATCACGGAGTGGTGCCCCGAACTGGCTTGAGAGTAATAAACACCAATTCTTTATTTATTTTAACGTGTATCAAATCTGCCAATCTTAAAGATAGCAGCCCGGCAGAAAGGTATCATTAAATTGTGGCCACCTTACCTTAGTCATAACATGTTGAATGGGTGGCACCTCCCATGAGTAATAACAAACAAAATTCACTCATAATTTATTTAATTTTGTAAGAAAGGACAAGATAAGATTTTTTTTAATATTATAGATTTGATTTTTCGCTTAATTTTTTTTTTCATTCTCTTTTATCTATTTTTTTAAATTTTTTAAATATCTTCTAGGGGAAGTAGAACCGAGTTAAAACGTTAGCAATGTATGATTGATGCTAACGACGAAATACGGTAATGAGAAAAACTACTTATCCTAGGATGTGTGTGAACGAGACTTTTTTATTTTGTTTATTTCCAGTACCCAAACCCTATTAGTTTCTTCGTATGGACAACGTTGTTTACAATGGGCGGCTACACGTAATAAACTAGGGAACATGAAGTAACTGACCTGAAAGTGGTATTTCAAACCACTCGATAGAGAAAACATAGGAGAAGGAGAAAGGTGGGTAAATATATTAAAGGAGAGACGGGTTCGTAGGTAGAACATAAATAAATAGTTTGATTTTGAAAGAGGAACCACAGGAGCTTAAATATGACTTTTATTCAAATGTGTGGTGCAAATTTCATGAGGTGGTTCATTTCTGTCTCTTTTTTTTTTTCTGACCTTAAGGGGTGTCAAAATGTTTGCATATTGTGACGAAAATATAGTCCCTCAGGTTTAAATAACTTTATATTTTTTAATCTTAAGTTATTAGTCATTGCCTCATTACACTAACGGTGTGAGGTTTAATAATTTATTTTTATAGTAAATATATACACATTTGCTTTGTTCGGATCTGACCTCCGACCTCCCCGTCATCAGCAAACCACATTGGATGAGTATGACGGCTTTTTCCACGTGCCCACCGGTGCGGTTTTATTTCAAAAGCATTTATTAGTTTACTGGACGATCAAAGTATTTATAATATACAAAGTGGAACAATAATTATTTCCCACTTAAACGTTTTGATTAAAAAAATGAAATATTTAAAAAAAAATACCTAGGATCTTATTTTGAGTAAAACAATTTTTTTTTCTTTCAAATTAAGAATGTACTATAAAGATATTTCTGTTTTAATACACTTCTTAATAGCGATAGAAGAAATAAAAGAGCATTTACCTCCGAGACGAACAAGTAATAATAATAATAATAATAATTAGCACCGCGTCTTACTACCCGTTCGGGTTATCCGCTTTAAGTACTAATTACTCTAATAGATAAGAACTTGGGAAGGTTGAATTAGAGGAAGTGAACTCGCATTTATGTGGAGGGAGAGTGGAAAACCATTTAGGAAAAACCACCCCCAGTTCATCCGACCGAGACGAACAAGTAAAAGAGTGGCATAGTTTTAGGTGGATTGAAATTTTCAAAAGGGAAAAAAGGAAAGTAACATAAATTAAAGTCAATATGATCTGAAATAAGATTGAAAATCGAGTGTAAATGCCATATGACAGATGAAGTTCAAGTCTTTGGCGAATTTCGATTTCTTGCTCTATCCTACCACATTTTCTCCCTTCTCTTTTCCCTGATCATTTACTCTCTTCATCGGATACGTTTTATATCTTTCTCTCATTTGCCTTGTGTATCGATAATATCTATAGCAGGATTATGAAGGAAGAAAGGTTTAGAAAATGCAGAGAAGTTTGCACGCTGACCAAGTGTCTGTATCGACAAGTCTGGGTTGCCAGTGTGAGGGAGGCTGGGGTTCAAATTACAGCAAGGTGTTGGCTATTGTTTTTTCAATAAATGGTTTCCAAATACTCCTCCACGCAAACGAAGGCTTATTTTCTCTAAACCTTACCTCTCTTATCCTTACCACTATCAAAATAACTAATAGACGTAGAACCTAATTTGGTGGATGCATGGTGTGAGGTGTCACTCTTGCAATATGCTAGACCACCGATGATGGGAAGATTGAGGTTTTAATTTCTATCGGGTGTATTGAAGGTGTTTTATTTTTCAAAACTACTTTCCACATTACCTTCACGCAAATGTGGTTACACTTCCTATAAAATCAAACTTACTTATCCTTAAACATTAGTGTTATTAATACCCATCCGGGTAATAAGACGTGGTGCTTGATTTCTTCACATATATATATATATATATATATATATATATGCAAAATCAGGAAGAGTTGTGAGACGCGATGGAAAACTACAATAACAAACATGGATAGGTTTTAATTATATTATAGTTTTTTTTAGCGCCGCATCAACAATGAATTGATCATTCCACAAAAGTTTCATAAATAATAATAATTCAAAATTTCTCAAGCCTTTCAGCAATATGTATATCAAACAAATCATCGTCATCATAAATAAGACCTGAAGATGATATAACAGATAGCACCAAAACATGTCGTCATAGAAGACTAAAGATTATATAAGGAGAAGGGAATAAATTAACAACAAAGAAGATTTAATTTCATCAAAAGTTATAAGAATTTAGAATCTTAAGGAACGGATACAAACCTTAAAAAAAATCGATTCAATTTCTGGTTCTGTTTCTTAAGCAATTTTACTTTTAGAGCTCCTGTTCCGGTTTTTGTTCCTTAAGAATAACTGTTCATTTTGGATATCAGTTCTGGTTCGACTCCCTGATATTACCTACATAGGTTAGATGTTATTTGGGGAAGAGACAAGCTCACACACTTGTCTTTATCACATCGAATCGGTTCATTTATTCATTATTTTTTTATGAAAATGGGTAAAAAAACAAAAATGAGAACTTTTCCCAAGGCTGTTTGGATCAATACCAACCGATGCCATATTGTGTGCCTATCTTTAGTATATATACACATTGACAATTGAGTTATGGCATCAGTTATATTTATAATAATAATAATAATAATAATAATAATATTTAGCACCGCGTCTAGCTACCCTTTCGGGTTATACGCTTTTAAGTACTAATTACTCTAATGGA
Source organism: Timema poppense (assembly GCA_902141375.1). Classification (NCBI taxonomy): domain Eukaryota; kingdom Metazoa; phylum Arthropoda; class Insecta; order Phasmatodea; family Timematidae; genus Timema; species Timema poppense. The sequence continues at coordinate 166,538 of CABFOV010000216.1, forward strand.
TTAGGAATTGGAAATGTTGAATTAGAGGAAGTGAGCCCGCATTTGCATGGAGGGAGAGTGGAAAACCATTTAGGAAAAACCACCCCCCAGTTCACCCGACCGAGATTTGAACCTCGATCTCATATATGCAAAATCAGGAAGAGTTGTGAGACGCGATGGAAAACTACAATAACAAACATGGATAGGTTTTAATTATATTATAGTTTTTTTTAGCGCCGCATCAACAATGAATTGATCATTCCACAAAAGTTTCATAAATAATAATAATTCAAAATTTCTCAAGCCTTTCAGCAATATGTATATCAAACAAATCATCGTCATCATAAATAAGACCTGAAGATGATATAACAGATAGCACCAAAACATGTCGTCATAGAAGACTAAAGATTATATAAGGAGAAGGGAATAAATTAACAACAAAGAAGATTTAATTTCATCAAAAGTTATAAGAATTTAGAATCTTAAGGAACGGATACAAACCTTAAAAAAAATCGATTCAATTTCTGGTTCTGTTTCTTAAGCAATTTTACTTTTAGAGCTCCTGTTCCGGTTTTTGTTCCTTAAGAATAACTGTTCATTTTGGATATCAGTTCTGGTTCGACTCCCTGATATTACCTACATAGGTTAGATGTTATTTGGGGAAGAGACAAGCTCACACACTTGTCTTTATCACATCGAATCGGTTCATTTATTCATTATTTTTTTATGAAAATGGGTAAAAAAACAAAAATGAGAACTTTTCCCAAGGCTGTTTGGATCAATACCAACCGATGCCATATTGTGTGCCTATCTTTAGTATATATACACATTGACAATTGAGTTATGGCATCAGTTATATTTATAATAATAATAATAATAATAATAATAATATTTAGCACCGCGTCTAGCTACCCTTTCGGGTTATACGCTTTTAAGTACTAATTACTCTAATGGATTAGGAATTGGAAATGTTGAATTAGAGGAAGTGAGCCCGCATTTGCATGGAGGGAGAGTGGAAAACCATTTAGGAAAAACCACCCCCCAGTTCACCCGACCGAGATTTGAACCTCGATCTCCCCGTCCTCAGCGGTTGAGCTCAACACGACAAGCGCGTTAGCCAACTACGCCACCGAGGAAGGTGTTATATTTATAGAAGTGGACCAATCTTTCAGTATATGAAAAACAAGCAATCCAGGTTGAATGGGGGATTGGCTGACGGCCGACTATCAACTGCATTTATGGTCCTAAGACTACAGATCTAAACACAGTGTGCCATTTCTTGAGAAGCAATACAACAACATGAAATTGGATATACCCAAATGGGGTGGAGGTACACGGCAAAAAGCCCCAATCTTCTATACATAATATGCAGTGATAGACCAATATTTGAGAAACACATTTTTTCTTAAAATATTTTTTTACCACCACATCTTACTACCCGTTCAAGCTATACGCTTATCTACTAATTACACTAGTGGTTTAAGTATGAGGAAGGTTATATGTATAGGAAGTTTACCCAAATTTACGTGGAGGTAGAGTGGAAAAACCTTTAGGAAAAACCACCTTCAATGCACCTGACCGGTATTCGACCCTTGATCTCCCCGTAATCGGCAATCTAATATACTGTGAGAGTAGTGCCTTAGACCATGCGGCCACTGAAGTGGACTAAAGAAAAATTACTAATTAAACCAACTGTTTTTTTCTTTGTGAAAAATCCCCTTTAAAAGTATATTAGAAGAATATTTGAAGAATACATTAATATCATTTGTAAGACACACACATTTTACAGATTTTAATCCTGTGTAGGCCTTTGTTTTGGATGTGTATTAAATTTTTTTCTTTTTGACATTTTGATTTTTCAGCCATAGGATAGTGAAATAAACTTTGCACGTGGTGGGAATATTATAACTAAATAATTTTTGCCATTAGATTACTCAAATTATTGCTTCAATGTAATATTGAAAACAGTTTTGAAAGAAGGCTATTGCTTAAAAAATTATTTTTAAGAACTTTTTATTGAGAATGAGAATTTAACCAACGTAAACTTTGATTCTTTTTGTTAGACACACTTTAATGTTCTTATCTAATACATGTTTTTTAATTTTCATAATGTATATATTTGTTATTATTATTATTATTATTATTATTAGCACCGCGTCTCACTACCCGTTCGGGTTATACGCACTTACGCTAATGTGTAATGGTAGGGTAACTGTGAGATGAAATGGAGGACCTACAGTTTAACGTGGAATCCGAACCACGGTGGAGGCCTGGCATTCCCCACATTAACAAGATGTCTTGTCAGAGGTGAAGGAAGGGTTTGATAATCAGATAAATCTTTGCATAGACCGAGGTTTGAACCCCGGCCGCCAGCATAGAAGTCTGACACCTTAACCACTAGACCGCCAGGTCACCCTATATATTTGTTGAAATCATTCGACACTTTAATTCAGTCAGTAGCGTATATCTATACTTAGTTGAGGGTTCTAGGTTCGATTCCCGTCATGGCCGAAAAGTTTATCATTGTTTAAATGTGTTTTTAACCTTTTCATGGTGATGAATTAACAGCCTGTGACTGGATGTTGTGCCGGTCCTGGTATTAAGTTGGATTTTCAAGCATATGAAGTCTAGGAGGCCTTGCAAACTGATAGTGGAATATACATGGATTGGATAAAAAAACTTCCACAGGCTAGAAACAACAATGGATAAATTATATATTTGTTGAAATTATGCTAACATTTATCTAGAGCTAAGAATGTGTTGCATAATGAGGGATTACGAGATGGTACTATGGGGGATTGCAGAAGAGTAAAATAGAGGCCCATATATACAATAAAAATATAACAAGTTTAAACTCTTTTTTTGAACTAGTTCATTTAAATAAAATTTAGTGATAGCAGTAATCAACCTTCAAACAAGTAATCTGTAAAAATTAGGCAATCATTTTACACCCCTAATGATACGCTTCAGGATTCTTACAGATATATATCAGTGAGATTTTTATTTAAATCCAAACAATCATTTTTATCAATGAAAGACCAGGCTAATCTCTACATGTCTATAATAATAATAATTATTATTATTAGCACCGCGTCTTACTACCCGTTCGGGTTATACGCACTTACGCTAATGTGTAATGGTAGGGTGATTGTGAGATGAAATGAAGGACCTACAGTTTAACGTGGAATCCGAACCACGGTGGAGGCCTGGCATTCCTCACATTCACAAGATGTCTTTACAGAGGTGAAGGAAGGGTTTGGTAATCAGATAAATCTTTGCTGGGACCGAGGATCGAACCCCGGCCGCCAGCATAGAAGTCTGACACCTTACCCCTAGACCGCCAGGTCACCCACATGTCTATAAAAAGTTTATTTGACCAAGCTTTATCTTAATGTTAAAAACATTAAAAAAATATTTTCTTAGTGCAGTTATTCGTTAGTCTTCGTACAATTATGTTCTGTCAATAAACTGTTTACCAAGAAAGGTAGCAGTCTTCCGTCATGGATTACACTATGACCATAAGCTAATGCAATGTAAGCCTGTTACATTACATTGTAAATATTGTTAGCACCACGTCTTACCACTCGTTTGGGGTTTTCGCCTATGTAGGATACTAAGCTTACTAATATGTTTAGGATTAGTTAAGTTGAATTTAAAATAAGGCTACCTGCATTTTCGTAGAGGGAGAGTGGGAAAAAATGTAATAAAAAGTCTCTCAGTACACCCGACCGGAATCGAAACCCGATCTTCTTTTATTTGTCAGTCTAATATATTGCAAGAGTAGCACCTTAGACCATGCGGATACTTAAGCGGGTAGCGGGCTAAATTAAGGATAGGATTTACACTTTACAGGCTGTAATTCCCAACGTGCTAACCATATTTTTAAAAATTAGATTCGTCTACTATCAGAATAGAACTCTATTATTAACATCTCGGCCATTTAATTGTTATAAACACAGTGTGTTTATTACCTCCTATATATTTTTAGAGATTTTACGTCGAATAGATTATTTTAACTATTTATATAAAACTGATATTTAAAATAATTACAATTAAAATGTTTTATATTTAGTTTTGTATGAGCTGTACAATGCTACTATAAGCTGTGAACTTTTGGTTCCTAGTTAACTAGTATTTTTTCATATTTTCCTAATTATATTTAATGAAACTACACGTTTACAATTATTGTAACCAGACTAGATAAAGCTTACATTCATACTGCGTGCCTACACCTTGATGTTAACAGTGGTTAAGTAATAACAATACTTTTTTTTTATCAAATTTGAATGAAAAATAAATATGTTAGTATTTTATAAATCACTCTGGGCTATCCGCATATTTACACTAATGGGGTGAAATAGAGAATAGATAATATATATATATAGGATAAGTACTCGCATTGGTTTGAAGGTATATTGGATTACAATTTTTGGAGAGAGATAGGGATAGGGGGTTGGGAGAAAGTGGAAGAAGGGACGAAACACTCTCAGCAGGCCTACACCTGCACCAGCCAATGAAAGATAATATGAGAATGACGCCTTAGTCATCGTTCCCACTGGTGTGGGGGTCTGAATAAATATTCCACTTCGGATGAATCTCTGTGGCCAACTGGATCTATAAAGGTCTCAGGTTTGACTCTTCATCGATGTTCTTGAATGGTCTCTTCTTTTCATCACCCAGTTGTCACAAAGTCCACGGTATCAGTCTTACAGTGTATTGGTTTGTTTTAAATAGGGAGGTGAGGAGGAGGGAAGGGGACAAAGTTGGGATATCTGCCTGTTACGATGGGTATATGGGGGAGTGGAAGAGTTGAGGGGTGGAGAAAATAGAATTTCCAAATTTAGCTTATTTCAGTGGTTTGCTAATCCCCTCTTCATTTTAATGTGGGGAGGGGCGGGGACTTTACCTAAACTACTTTATTTATTCCTACTCCTTAAATGAGGCCTCTAATAATACCGGGGCTGTGGCTAACACAAACAGGTAAGCAGATATTTACGAGAAAAAACAACATAGAGTTAAATATAAAAACTTCAAAAATAAAGACACCGTTTAATCACTTAACAAATTACAAACTAGCTTAACAAGACATAGAATAGTTTAAACTACTACGTAGCGCCAGTCCCCAAACGAGCTATATATACCGACCGAGCAGCCACCATTATGTTAGCGAATACAATACCAACACTTGAGGAAATAGGGTGTCATTTGGTCAACACTGAACCATCCGGCTATTGATCTCAATTTTCTGGACTGGAACCGCTACTTCTTTGTTCAAGTAGCTCCTCAGTGGTATTCACGAGGCCCAGTCGACCCCATTCCAGACATATTTCTTCACAGAAAGGTCTGGAAGCATCGGGGATCGGTCCCGGGACATCTGGATTTGTAGCCAGAAACTCTGACCACTAGATAACATAGTCGGTCGGTCATACGTTATATTAGACATCCAGAATCTTTGATGTCCTTGATCAGTCAAGTTATAATTTACATGTAGCTCAGAGCCTCTCAAATATATACATGCGAGATTATATATATCTATATATATGTATGTATTAATTAAATTATCATCCTCAATAAAAAGTTCATAACAATTATATTTAAAAAAACATACTTTCAAAATTGTTTTCAATATTACTTTGAAGTAATAGTTTGAGTAAGTTAATGTATATGCATATATATAATATTGCATGTTCTCCGTCATTGAACTAAGGCCTCCTAAAAGACCTTGCTTCACCTTTAGCAAATGGTGGGTGGAACTCCTTGGGAAGACGATTCTGTTGCTCACCCCTTAGTAACCCTCAAGAGTCCTCGAAGTAAGGGACGATGCGCCCTCTTCTAGAATTGCTCATCTAGAATTGCTCGCACCGCCCTACGCCCTGGCATCTCGCTTTTTCTTGCACCCACTCGGTAAAAACACTGAGAAATAATGGCCGAGGACTGACGCAGTCATTTGTTACATCTGGTCCTGGGGATGCTACCCTCCAACTATCCTCGCCCCTCTCTTCTAACCCCCACAACCCCTCTACACCCCCGTACAGCCAACGACAAAATATTAACTTGTTACGACCCCCTTCCCTCGTGGCACTGTAAGGCTAGTAAGGATGGCGCCATTTATATTTAATTTGTGCATTAACCCCCTGTATCAAAACAGCCACCGACCATAAATATACTCAGGGGCGGGGTAAGAGCAAAAAAAAAAACTTTTTAGAGGCCAGAGGGTGAAGAGGAGAGGGAAAGGAAGGAGGGGATGAAAACAAACAACTAACGTTTTGCCTCTGAACAAACAAACAAACAAACAAAAAATTATACACAGTGATGTTGAGTTTAAAAAAAAAAATGGTGTGATTGTTTATGTTAAATTAAGAAGTATTTTTTTGTTGTTTAAAATTAACTTTGGACGGATTCAATTTTGTTATATCAAGAGAATCTAAATATATTTTGTCGAATCTTAATGGTCTGTTTCAACGCAGACTTAACATTTTGATACAATCGATTTTTTTTAAAACTAGATAAGGAAAATTGACTACGCAGAAGTGTTTAGGTTCTCTTTCCCCATATTCAAAGAATTATACATAGAGCAAATAAAATGGCTCACTTTAAAGAAAATACTGGGATCAGAGTTTTTAAAGAAAGTATTTTCTCACATTTACATCCTATTTTCCAATAAATGGTTTTCCACTTTGCCTACTTAATTGGTGTCGGTTCCTATTGATAGTTAACACGGGTTGTAAGATAGAAAAAAATCCTAAAGACTGGGATAATATATTTCAAACTAATTTAACTCAAGGGTTTTCTGGTGGTCTAGGGGTAAGGTATCAGACTTCTGTGCTGGGGGTCCGGGATTTGATCCTCGGTCCTGCCACAGATTTATCTGATTGCCAAACCCTTCCTTCACCTCTGAATAGACGTGTATTAATCACAACTTGTTAATGTGGGGAATGCTTGGCCTCTACCGTGGTTCGGATTCCACGTTAAACTGTATGTCCTCCATTTCATCTCACAATCATCCTACCACATTACACATTAGTGTAAGTGCGTATAACCCGAACGGGTACTAAGACGCGGTGCTAATAATAATAATTTAACTCAAACGTAATTCTTAGCGTGTATGCGTAGCCAGTTTTAAAATCAATTTAAAATTATTTTTAAATAAAATTGTATGTGATAATCAAGATCATCCGTTTAAAGCATCTTTAATAGCTTCAATCTAGGATTTAATTTTATTAAAACGTTATTCGAGAATATTCTTTAAAAATGGGACTGCACAATAGTAATTATTAAATTATCCTAAAAATATATACTCCCAGTCTTTACAAAATCAAATATTATTAGATAAAATTCTATTCTCCTTATTTTCTTTAAGTTGAACCTTCTTCTTTGCCTTTTTGGGGTTTTAATTGTGGTTAGAACTTCTTTATAGCCAATTCATACAGTTAAAAAATCAACATCACCCACCTTGGTGACGTAGTTAGTTAGCTAAGCTTCTAGTTTAGTGTTGAGCTACACAGCCGAGAACGGGGAACTTGAGGTTCGAATCTCGGACAGGTGAACTGGGGGTGGTTGTTCCTAAATGGTTTTTCACTCTCCCTCCACACAAATGCAATTTTACTTTCTCTAAATTCAACCTTCACAATTCCTATAGACGTTGTTAAGGAAACATATTGAGAAAAAAGTAACATATCTGTTAACAAAAGAGAATAACAATCTATCTCTCAGATCTCAATTTAAAAAAACATATGCCAATAATTCAAAAATTATTGGTTTTATTAAAATATGTTTTCTCTAAAAGTTTTTTAAAATTATGCAAAGATAAGTTATTTCTTATCTTAAAGAGTTGCAGGGCTATAATACAAATTTGATATAACTATTCATTTAAAGACGCTACCTTACAAGTTAATTTTCCCGAAAAATGTAATGAACAATTTAGTTTATAATGATAAACAGTTCCTTAGTACTAATTTTAATCAAAATAGCTATGACTGATTTTGAGTAATAATGTTGTTGTTTTTGGCCCTGAAATAAGATACCCTTAATTTTAGGGCAATATGTTTAATTCCAACACCTCGGAGGAAACTTATAAAGCCCTAGATACTAAGTCTTAGCCCAATCGGTAAAATCGTTTCGGCTCTACGCCTAGATATAGACAGACACACAGACAGCATCACAAAAAAAGACTTTTTAGGGTTCAGTGGGTCACGAATTGGTCAAAATATCAAAATCTATTTTTTGACGATCACAATAATTTCTCCACCCGAGCTATCACGAGAAAATTTACAGAGAAAAGTATTAGTATACAAAAATTAATTTGTATATTGAAACCCAATCGTTTCTAGAGAAATGTGTAATTAGATTATTCTACGGGGATTGGGTGAGAGTCTCAAAGGAACCATAGGTGATCAACATCTCACTCATCAGAGCATGTCTTTGGGACGTCTACAGGACGCCTCTAGGTCTCTTATGCATAGTTTACAAGTCCTTCGATAAGAAGAAGGATGCAATACGGCAGCTTAGGTACAGTAGCCCCGTGGTTCTTTGGTACTGACTGACCGCTCACAGCTGACTTCTGACAGTCAACATTTAGGAATAGTACCTTAATTTTTACCCTCAGAAGTGACAGCTGCTAAATACATATTTTTGCAGATCATATGGTTCGGCGTAGGGATACATAATTTGGTCTGGTAGCTTTTCAAAGCTTTTAGCGGTCAGCCCCAAAGAAGCCATGGGGCTCCTGTATATGGTTTGGACCATTAGAATCATTATTACCTCACCTGGTTTCACTCAATGTGACTACATATTACCCACTCCTATCCGGATGTCAAGTCTGGAGCCATTGAAAAAAAATACGTCTGAAACACGACGCCTACAAACATTCTCAACAAATACCGAGACCCATCCCAATTAAAAATAAATAAAAATACACACATCTGTTCATGGTATTTGAACCCGTGATCCCAACTTCACCTGACTCGGCGAAACCTACGGGAGGTCATTTCAAGGCCAAAAAGTCGTAAAGTATGTCCGTATATATCGCCTCCCCCTGCCCTTACACCCGCTCACACGAATAACATTATGATTGCAAGGAAGAGAACACACTCTTAAACATTAACAAAGAAAATAAAAGTGTGTCGAAAGTAATGACCAAAAAATAAATAAATTTTAAACATACATTAAATAAACCCATTCAAAAACTCAGTGTGTGACCGAACCTGATTCGTGGCGAAAAGGCACTAGATCGAGACATGACTGAAAATATGAATTTACCTGGCATTTTAAGGGCACCACACACTTGAAGAGGCATATTCTAATGTTAAGTTTTGTATTTTTTTTGTAAGAGAATAATACTCCTGAAACCTCAAAGTCACTTAAAATAATCCTAAATTATTTTAGAATTTTCGGTCTTGACCCTATTAAATAAATTATTTTGTACTTTTTCCGTTGTACTTGATCTGTTTCTCACAATTTTCCTCAATCTGAGAGATCTACGACATTTTGCTTGGACCTAATTGAAAATAAGCTAATTTTACCTTCTAGTACATAAAAAAATCATTAAGATTTAAATGTAGTTTATCAAATGCTTGATGGATATGTTGATATCGTTTGCTATTTCGTTTTCATTTTTAGAGAAAACAATGTTTATAAATAGCAAACAACTTCTTAAATAACATTAAATTTCCGAACGTCCGCACGATGTATTTCAACGCTTAAGCTGATAAGTCCCCTCCCACCTAACCCCCCTTAAACCCTGACAAAATATTTTCCAAAAAATTTAAGTTCGTATCCATCCGAATACGTTTGTAAAGTTTCATTCGTTTAAGATTCTCTTCGAAAGCATTCGTTCTGTTACCAACGTCATATATATTTTACTCTCTCTTAATTGTATTAGCTTGTTTTTAATAAAGGGGGCAACAACACGTATCATGCAACATCGCCCTTTAAAACGTTGCCAATATTCTTAGAGAATACAAGCGGATACAAAAGATGTTCATGAATACAATTGTAATTAATACATACATAGAATGAAAATATTTTACCCTCATAAGTGTATCAACTCAGACAAAAAAAATAATTTAAATACAGACTAAAAATATAATTAAAGGGGCCAAAGTATATGGACTATTCCTAATCCATTTATGTTCCATTCTTTTGTCGGACCATGAAGCTGCTTGGGTCTTTAAGCGATTAACTTACATTTTATAACCGAAAATAAAAATAAAAAGAGTTTTAGATCGTTGATGTTTTAAAACCGTGGCCAGCACCTGTTTTCTCCGAGTTGTTGTATAAAAGGGGTATCTGTACAATACACTCTTTTATAGCTCACACGTGGAAAATGGAGACAAAAAAAGAAGAAGAAGAATACAGTACGCATGGTTTTTAAAGGCGTTAAATTGGGAATTAATAGTCGCCTTTTATAAGTTCGTTCATTATAAAATTTTAGCTACGATCTTATTTTTTTTAAGTAAGGTTTTATAAAGAAAAAACGTTTAAAAAATAATATAGTAAAAATTTAATCCGATAGAATAGATCAAAAATATAGTTACATTGATAAATGTTGGGTAATTGAAATCTCAGGGCTCGATACAATAAACTCTTTATAGCCACCTAATGTACCGTGTCATAGGATCCGGACATATCGAACCCTACCATAGACTTGTTCTTGTTTTATTTTGATCTCACGTTCTAGAGCTAGAACAGGATAACTGTGACTTAAGTTTGGGTGGGGAGGGGGGATCACGAGTTAAGATCCGTACTTTTACGGTAATTATAACAAAAAAAAACCTTTTTTGTCAAAATATATCAAATAATGCCTCAATAGATACGTTTATTTATTTTTCTAAGATAATACTCTCAACTGTTTCTTAATATATTGGCCATGAACAACTCGGAATTTAACCATGAACATATTCCCTCTTCATTATAAGAGGTATGTCCAAATTTCCATTGCCCTCATTCCATATACTAAGAGACTGTTGAGATATCTACTTAGCTACTCTATGACAACAGTTACTCGAAAGCTCCTTGCCTCATTTCAAAAGTACGCCCTCTATTCCTATCGTGAGCCAATGGTTGAAAAATACTAAGCATAGAAAATTAGACTAAAAGTATCTCCTAAAGAAACATCTTATTTATTTTGTCCCAAAACGTTTTTTGCTTAACTCACGTCACCTTCGACCACATATTAATGATGGCTCCCGCATATTGTGGTTTTTCCATTGGTGGTTATAAAGGTTAGCCCATACGGGTGGCTGCCATGATCTATGTACCACTCTTAGAGACCACGAATGATATAAAGGTCCGTTCACACGGGTGGCTACCTTGATACATTCACCACCTTTAGAAACCACGGATGTAGGTCAGTTCACACGGACGGTGGTCATGCTTGATGAACCACTTTTAGAGACCACGGATGTTGTAAAGGTCAGTTCACATGGACGACGACGCTAATCGATTAACCACTGTTGGAGACAACGGATGCTGAAAGGCGTCGATCACATGATTGCCATGATCAATGAACTGCTTATAGAAACCATGGCGGTTGTAGAGGTCAGTTCACAAGTGCGGTTGCCTTGATCAGAGAAAATAGCAATACTAACGTTAGCAAGAATAATAACGACCATGATGATGCTAACAATAGTAGTAGTGGTTACACTTGATATCATCGATGAGGGGACTGCATGATTACTATTGGGAAACAGCGTTGTCATTTTCTAGTTTTTGTGTGGTCAAGCTCCCCTCAAATATAAGACAAGTTTCGCAATGGCACTCTTGTTAGTAGAGTTAGAAAGTAGCTCCTTCTTACCCCAGTACACCACCATTCGTCATAAATTAAAGCCACGAGATTTGACAACAGTTAACTGGGAGAGAAATAATATAAAGTTTTTATCCATAAGACCTGCTGTTCTCTCAGCGGATTTTTTTGGAGGGTGTAAGTGTTGGTGTGAGCTTCAGGGGGAACTGCAGGTTTTATGAAAAAAAAAGTTTTTATCTTTGCTCTCTCTCAGTTAACTGTTGCCAAATCACCTCCCTCTCATTTACGTTGGGAGGTGGTATGCTGGGGTAAGAACTGGCAACCTCGACTAACCAGCGTTGCGAAACTGGTCTTATATTTGAGGGGGAGATTTACCACACAAAAACGAGATAATGACAACGCTGTTTCCCCAACAGTTACCATGCAGTTCCCTCAGCGATGATATCTAGTTCAAACCGCTTCTGTCTAGTCAATGCTGTGTATCTAGGCCATTCCCATATCTATATTATTGCTGTTTACGTACGAAAGGGGCACAGTGGAAAAACAGGAAATATACTTTTAAATCTGTTTGGTCTGGGTTCGAGAGCCTGACGTCCCTGTTATTGGTGAACCAGATAAAATGAGACTAATACCTATATCCTCGTGCCACGATTTGGCATAGCTGGTGCTAAATGTAGAACTAAATAAATAGAAGGAATTGAGTAAAAGATAAATGAAACTGCGATATCCCCATGATGGGAGATTACTGTCGGTGTCTAAAGAAGGAATGAAAAATGGTCTGTAAAAGAAATATTGCAAATTCAAAACTTATTTGGCTATGTATTTGATCAGTGTCATGTTTTAATGTGATACACTTATTGTGCTTACATGCAACAACTATAATCTACTGTAGGTCAGTGCTATTCAACTTTTTTTTTGTTAGCGTACCCGCAGATACAATTTATCTTCAATTTATCACGCCCAAAGTTGTTGATGTATATGGAAAGTTATAGCCTATATAGTTTATAATAGAGGCCTACATCTAGGAGAGAGAGGAAAAAATTGGCGATCCCAGTTAGCTTGATCCTACGTCCGTTTCTACTGTGGCAAACCCTAAATCTGTCCCTGATTATTACATGTTTATCAATAAATAAATTGTGTTTGAAATTTACGTATCTCCCAAGATGTATTTTCGTTCCCCCTGGGGTATGCCTACTCCATATTGAATATCACTGCTGTAGGTCATATGACAGATCAGAACCATTTCCGTCTTCACTACATCGTATTTAGATACACGGAATACGGCGTCAAAACAAAAACCCATTTAAAAATGCTTGTGACCAGAGGTGAATTTTTTATTAATATTGCTGAGATCTACACACAAAAACCCGCCTCGGGGTCGTAGTTGGCTAACGCGCTAGTCGTGTTGAGCTCGACTGCTGAGGACGGGGAGATCGAGGTTCAAATCTCGGTCGGGTGAACTGGGAGTGGTTATTCCTAAATGGTTTTCCACTCCCCCTCCACTCAAATGTGGGCTCACTTTCTCTAATTCTACCTTCCCAATTCATAATCCATTAGCGTAATTAGTACTTAAAGCGGGTAACCCGAACGGGTAGTAAGACGTGCCGCTAAATAATAATAAATATATTAATACACACAAAATGGACATAAAAAAACAGCTATAAGATTTTTGGAGGTAAAAATCATGTTGACTAATGTAATTTTTAACAAAAAAACCAAATAAATGAACTTCTTGAAAATACAATTAGACATATTCTGTTGCTCTAATTCTCAACATATTTCCTGAAATTTCCATTTCATACCAAACTAAATATTTCTTTAAAAACACATAACACATTGCTATAACCGCAATACTAGTAGATCAGTACATATTGGTACACAACTCGTAAAATACACATGTCGGATGCACACACATATACATACACATAAAAAGCTGTTCGGCGTAGAATCAATTATTCCCGGCAAACCGTGACTATCTATTCCCTAAAGGGATCTTTTGTCAGCGCGCGCGCGCACACACACACTGTGTTCATTTGCATTTCAATAATCTAGTAGTGTATGATGGGGCCCACCTTGACCTCCGGTTAGTTACACTGATATATATATGGTCCAACCGGACCGGCGGGTGGTACTGGAATGGTTTAATTGAAACCAGGGTGTGTTTGTAATAACCCCACTTTACTAGGGCAGATGTTGTCTTGGTTTCGAGACTCGTTAGTTACACAGATATATTTGGTCCGACCAGACAGGTGGTGGAACGTTTTAATTGAAACTAGGATATGTTTGTAATAGCCCCACTTGACTAGGAACGATGATGTATTGGGTTCGAGGCTTGCTGGTTACACAAAGATATATCGTACAACGACAGGTGAAGGGACGTTTTAATTGAAACTAGGATGGTTTGTAATAGTTTCACTTGACTAGGATCAATGATGTCTTAGGTTCGAGTCCTGTTAGTTAAACATATATATATATATATATATACAATCCAGTCAAACAGGTAAATAACAGCTTTAATTTAAACTAATGTATAATTGTAATAGCCTCACATTACTAGGACCGATGTTGCCATGGGTTCGAGTCCTGGTAGTTACACAGATATATATGAGCCAACCGAACAGTTGATTAATCACTTTAATTCAAACTAGGGTATGTTTGTAACGTCCCACTTGTCTAAGACCGATGTTGACTTGGTTTAGAGCCCTTAGTTACAGAGATATATGATCAAAGCGGACAGGTGGGTTGTATTAGGACGGTTTAAATGAAACCAGCTGAGAGAGACTAGAAGTCCAGAGGGGTCCTAGCTCTCTTAGAGATGGTGCTTGAAACAATTCACTCATGTGTGTGTGTGTGTGTGTGTGTGTGTGGTGCTTAGGGCTATATTTATAGTTTAGTCTCTGGAGTCTAAAAAATCTCCCATTATTCAAATAACAAACGGTTAATGAAGAATGGTGGATTGACTGACCTCCAAATGTTGAATATATGTATATATAAAAATAATTTTATATTTTAAAATATGTATGTATATATACATATATATATATAAATATATATTCCTAAATTTGGAGGTCAGCCAATCCCCCATTCTTCATGAACTTTTTGTTTTATATATATACATATATATAAGACCAAAATGGAATAAGCCACAGTTTCATAGTCGAATTTAGTACGCCTCAAGTGCGGTGCTACACTAAGTTCATGACGACATCTACCTAAAACAGAATGGAATGGTCCAGTTTCCTATGCGAGACCAGCCCATTCCGTTATGGTTTAGGTAGGTGTCGTCATTTACTTAGTGTAACGCCGCACTTGAGGCGTACTAAATTTGACTATGAAACTGGCCCTTAGTATGCCTCAAGTGCGGTGTTATACTAAATACAGGACGAAGAACAAAATGTAATGATCCAATGTTTAATAGTCATACTTAGTACGCCTCAAATGTGGTGTTATGCTAAATACAGGACGACACCTACCTAGATCAGAATGGAACTAACAACAGTTTCATACGTGAAACTGGACCATTCCATTCGAGTTTAGGTAGTTGTCCTGTATTTAGCAACGCACCGCATTCGAGGCGCACTAAGTCTGACTATGAAACTGGACCTTGGTTTAAATATTGCTACCAAGTTTCACGGCATATTTAAGATATTCATGAGCTATCCAAAATTAGTTTTTCTCCAATGGGTAGATATGATTAAATTGGAAATACAGTTATGCCTAGAAATGATTACACTGATTTTATAACAATTGTTCTACAAACGCAACATCGGGGGAGCATTATAATGGTAATTTATAGTGTCTACACCTGATTTAACAAGTATATGGTTTTATGAAACCCTCTTGACAAATCAAAAGTGGAAGAACACCCCTCAGTGGAGATTCAAACCTTTACCTCTCCATAATTAGATATCCAGATTATAGCGAGATTATTCTCAACGGTGGAAACGTTGACTAAACATTAGGATCGCATGGTCTAGCCTGCCAGTAACGTGAGGATCGAGATTTAAATCCAGGCTGGGTGTATTTATGATTTGAAACCGTAAATTATTCCTCCCCCCTCTCCTACGGGCTCTTTCTACACGCCCTGCGGATACATTTCTCTTGAGTTATATTTTCCTTGTTCCTAACCCTTAAGTGTTTTATTATTATTATCACTGCGTCTTATTACCCGTTAGGTGTATACGCATCTGTTCTAGCTACGCTATTGGGTTTAAGGATTATGACGGATATATTTATAGGAAGTGTACCCAAATTCACGTGGAGGGATTGGGGAAAACAATTTTGAAAAAAAAAACCACTCTCAATACATATGGCTGATGTTCAAACCTCAATCATTCCGTCATTGGCAGTCTAGTCCAACACGAGAGTAGCACGTTAGACCATGTGACCACCGAAGCAGGTCTAATTGTTATTCAGGGCGGATATACTGAATGGGTAGCAGGATGTGACGCACAAAAAATGTAGTGACTAAGGCTCTCAATTTCTTAGTCCAAGTTAAATTTGTCCGAGAAGGACTCGTGTTTTCCAAGGTGTGAATAAATACCGGCCCATTATAAAATAAAGCAGTGATTTTCCACGGCACACAAAACAAGGCACCTAAAATGGCCAAGGCACGCCATAAATTAACTTAAGAAGCGTTTTTATCATTAACAAAACTATTATTAAGATTGTGTTTAGAAGTTCGATATCTAAAATTCTAATAATTGTGATATTTAAAAAAAAGGGGTATTTATGGATTTAAAAAAATTTAAACATATAGCTTAATTTTCTTCACATGGTGACCTTAACAGTTCTATAATATCAATAAAGGGTGTCTTTAAATTTAATTACAACCTTTTCTCTTCATTTTAAATGTTTTTCATCTACTACTGCTATAATAATGGCAGATATTCAACGATTGTTGATGTCTCAATATGAAGAAAATTAAACTCTGTGCTTGTACACTGATGCATTACTTTACTTATTTTAGCCATAAAAGCTTTTCTATAAAAACTGCAGAAACAATGTCCTTTTTTTCGTGTTCGCTACATCCTCACCTCTAAGGAACACTTTAAGGATAACTTTAGACAGAGATTTTATTTTGTGAGAACGTTAAGAAACCGGTGTATGCTTATCCTGCAGTGCATACAACTTTTTATAGAGTGTTAATAAACACTTAAAGTGAACCAATTTTTTTTAAATAGTTGTTCAAAGAGAGTTTTATTAAGTCCATTCCTTCTCATTACCCGTTTAGGCTATACGGATTTACACTAATTAACTTAATTTGTTAGGGAAAAGAAAGATTGCATTGAACTGGAGTGTATTTATATTTACGTAGAAGGAGGGTGGGAAACCATTTAGGAAAAATCCCCCCCCCCCTTTATCGAAACTGGCTGGAACTCGAACCTTTACCTCCATGTCACCGAATAACCAGACTTGTGTAACTTTAAATCTAGTCTACGTGCTTATTGGCATGAATTAATTTGAGTTTTTTAATCTATTCGTGTTATAAAATTTATAAAACCAATAAAATATATTTTTATCTCAAAAACATACAGTAACGAAATATGTCTACCCGTACCAATACTCCACTGAAAGGGAGGGGGGTAGAAGAATGGTTTTCTAAACTTAATTTACCACTGGGGACTGTCCATATGCTCTTTATACAAATTCGAATGAAATTTTTCTTAATTATGCTTTTCTTATCCATACCTTCATTCTGTGGGCACGAAAATAATACTGATAAATAAACAACTAAAGAACAAGATGATACCCACCTCGGTGGCGTAGTTGGCTAACGCGCTAGTCGTGTTGAGCTCAACCACCGAGGACGGGGAGATCAAGTTTCGAATCTAGGTCGGGTGAATTGGGGGTGGTTTTTACTAAATGGTTTTCCACTTTCCCTCCACGCAAGTGCGGGTTCACTTCCTCTAATTCAACCTTCCCATTCCTAATCTGTTAGCGTAATTAGTACTTAAAGCGTATAACCCGAACGGGTAGTAAGACGCGGTGCTAAATAATAATAAATAATAACAAGATGCTTTGTTGGTTCTAGAGTTAAATTAGTCGGAGAGTCACGTGGAGAAACAATAACGTGATTCGGGAAGTGCACATTTATTACGTCCAATCAAAAATATAATAAAACTATTAAATTGGGCCTTAATAAAGCTTTCCAACATGGAGGGGACCTCTTCAGATATTTATTAAAATTCAACTTGATTTATTTCTTAATGAGTCTACTTGTTGTATGGGTAGGTAAAGTTTAATAATTCGTAATTATTTTTGAATTATATGTGAGACTATTTTTATTTTATTCCACTCTTGATATATTCTAATTATAAACTGTGAATACACCAACCGTATTTTAATTATCTTTGCTTTGTCAAACGAACTTTTTTAATGCATGGCGTAAATATTTAATGACATTCATAAACAGAGAAGTTCAAAAATATTTTTGTTTTTCTTGTCTCTTCTCTAATTGCGTGATCCTTATTACAGATTTTTTTAATTCTTGGTGAATAAAGATGTATTAACAAATTGTGTAACTTTCTGTTTTGGAGTAAAACTATGCAATTCATTCTCATTGTAGCCTACGAATACCATCTTAAAAGTTTTTTTTAAATCTATTGATTGTGAATTCTTTATAACCTCACTTCTATTTTTGAGTACTGAATTACATTTTCTGGCTACTTATTCTATCTCAAATAACACTAGTTATAGAATCTGTATTTGTTCATATTTCTGGCACTTATTTAATTTTTTTTTGTTAAAAAATCTTAGACTAGACCGATTTTATAAATACTTGGCTTGAATAATTCAGTTTACTCTTTTGATTGAAGAAAACTTATGAATTATTATATTAAAGCTATGATATATTTATGAACATAATCTAATTAATATATGTGCATTTATTTGTGAGCTAGCTTTTGTCCCATTTCACTTAGTATTTCATCAGACATTATCAATTAAAAATGTAATTAAAAATCAAAATAGTTTTTGTGATTTTTTAATAGTTAGGTTAATCATAAATAAATAATATAACACAATCATAAAAACATTTTCATATAAGTTAATAATTTATAGCTTGGTATAAAATTTTCAAATAATTTTTTAGAAAGTTTTTTTTTTTAGAAAAATAAGCATATATTGTCTTCTTAATTACAATCAACACTCTTTAAGTAGAACCTACACGTTTCAACCCAAATTGCTTAAGCCATTTCTAAAAAATTTGAAATTTTTAAAAATCAGCTATATCTAGATTAACTTCAAATTATTTTATATTTGTCATAAATGTTCTTATTAATTATGAAAACCATTTCCAAAGTATCCATTTTGAATTGAGTTTTATAGGATATTTTTGAAATCTGTCATTAGTACCTCTACCCCTAAAATAATTGATATTAAAAAAATTAACCAAATATAATTTTTATGATATAAGCTAGACCTAATACCCCTAAAATAATTGATATTAAAAAAATTAACCAAATATTATTTTTATGATATAAGCTAGACCTAGACACCAATTTTGAACAAAATAGTTAGAATAATGATATTAAAAAAACAAAAAAACATTCATAAGTAAACTACAATGAGATTATTTTTTTAAGGAAATAAGAAGTATTTTGCTAAAACCTTACCAGATAATATATTTGAACCAAATTATCAGTGTATTTTTTTTTCAATATTTTGGGCCAGAAAAAAATCAGTCAAGGTAAACTACTTTTAAATGAGTTTTCCCCAAAATACAAGTATACAGTGTTATTTGTCAGTTAAAACACTTTTTATATATATATATATTAAACAAAATCATTTTAGCGATTTTCAAAAAAATTGGAATTAATAAAAATCTCTTATGACTAAACAGCCCTTAATTTGGGAGCTAGAATAAAAGTAAAAAAAAACAAGGCATCTAAATATCCAGTTTTAACAAAATCCACAAAAACCGTTTTAGATCTTTGTTTAGGGAAATAAAGTTTGACAGACATAGAGATAGGTAGAATAATTGTAAAATCCATTATTTTAGGCAAGAAGACCCATAAAAATCCATATTAATCATAATCACGAGATATATATTTTCCACGATTGCAATATTTTTTCTTTTACGGGAAAGTAAAAATGGATACTATAATGTTAAAACTTAATTTGAGATGGTTTGCAAATTATAAAAGGAGTTTATTGCAATTTAAATTATTATTTTTTCAAATAGTATTTTCAATTTTTTCAAATTTATCTTTGACTTAAATATATTATTATCCAACACAATTGAAAAGTGGTCAGTCTTGGTTTGGTTGTCAAAGAGATTTATTTATCCTTAAAAATACAGCCACTTAAAAAAAATCATCCAAGTGCAATGAATTCTTGAGAATTATTAGCGACAAGGGTTGTACTTTTAGTTAACTTCTAAACTATAATAGTTCTCAGGATTTTTTTAAATATAAAATTCAAAATTGAAATCGGTAGTGATCAGGGTTTCAAAAATAATTCTGCCAAATTGGACTACAAATGGTGACTAGGAATTTATATCTGGCAATTAACTTTTTTATTCTGTAAATGGAAAAATGACACCTCAAAATTGAAATCGAACATGGGACCTTTGACTTAGTACGCCCATGCTTTTACACAACTAGTAAATAGCTCTGGGTGCTAGAGCAATGGCATAATAAATCCAAGGTCCTGGGTTTAATGCCCGTGTTTAGACATCATTTTTCAATTTAAATAATATGATATATAGATACGGCTATAAAGGTACATAACAAAAATTGTCAATTTAATTCATCATTATTAACAAATTTATTAAAAAAAAATATATATATATAATGTATTGACTACTACATAATATATATACAATTAAATATAATACTGTGTAATTATATAAAGTACATATATTATATTTATATAAATCTAATACAAATAGGATATATATGTATATCTATTATACATAGACTTTTATATATAGACCCTATAAATGCTTTAATTATTCATGTGTATTATTATATTTACTTACTAAACTAATGTAAACCGGGAATAAATGCACTCTGGAATAAGTGCCAAGATAATTTAATCTGGTTTGCTGAGGATGGGTAGGACGGGGTTCGAATCATGGCCTAGCGTATTGAGGATTATTTTCATCAATGGTTTCCTACTTTACCTCTTCATAAATATGTTTACACTTCCTCTAAAATATACCTTCCTTATCTCTATCACATTATTGTAGTTAATTATGTATTGAATAGGATGGGTAGTAAGACGCTGAGAAGCGAGATCTAAAACTAATGTAAAGTGTGGTCTATGTCTTTTAAGTAAATAAAACACATCCCATTCAGACCAACTTTCTCTTTTGGGAGCCCTCCAAATATAATATTACCCTTGTGGTCTTTCTTCAACCTCATGTTCACAACAATTATCCAAAGAGTTTGTACTCGAGAACTTCTTGTTTGTTGTCAAAGTAAAAAGAAGAGATGGGGGGGGGGG
>CABFOV010000216.1:187729-201047 GCA_902141375.1 Timema poppense
GGGGGGGGGGGGGGAGTTGGGTTAGGGAGAAATTTGTATAAACAAAAAAGTGAACCTACTAGCATTTAATATTTTCTCGAAGGAATACTAGAAAAGCTACTGTTTTGTTGAAAATAATAAGTTTTGATTTATATAGAGATAATTTGGAAGATTGCGAACAAAAGTCGGCTAAGTGACACATCAACCCAATTTTTGTATATGGAATTAAAATAAAAATCAATTTTTTTTTATTTATTTTTTTACAAATCGTACCATAATATTAAATACGGCCTTATAGATAGCAGCATTGGTTGTTAGTCGTGATTACCCAAATATTACGAGACATTACTGAATAGTGTACACTTCGTTTATCGTGAAAGTTAGCAAGCATATCTTGCTTGATTCCATTATGGTATAAACTTAGGGCTGTAGTATATCACGTCGAGGTAAGAGTGTTTTCTTTCCTCGTGAAAGAATGTCAACTAAATTTCAGAGAAAATATAACCTAACTTATTTTGTTGTTCTTATTCCCTCAAATTATTTATAATTAGTTGTTTGTAACTGTCATACAGACAATGTATTGAACTATGTGTTAAGCACATCACATAGTCAAGAATAATATTAAGTTATTTTCCATACAAAAAAAGGAAGCTTTGTTTCCAATATTAGCTTGTGACTATACTCTGATTTTGGTTTGAAGAACAGCTAAGAATACTCAAACATATTTCTTTGCGGCCAAAATTGATAACCTTTTACTATATTATTTTTGTTGTTTTATATGTATTGATAATATTTATTAAAAGTGATAGCTGTAGATTACATGACATGATATATGAATATATTAAAAGGGATTTAGTAGATTTTGTAACTAACATATAATACTGTTTTTCCTTCCAAATTCAGGGTATAGAAGTACTTGACATCACATTTTTTTTTGATTTTTTTCTACCCCGTTCAAATTTGCTGATTTTTAATGTGAAACGTGCCTCACTATTCATATGGGATGTATCATATTTTACACTAATGGAATAAGAATGAGAGCGATAAAATTAATATTAAATATACCCATATTTAAGTGTGGGAGGAAGGGGGGAAGTGGCGTACTATTTAGGGAAATGAAAAATCCCTCAGCGTACCCATGCTGGAATCGAATTCCAGCCTTCCCCGATACGTGAGAAACAGTCCAGAGTAGGTTGATCATGCCTTAGTTCTAAATGTGTACGTACGAAGTTTTCATGAAAGTGACAGCTAATCATTTATAAGGTGAGCAGTTCAAATTTGTCTTTTCAACGCAAATGTGAGTCAAATTATCTATCCTCTTCGGTAAACATGTAGTTTTTTTTATATTTTCAAATGACTCTCTCGTGTTACCTCGCCAAA
This sequence comes from Timema poppense, assembly GCA_902141375.1. Taxonomy (NCBI): domain Eukaryota; kingdom Metazoa; phylum Arthropoda; class Insecta; order Phasmatodea; family Timematidae; genus Timema; species Timema poppense. The sequence continues at coordinate 189,089 of CABFOV010000216.1, forward strand.
CGATATAAGCGACAAGTCGTATGAAGAAGCCAAGATGTAAAAGGGTGGAAAAGGGGAGTTTGGAGGGTGCAACCACGCCACTTCGTATAACCTAGTTTCCAAGACAAGAGCCTATGTAAATGAGGGGGAAAAAGACATTTTCCTAGGAGATGGGTTCTCTCCTCGTAAGAGATTTTCATACTCTCCCTCCATTTACTTCACTCATTCCTTCACCATCCTATACTTTTAGCCATGCTTCACCCCCTCCCCTCTCTTACCCCTCCTTACCAACCCACTTCGCGCGCGACTTATTCAAATTTAGAACACATTAAATTCAGCTGACTTTAGCTGTCACGTGGTTTTGGCAACGAACATTTTGGGAAAGTTGGCTTTTCCGAGAATTCAAAGTTAGATTTCCAGTGAGTGGGTGAGAGAATGCGAGAGAGTTGGGTGTGAGTGAGAGAGAAGAAATATGAAGCTAAAACCAACCAACTGCGTTGTTTTACGGAAGGGTAAATTTAATTAAATTACATTTAATTAATGTTTGGATAGTTTGAAGATGAAATGCTTTCCAAAATATTTAGATTCAGTTATGGAGTTGGATCAAATTATTAAAGGCGCTACTTCTTGTTGTAAATTAACACTATAATTTGAAGATCATTAGGTATAAATATTTATCTTATTACAAACAGTGAGGTATCTTTTTTTATATAAGACAATATATTTTCGTTTTTACTAATTATTGTAAGATTTATAAGTTTAATAAATATATACCCTTGTAAATGTTATTTTTATAATCTGTCGCAGCGGTGGTCACGTGACCTTTATCATTCCACTTGTTCACCGTCAAGGCGAAGAGTTTTATCGTGTGTTTTTTTCGATGAAATGTTTTAACACTAGAACGTTTTGATAAATTTATGTGATCCATATCAACACACAGATTTCAAATTATTGTAAATATGGCACTATCTGTATGGAGGGACAACATTTCAACTAATTTAAATTAGTTGGAAAAAGGCACTTAGGACACGGGAATCAAGCGCGGGACCTTTGTTTTAGCAAGCTAGTTTTACCACTGAGCTATTACGGATTAGTTCCTTGCGCAGGGTCATTATTCACACATAGTTTAATGCTGAGTCTGTAATGAGTGTGTGGGACACGTCAGATACATATGAGCAACCAATGGTATCGCAAGCTATTAGATACCACAGTCCTCAGTGACTCGAGAGAGGGCTGTCATGCTGTAGAGATTTGGCGCGCTAACTAAAGATACTGGGTTCGATTCCTAATGCCAAGTGTCATTTTCCAACAAATTTAAATTAAATATAAAAATTATGGCCTTATGGATGAGCTCGGTAGTTAGCGGGAAAACTCCCACATCAGCGTGTAGAGGACACCATCTATTGCAACAGGGTTTCTTGGACCACGTGCTCGCTGGTGGCGATAGGGTCTGTTGAGGGTTGCAATTCTGCGGGCGGTTATCCTAATGAAATGTTAAGTAAATTTCCTCCATGATTTCTTCTCATTCATGCACTTTTTAAAACCAAGTTACTATATAGGCCTATACATGGGCTTAGAAAAAAGTACAATATTTTGTCAAAATTAAGATTGAAAAAAAACCAGCATGTGGACTAAGCGAATGGATCTTTTAGTCTTGTTTACCAGTTACTGGGAGGTCGAAAGGTACGGAGGTTTTCTAATCCTATATATATATATATATACCCTTCTTGTAAACGTAGGTACATTTCCAACCAAATCCTTTTTCACTCATTCTTATCCCTTATCAGATTAATATATATGGGTATATTTTGAACGGGTAGCAAGAGGCGGTATTGTTTTCTCCCCCTCCTCCCACGCAAATACAAGCAAATATCTTTTTAAAATTCTATATCTTTAATTACTACCCCCACTAGTTTTATTTAAATACGTGTAGCACGGACGTACTGCGTGTGAGACAAGAGTAAAAAAAAATGAAAAAAATATATCAACATAAAGATATTTAAGAAATAAAATACGTAAACTAAATACTTTCTCGTAGAACATCATAATACAAAGAAATATGTGATGACTCAGCCTGAGATCCAACTATTTACGTAATGAATGGTTGATTAGAATAGTTACCCGCTATGTCTTCTCTATAAGGCGTCGAACAAAAAGTTGAGAAAGGTATGCTGATCATTGGTAGTTATCATTACTACACGGTCCAAGTTAGAGGCACCCAGCAGCTAACCAATCTGTTGGTCGGCGGGAGTGAACATAAGAACAGGAAAGAAGGGGTATAAGGGGGGGCCTTAAGGTGGTAACCGTTGCCATCACTTCCAGGAGCTCACGTGAAGTGCTTAGAAGAAAAAAAAAAGTTCACCGACACGTGAAAAAAAAAAAGTGAGGTGTTTGAACTTTTCGTGATACTAATTCATTTCGAGTTATATACTTCACGTCAAAGACTGATCGAAACACTCGATTTTTTTTGCTTGTTGGTTGGTTCTCATGGGAAGGATTTGATATTGAGTTAACAGTGGAAAGGTGGAAAGAGAAGACTTGAATATATATATATAATTTTTTTTTTTGAAAAATGCTACGTAGTCAAACAGATGCTTCCTTCTTTGTATTGGCATGCCATTGAATAGTTGGTCATTCCTTTGTGTGACTTAAGTGTGGTTACTATTGTCATTATAATTATTAGTATTATTATTAACTAGACGTCATACCCAGGTGGAAAATAGCCTAAGTCAACTTTCTTGCATGTCTCATTCACAGGATTTATAGTGTAGTCCAGCGAAAGATTTTTGAGCAAATATACAACTCAACTACCTTTTTTATAGATACATAAACCACATTTGTTATGATATTGGGAGCCTATATCTAAATAGAGTCCATACAATCATCGACAAAATTAGATTGCCAGGAAATATTTATCGTCCTTTGACCTCACAAATACACCCCCGCAGTACCTTACCATTATTATTATTATTATTATTATTAGCACCGCGTCTTACTACCCGTTCGGGTTATACGCACTTACGCTAATGTGTAATAGTAGGGTGATTGTGAGATGAAATGAAGGACCTACAGTTTAACGTGGAATCCGAACCACGGTGGAGGCCTGGCATTCCCCACATTCACAAGATGTCTTGTCAGAGGTGAAGGAAGGGTTTGGTAATCAGATAAATCTGTGCCGGGACCGAGGATTGAACCCCNTTGCCGGGACCGAGGATTGAACCCCGGCCGCCAGCATAGAAGTCTGACACCTTACCCCTAGACCGCCAGGTCACCCTTACCATTATCAAAGGCCGGAAACGCAAAATTTAGAAGAAACATACTCGAATTTGTGTGGAATAAAATGGAAAACTGTTTGGATATTTGATTACACCAGGTCAAATTGTACGTCCAACCCTCTCATAGCCAGAAAATAATACAAGATGAGACTACCTTGTGATCTTAAGATAAGTTTAAGGGACAGGTGGTCTCTTCAATTATTAACACGTGCTGCCTCTATTAAAAACTAACGATTTGTTCTGAAATAAGTCCATATTATTTGATATCAATAGTGGATTAAGTGGTTTGTGGCCCACTATTTTTGTGTTCCAAGAATCAACTTCTTTTACAAACACACCTGTGCACATGAAGACTAAGCATCCAGCTCGTTTAATCAAGTCTACCATTTCTAAGAAAGTCGAATTTCAAATTCGAGAGTAGGCCTATATTTGTAAAATGGTTTCCACTATATATTCACGCTAATTCGGGTACATTTTCTATATATTCAACCTTTATAATTACTATACCTATTAGTGAAACAGTGGATAGCCCGCTGAGCTCGTTGGACACTTTGCCAAAAATCTAACTCTTGTAAAATGAACCTTGTTTTCTTATCAATGTTCATATTTTCCACACACTTCCTATACCAATAAAGTTAATCTTTATTTTATATATATTTGGATCAACACTCTGGACCTGATGAATAGAGAATTTATCTCTCTTAAGACAGAATTATTGATTCTTTTATTCGTATTCAAATAACAAGCTCCAGACATCAAATCTCGCTTGGATCCATTTTTTAAAACTATATTTCATTTTTCTACATACTCACCTAATGTTAAGGTGCATAGAAGGGGACGCAGGTAAATGTCGATGGCATTGCTTTAAAAGCAATGTTTTAGCTGTTTTTGTAGTAATTTTCTTTTTTGCCCAAATAATTGAAGTAATAGCTTCAGTATAAACAAAAAGTATAATTTTCTTCACATGGTGTTCAACAGTTTTTGAATATTGGTCATGAAAATATTGGGCCGAATGGGTACAAAAACGCGGTGCTTAGTAAAACAATAAAAAAAAATAGTCGCATTAAATGNGCATTAAATGATTTTTTTTAATGAATAGAAAATGTTGTTATTAAATTATAGGACATCCTTGACGTACATTCAAAAACTATTGAAATAAGTTTCTAATAGAGAGTTATTGGGTTTGTTTTGAACAAAAGAAGTTTTGATAAAAAAAAAATACGGGCCTTTTTTCGAATCCCCTACACTCCACCTTAACTGCTTGTATATAGATAGAGATAATAGCTTTCCTGGTAAAATTACAGGTGGCTAAATCACAGAGGATGGAGTTGTATTAGTAAAGGCTTTGCTCATAATGGTGAAATAATAACATATTTAATCTAAGGCGGATTAAACGTTAGTGGGATGTTCAACTGCTAAGCGCTCAAGTCGATACATGAGTGGGAGAAAAGATCTGATATCACGTTTACCACTATATTGTGGCTCATTTGATAATATCTCTAGTGTAACAACCTTAGGATGAATTTAACTGACTTGCACACTTAAAAAACTTGAGATATCTCGATCGAATTGGTTCCATAATTGGGGAAATGTTTCAGAAAACGTTCCATCTCACATCTCTACTTAGAAAGACCTGCAACCATCAGGGTTTATCTAAGTACAAAAGGTTAAACAAAGCCCATCGAAGACCCCCTATTTCATTCACAGCCATCCACCCTCACGCTAACCGCGTGGACTAATGACCACCATATTTCATCAAGGAAGCTGAAACTTCCCTTACAAGGGGGGAGGGGGGGAGAGGGATTGTTTGGAAACAAAAGTTTTCTGGACAGGAAATACCGTGCGCTCAAATCGAGAACCAGGACATTATAAATCATCAAGAGATATACTTATTAATTACTGTCTAACAGAAAGCCACCCCCAACCCTAGGTCCCTCATATTTTGCCCCTTTTAGTGGCCCTAGGGCTGTTACACACACTCGTTAATCATAAGTAACTGCACTTAACCCCTTATTCAGGATATAAGTGGTATTGATAAATATAATTTCTAAACACCATTAAAATTACTCGTTGCGATACGGACGGAAAATATTATTTCTAGTATGGTCATAATCAAGAGCTTTTATTTAACTGCTACCTTGCTGATTCACACGTTCAACTTAGAGAAGGAAAATGTGCTCAATTGATGAGTTTCAAACCAATCACAATATTTCTGAGTAAGCTGTTCTATCAGTCTGGTGTGGTATGAAATAGTTTCATCTTAGTCTGCGCAATAATACACCAATTTTATTTTGAGAACAAATCAAAAATATTCCTTATTGTGAAATGTATCATATCTTCTCTATTCTAAGAAAATATATATGTATACAACAGTTTGTTTACTAGCAGAAGTATACCTACCTCCGGGTAACGCTTTTCTTTGCTTCAAACCGACAGAAAATTCTCTTTATTTTATTTATTATATAATATTAGTATGACAACATAGTTTTTATTTTATTTATTACAACATAGTTTTTAGTGAATTAAAAAAAAAATCTTACCAAAAATCTAAAATTCCAGCGCTGAGCTGCACATTCGTATGGGATATTAATATTTAGATTTCAGCTCTCTCTCTACGATATATATCACGAAATTCTCATTACAGACAAACAAAGTCTTAGTTTTATTAATATAAGAGATAGATAGATAGAAAATCTGAAGCCAAACGCGTTGGAAACAAGGTTTTTTGATCGGTTGTGACAAAGCATCACGGGCCAAAAAAATAATTTCTTCAAGAACTTGTGCTTTATTCAAGCAGAATGGACTTTCTACTCCTCTCCCTCATTTTGAGCCCACGTGTGAACAAAGCATCAGGACTTGACCATCTTGTGACCACCACACAAATCTTTGTTATAAATGTTACACTACGTGACCACTGCCTGGCGGCAACGACTCAGACGCAAAAGTGAGAAAATTTGGGTCACACATATAAATAACTAAACTTTACGTTCTGGCTTTATGATCACGTTTACCAGGTCACAAGTATGACCATACCTAAGGTCCATTTATGTAACTGTAATCAAAATCATTTTATTTGGTTATATTACACTCACAATATAATTGTAATGGTAATAATAATAATAACAAATATATTATTTAAGTTCTCAGATACTCAGTCAAATGTATAAGAGGATTTTAGTTGGAAGAAACGTTTAAGAAATACATACCGTAACTTGGGGCTACTTGGACCCTGGAAGTTGCTAGGACCTAAAACAAAAAAAAGTTTTAAATCACTCTCGGGTCTGCTGTCTTAATAGTATAGACGTGATTCGCCATTTCTTCAACAGGTAACAGCACTAGCGATTGCCTGAGGTGCTAAACTACGTTCCAGTTTTATTCCCGCCATTCTTTAGTTGGGTTTATGTTGTTTTGTGATAAAAACAAGAATATTTATGACCTGATAACTTCCACCTTCACTTCTTTGAACACTGCAGTTACACGAAGGTAAACGAAATCTACTTTTCATATATAATCCTTAAGAAAATAACACAGTCAAATATATAAGTAGTGACTAGTGTGCTGATAAATTAAAAATGGAGATACTTGATAAAGTATACTGGATAAAGTGACTTATTTTTTTCTGAAGATTCTGAGGATGAAATACATGTGCCAATCAATGAACCTTTCCGACTCATTCAAAACCTCCAGCTTCAGATTCACCCTTTCTAAATCCTGTGGCAGCTAAAGGAAAGGACGATGATAGAGTCACGCTAAAAGTATCCTTAAAGGTATGGAATTTGGTTCTTGTGTCATGAAATAACATGGTATTTCCGGGTTTGGTAATGAGCATCGACGATAATGGCGCCATTGTTGCCTGCATGGCACCGACCAAAATGTCTTGGAAATGTCCTGGAGCAAAGGACATTTTGTACTAAATGTGGTGCGCTATAACAAAGAAAATCAATCCACCCACACTATTATATGTCTGACAAATAATTGATTTATACATCTGCAATAGGGGTGTTCCAAATCCACTTTTTCAGATCGAAGTGAGCTCCAATCCAATTTATGAAATATTCACAAAGCCAAATAGAAATTCGAAAAATTTTTGCGGGTGGTTTTATGATAGAAAAATATTATTTTGTTATTATTTATACATAGAATAGTTTTATTCACTAAAATTAATTGAAATTATTTTTATTGTTTTAGTATGATTAAGATACAAGTAAATTAATTCAGTTTTTTTTTATATAAATATTAATTTTTAATGCATAGACTACCAAATCTCATAATGAGATTATTTGAACATTAATTGAGTATTTTAGTTCTCAATATTTTGATGACTGAAGCTTCATAGTTGTTGAAGCCAAGCCGAATTTTAGAAGCATTGCACACCTCTAATATTTATGTAAATATAGGTTTTATAATTTCTTCCAAAATGGTGAGTTTAATCCCGGTATAAGTATAACAAATAAATAAAAATGTCTAAGATTCATATCACACACAAAAATGAGATACATCCTCCACTAAGAATGATTCAACCTCATCCTCTAGATCCTAATTTCAACGGCAAAACCCACGCACCATGGCGAACAGACAGCAATAAATATCAGAGCCTATTATTTATTAGCTTCACAGAAGGCGTGCTCCCAAACGACACATTTTCCCTCAACCCCTCTTGATTCAGTTTTTGAGTTATTCACCCCTCAACCTCATACCCCTTCAACATACCGTATATCAAGAAGGAAACTGTAGCCAGAATCAACAACAGGAAAAGGATCATTATAGGGAATAACGACATTCTCTGTCCCCTCCCCAATTTATTTCCCCCTTCCTCCCTTTTATTTTATTCAAAAGTGTGAGCCATCACTGGGCTACTGACCACTGACCCCTGACCAATACACAACACGTGCCCACTGCTGTATGACGTCACTTGCTTGGGAGTATTAGCCACGTGACTAACAAATAGTTCGAATGAAGTATCGCCTTTATTAGCGATCCGATAAGTATGGTCTTTAATATGTCACGGTTTGTTGAAGGAGGGAGGCCCGCTGCATTGGACATTGTATAATATAGCAGTTGAACCGTGTGATTCACTGCATTATTAGGTTAACTATCACTATTATATGCTATTTATATCTAATGGATACCTACCCGCATCAGTGGGCGCTTGCACAATGGCGTCGGTATCGTCTCGTATGGTTTGTCAATGACGGGAAGGTCAGGGTTTGAATCTGGACCACCCGCACTAGGGGGTGAGCCATGGATTAGAGCTGTTTTTTTCCAATGGCGTTATAGTCCCAGCCTCCTACATCGGGGGCTACGCCAAAGAGCTAGATTGTTTTGTTTGCTTTTCCCACTGACTTGGTGGTCGTAATTAGTATCCCGGTCCGATGTGCTGGAGGTATTTTGTTTTTCTTCACGCAAATTAAGGTACTTCACCTCTTAAGCTCGTCCTTAATCATTCCCACTCTATTTGTGTAATTAAAACGTAGATATCCTCGACGTGTGGTGAGCCACGATGTCAAAAAATTAAAAAAATATTCCTGGACAGGGCTACTGAGAATAATTTTAGATATTACCTCCCCTTTTCCTCCGCGTGGATATGGATACATTTCTTTTAAATTCTAGTTTACTTCCCCATACTTCATTATTATAAACTATATGGATAGGCCAGATGGGTAGTAAGATGAGGATCACACAAATACATGAATTCCATTAATACCACCTTTATATTTTTTCTCTCCCTCCCAATGAAGTAAATATTTTATCACAAATTTATATTAGAAAGTTTAGTTAAGGTACTAATGATTCTTCAGAGGAATTCAATACTCGGGAATTGACTTTGTTATAATTATATATATATATATATATCAAAACCAGTGCTTTGGTTGGATATTTAAAGTGCATATAAATTACTAGGTTAAGTTTTTTTTAGAAAGTGAAGTAAAATTCAATATAAAAGTTATCTATTAGCTCTTCAAACTACATTTTTTTTAATATTTTCTTGCCCTTTGCTTGGATATTTACAGGAGTTTGAAGCTATTATTTTTATTAAGATGGATTGAGAGCTATTCTCCTTTTTATTTTCAATAAAAAAAGAAAGATTAAATCAATAAATATATTAGGTAGAGTTGGTCTACATAAATTCTAGGAAGAGTAAACAAAGAATAAATTAAATTTGCCTTCGATGAAAGAAAAATACTCATCGGCATTTTAGTATTCAAATGTTTATTATTTTGCACAGCGTTCTATTTATATCCTTCTGGAGCAGTCGCATATTTACAAATATAGAGGAAGAATAAGGAAGGTTCAATCTTAATTAAAACTAATAACACCTTTTGTTCATTATGTAAAGTGTAAAACCATTTAAAGGAAAAAACAGCACCATTATACTCGGCCGAAATTTTAAGTCCAACCTTTTCGTCACAGACAGATCAAACTAAATGAGGTTGGCACCTAAACTTATGTGACCATCAATGATTTTCATCCAACAAATAAATAAATAAATTTGTATAACGACTTGGTACTCCATCTTATTGATTGATGTTTCACGTCCATAAACGTGCAAACGAACTCAATGTTAAGTTTGTCTACTCTGTTTTTCAATTTACAAGAAAGTCTACTTTTCACCAGAAGGGGATATTTAAATGTGATTTTTTTCCTTTGGTATATTTACCTTATATCCCTCCTTATGGAGGTTCGCTTACTCTCTAAAATACCTTCCTCATCCCCACCTCTTAAATTAAATCGCTAAGGGACTCACCTATCAAATCACTGAGACGCGTTGAAGAAGTTCAGAAATCTCGTGTTGATTAAGAGACGGTTTATTATTAATGGTTCATACCCAAATGATGGTGAACATGGACGTAGTTACTTGGGTGGGGGGTAGAAGTGGAATACATCATCCCCTACCAATTATCTGCATGGACGGAAAACCCTTAGTTAGGTACTGAATTTGTAAAACATACAAAATAAATAGTCCCGCAGTGGAGATGTAAGGAGAGTAATTTTTAACGCTACCCGCTTCGGTGGCTGAATGGTCATAGTCGTCATTCTCGCAATAAATTGGACTCTTGATGAGAGAAGCCGGGGTTCCAATCGCGGGTAGGTGTACTTAGGATGGTTTTACACTTTACCTCCATTCAAATTACTGTACTATTCTTCTAATTTCAACCTTCATCATCATTACTACCTTAGCTTAGCTACTAGCTAGTACATATGCGTATAACCCGTATGAGTGGTAAGACGGGGGGAGGGGAGGGGATAAAAAATCAACAATAAAAATGCTAGTACAACATATTTATATATTATTTATATTAACATAGTCTAATAGAATGATCAAATTTAGTGAAATTGAATAGGAACAACTCAAAATGTGTGCACATTTTTCAAACTTGAAAACAAACCACAAATAAATATCATAAAAAATAAAAACATGATTTATTTAATCATTTTATTTCGTTGACATGACATTTACCTTTCAGGAGAATGTACAATATAAAACCCAATCTCACATACAAAGAGAAATCGCAGTTTAGAATTTAGCGACCTGTGTTTATGGTTTGGTTGATTTGTATAATTAAAAGTGTTCCTTTATCAACGAAAATTTTACATGTAAGTTTTAAAAATGTTTATTTAATTTGAGCTTCCATTTATAAAGCATTGATATATATATTCATACAAACCGATTACTACCTAATTAAAAGAAAACTAACTTTTATTATACGTGTGTATGTGTAAATGACGTGTTAACGCTAGACTCCCAAAATTACCATTATATATTAGGTCTATATATCTTTTTTAGGCAATGAGTTTTATTTACTATCTGTTCGGAATAAACGTCTATGTACTAATCACGCTTATGTGCTAGGGATGAGGAAGGTGTAATTTTAGAGGGACCGTACACCCATTTGAGTAGAGAGAGAGAGAGTGTAAAACCATTTAGGGAAAACCACCCTCAGCAAACCCGACCTGAATTAGAACCCTGATTTACCAGTTATAGGCAGTCATGTCTATTGTGAGAGTGATGCATAACTTTTCATGCATATTCAGATTGAAAGTTAGGTTATGTTAGGTTTGGTAATATTGACAACAGCCCATCATACACAGGCTTGAAAACTAGTAGCATACATAATTTGCAGCTTGCTACAACTCCATTTGGGACTTTACCACAAGCCACTGAAAACAGTCAACCCTGCCTTCTCCCCCACCTCCCCCCAATAAATTGTATTGATCTCACTATTCTACCCCACACTCCCCTCCCTCATCTTCACCGATAAATAAGAACTAGCAACACCAATGTAGGTGAAAGTTGTCAGTCAACATGTTCCCAAAGGATTGAAAAAGTTTAAGTTTTAAAGTTTATTATGCCAAAAAATTAATTAAAAGTTGAAATTCATTAATTTTAACCTAAATTTAACGCGAAATGTCGCGGTTCTGAGATCAAAACAAATATTTAGAACCATAGGTCAAGCCTTCCTCAAATAAATCAAGTATTTTTCTACAGGATCACAACAAAAGATATAAAATAATTGTGTATTGTTTTGGTGGTTTTTTAATCTTAATAATCAGCTTTTTCATCATAAATACAAGTGTGAGGATTGCTCCCTTCAAAAGGCCGGTGTCCTTAATACCCTAATCTTAAACGCAACAAAAAACACATTAATAATATTAAAAATACTTTTAAAAACTGTACGTGGCGGGATTTTTTTTTGGGGGGGGGG
>CABFOV010000216.1:208025-226690 GCA_902141375.1 Timema poppense
ATATATATATGAATTATCGGTGCTTTGATAAAACATGAATATTACAAAATCATATATTTGACCCCACTCTTGTTGATTGAAGAAGATAATGTCTAAGTCTGAATGAGCTTTGTGCCCCTTTACCTGCTTGCTTATATAAAATCAACATTCCTGTTGAGACCTTCACTACACACAAGTTGGAAAGGGCTGCAGGGGGAGGGCAGAGCAGTTTTTAGAGTTCAAATAAACTTTGTACCGTCTTTACATTCCTGGTGAGTCACTCACTATACCATGTCTGGAAAGGGCTGCAGGAGGATGGGAAGCCATCATTTTTAAAACAGGTATTTGTATTCCAATTCTAAGTGGAACACATGATTTTATCTGTCAAAAGATTTTAAATTCATAGCTTTTATTTATAAAGTGCACGTTATATTTTTTATTCATTTGCAATCATTTTATGTGTATTTAGGATGCTTTAAACAAAATCATCTACCTAAAGCGAGTCGTTTGAGGCAAATTATTACTGAATTCGGAGAGGATATTTTTTTATACAGAGAGTGAAATACTTTTCTATGAAATATGTGAAGTGAAAGAGGCTGGCATCAGATAAAAGATTCAACCATTCAACAGCATATCAGTCGCAACAAACATGTCCGTGGTATTCAGAATATCGATAAAAATAAAACCTCTCCATTATTACTTGCAAAAAATGCATTCTCGAATCAAGAAAAATACTTAACATTTTATAAAGATTTGTGTGATGTTCTGGTTTCTGTGAACATTCCTTTGTGTAAACTGAGCAATTTTAAATTAAAGGATTTCCAGGGACTGTTTAGGGGTCATTCTATTCCAAACGAGTCCATACTGAGGAAAAACTGGAAATAGACAGACCAGGAGATATATTTTTGCTTACGTTTATAGTGTAAATAATAACTCTTGTAATAAATACATAATATTATGGAATTTCAATCAAATTTTGTAGGCAATTTTTTGCAAATTTAAATTCATTATTTAGAGTTTATAGAGTCATTTTCTAGATAATTTTTTTGGCAACTATAAGGCCATTAAAATTGGGTCCTGGTCATAAGAATAAGTCTGTTAGTTTTGAAAATGTGATACCAGCACCTTCAGGGGTACGCGATTAATCTATTAGTTGGATTTAGGTTTTTTAAATATAATTGTTAACATAAAAATAGGTTTATTATTATTATTATTAGCACCGCGTCTTACTACCCGTTCGGGTTATATGCACTTACGCTAATATGTAATGGTAGGGTGATTGTGAGATGAAATGAAGGACCTACAGTTTAACGTGGAATCCGAACCACGGTGGAGGCCTGGCATTCCTCACATTCACAAGATGTCTTGTCAGAGGTGAAGGAAGGGTTTGGTAATCAGATAAATCTTTGCCGGGACCGAGGATCGAACCCCGGCCGCCAGCATAGAAGTCTGACACCTTACCCCTAGACCACCAGGTCACCTAAAAATAGGTTAAAAGACAGATTGCTCGAATCTCGGCTGGTAGACATTGTTGTTCCCATGACATCACAAACAAGACACTTATACTAATAACTAATACTTGTAAAGCAATTACAGTAGAACCATCATAATCCGAACTAATTAGGACCGGGGGTGGTTTGGATTATCAGCTCGTTTGGATTAGAAAGCACGCATTTTATTTTAAAATAAGACAAATACAATACAATATAATAAGCCACAGTACAATAATTTTTTAACCAATGTGAAGGATTAAGATGCAAAAATATAGGCTGTGTAATATTTTGATAAAAAAAATCTAATCCCTAATGAAAATAATACATCAGTATTTGGGCCCATTATTCTAAGGTGCGTTCGGACTAACAAGTTTTACTGAATTATAATATATGCTAATACAAATAATGTTTTGTAGAATGTGTTTGAAACTTAATTTTCTTAAGTTAAGGATAGCTAGAAATTTGGGCCTATACCCTTAAGATATAATGAATTGTAAATGCTTAAAAAGATACTACGCATACTCACACTTCTTTAAAAATACCACTTTTGACCTCATTAATTTTTTGCGCCGATGCATTGCAGAACCCATTTTGAGTACCACTTCTCTATAAGATTAGGCTTTTTTTTCGGAGGCATCACAAATATTGGGCTACAAAAATATGCTATGATCTGTGATTAAAAATGCTAGCGCTAATTCCACATTACAGTTGGCCCAAGCATACCCGTTATGAGGCAAGGTTGTTCATAGACACATAAATACATGTAAATACAAATTATAGAAATCTCTTCGTGTAGTTGTTCCAGTGATTGAAAAATGTGAGGTTCGTTTATGTGGAGGGAAAGGGGAAAAAAATTGCTTGTCATAGAAAGTAACACTTTTCCATTGGCCTATCTACACTGCTACTGGTGGTAAAGTTCACTGGAGATGTGAGAACAAAAAGTGTTAAGCAAAAGTGTACAAGGACAACATAGGTAGTAACGCTATAATCGTTGGCGATACAAATCATAATCACGGAGTGCTGAAAAATATAAATAGGCAAGTTATGAGCAATGGTGTAAAGCGAAGAGATAAGAAAACTCTGCGTGAGAGACCATTGAATCTCGTCCATTTTGAATTGGCATAACGTCATTCAAGATATATTACAACACATGGTAATGATTTGGTACGAAAGAACATTTACGTGGCCAGACGCGATGCTGTTCAGAAACTAAAGAAGTATTAAAGAATGTTGAAGGTGTAAAGATGACTGAATTTGTGGTAGTTCAATATAGATTTTTATTAGATAAAGTTGAGGTGGTATCTAAAAGAAAGGCTCGTACGTCAAAAATGTATTATGAGTTAAAAGCAGTTAAAGTTCAAAAGAAAATATTGTAATCGTTAAAAATATCCATCAAGAGATAATGATGATGAATCTTTACGTTTTATATGTGCATTAACATAAAGTGGATTTTATATTCTGTCGGTACCAAGAAGTTTGATTGAATGTGACCCTAGACATCAAATAAGGGTTAGATACTTTCTACTTACTTAATTACTATAGTTTGTACTTATATGTTTTAATACGTCTATGCATAGCCTTGTCTCATTATAGATATACGTGGCCCAACTGTAATGTTAATAAGTTTAATAGAGCAAAATATTTTATAATCCTCCTGATCAATGAACTTGGTTCAATTGTAATGGGCTGTTTATTACTTACTCAATTTACATATGGTATCTTCACATCCCTTTTTAAGGTACCAACGATAAATATGTATCTAAGGAATAGTTTTTCTTATCACTGCGTCTTACTATACGTTCGGGTTATACGCTTATGTACTAATTTCTCTAATGGTTTTAGGGACTATGAATATTATATTTATAGGAAGTGTACCGCATTTGCATGGAGAGAGAGAAATTGGAAAAACATTTTGGAAAACCACCTTAAGTACACCCGACCAAGTTTTGAACTTATATCTCCCCGTCATCGACAGTCTAATCTACTGTGAGAATCAACGTGTTAGACCATCCGGCTATCGAAGCGGGTAAAGGAATAGTTAGATATAAAATAAATCTAGTTCAAATATTTAATGTACCGTATACATTTTCTTAAAATAACTTTTATACTTGAAATATATTTTTAAACATTTTTTTAGCACCGCATCTTACTACCCGTTCGGGTTATACGCTTTTAAGTACTAATTACTCTAATGGATTAGGAATTGGGAAGGTTGAATTAGAGGAAGTGAACCCGCATTTGCGTGGAGAGAGAGAGTGGAAAACAATTTAGGAACAACCACCCCCAGTTCACCCGACCGAGATTCGAACCTTGATCTCCCCGTCCTCAGCAGTCGGGCTCAACACGACAAGCGCGTTAGCCAACTACGCCATCGAGGCGGGTTATACTTGAAATAAAAGATATTAAGAGCCCATCTCACACCTGATTAACCGGTAAGGTAGCTAAAACTATACTACGCTTAAACCAGATAATATATATAGTTGATATTTTCTGATTTCTTCCTTTGAAAATAGTAAAATTATAATCTTTATAATGGATTTTAGAATTGTATATTATTCTTCAATTTTATGGTATTTCTTAAAATATGGTAACATAGTCTCAGTTACAATGTTTCATAAAGTGTAATAATTAAATACACACGTCACGATGGAACGTCTGGTTTGAGCTGTATTAACTATCTTTAGATTATCCACGAGATGAAACGGGCTCTTAAAATTAAAGAATACCATTTAATCGTAATTTGAAGCAAAATAACAACATACTGTTGAACACGGCAAGGGCCTAGTATCAATCTACGTTTAAAAGATCCGCTTCGGTGGCCGCATGTTCTAAGGCATCATTATCACAGTAGATTAGACTACTGATGAAGGGGAGATTGAGGTTCGATTCTCGGTCGGGTTTACTGGGGTAGTTTTTTCCTAAATTATTTTTCTACTTTCCCTCCACGCAAATGCGGATACACTTTATATAATTATAACCTTTCTTATCTCTACAACCATCAGCGTAAATAATGCATAAGCGTATATTCCGAATGGGTTGTAAAACAAGCTGTTAAACATAATTAAAATCTCAAATTTATCATTTGACTATAGTTAAGAAAAAAAGGACCAAGTCTAGAGGGGAACCCCTAGAATCTACACTAAAGACTATGTTGGGAAAACGTCACTGTAGATAGAACTACCTCTTTGATGTAGTACTAAAGTTAAGTCAGGCACAATAACCGTGAGAATTACTCTACCGGTAGAAACAGTAATCTTATTAAAATCTTGACTGCTCTGTAAAAGTCTGAATGAAAGAATACATTTTTGGGGAAGTGTGGTTGGTAATGTGAGACGAAGGGGGTGAGGTGGCTTAGTGTGTCATTACAAGACTGTAATATCCCCTCCACCGTCACAAGCATCCCACAAAGTTACCCCCACTTCCTCAAGTATCGATACGACCACACAGAGCACAGAGGTTGAAAGAGTGAATACCCCGTTTCAACAATTTCCTCTATTACGAGCCACATCTCAAACGAGGGTTCATCTGTGACTAACACGCTATATACCTTTCTCTCTCTCTCTCTCTCTCTCTCTTCCATCAGCTGTCGGAACAATGCCACAAACAGATGCCTTTCACCAAGGGGTAAAGAGGGAGGAGGCCGCCCAATAAATCCAAGCCCAAGAGCCCAATTTCAATCCATTGTCCGCTATATCGGAGAATACGGATTAAGTTTCCAAAATAAGGGTAATTAGCTTTTATTATTTGGAAGGGATTTTCTGAAAGCTAGGCTATTCCTGACAAAGTCGAGAAGTTGTTTGTTACAACCCCGCATCAGTGAACACAAGGTATAGGACGTATGCAACGTTTGCTCTGGTTTCATTGGGAAGGGAAAGTCGGCAGTCTAACCCCTTTTAGATATAATGGTGTTTTTTTTTCCTAAATAGTTCTCCATCATTCCTACATGCAAATGCAATTATATTTTCTATAAGTTCTACCATCCTCGTCACTAATTACTTTAATTGAACGAGTATATCACGGATGGGTGGTAAGACTCAGAGAAAAAATATCACCCTTAAGAATAGATTCAAACTATATCTGAGGCGATGAATGATTTTCGTAAGGCATTAAGCTCTCACATTGTGCTATATCGCTTTCTGCGGAAAAAAATATGTTTCTAATCCCAACTGGAATATTTAGGATAGTTTTCTATGTGAACTTAATTAAGGTTTTATAACATTTTCTCTTCATACCAATAAGAATATATTTAATCTAGCCTACTCTAATTATGGTGGGAGAGTATGAACATGAGCTAAGGGCATTTTTTTTGCAGTTTTTATTGACAAACCTTTTCTGGGTATAATATATTAAATATTACTCTAGTACAGATTATCTCTAAGTGGGGTCTTCGAAGCTCGTCCAGGGGGTCCGTGAGATAATCCACGGAAGTCACACAAACAGTTCTATTCCTCACATAAATTATCAGTAATTATAAATATACAAATATAGTACATGTTATATTTTCATTTTCATTCTTTTAATATTTATAAAAAGAATTATGTCTAAAAATACATAAATAAAATACATACATTTATTTTATTTAGAGTGTAATTAAATTTAAATCAATAATATATTTTGACTGATACATCCCTATAATAAACTGTAAATTTATGACTAACAATTTTAATAATTTATCCTACATCCTGTAATGATAGTGATTCAGATCAATCTAAAATATATATAAAAAGTCACGGATGAAGGTAATTTTTCTTTAAAGTAATATATGTAGAGTATCCTTTTAAGATTCATCCATGAAGAAACACGCGCTTCTCAGAAATAATGTGAAAAGGATTACACCTTTAAAATATATTTTTAATACCATATTTCCTGTTAAAAGAAACAACTCCGCAGTATTTGGCAAATACGCCAATTCCCTATACCAATAAGAAGCTAGCCTTCACAACACCTGTCACCAAGACTCTTTCTATTAGTTAGTTTTTACACTGTTGACGAGGGGGAAAAGATGCAAGGGGTAGGTCATATATAAACTGTTTGTGCGTATCAGCCAGCCAAGCCAAGCTACAGACAGAGGGGAAGCCAAACATCCACGCACAACGCAGTCAGAGCCACACATTGGCAGTCACAGTCTAACACAGTATAAAATAACTTAAATTAATATCACAAGTGTGCATTGATGTAAAGCATTTAATTGGAGTATGTATAAGTAATTAACAGATGTCATTTAAATAAACCGTGTGTTAATAAACAGCCATCAATAGTTATCTTTCTTTAATTCAATTAAATATAGTGTACCGTTCTAATTAGTGCTCGACCACGGAGCTATAGACAACCTAAACATCATCATAGCATTGTTATATCAGGGAATTAATCCGTAGTGTTTCAATGGACGCCCAAAGCGGGGCGATTTGATTCAATAGTGTTACAATCAGCTGTTCCCTGGTTTGAGGGTCCACGTATCTAAGACGTTTGAGAAAGGCTGTTCTAGTAGAAAAATAGAATTTAATTTTCTTCACATGGTAATATCAACTGTTCTTGAGTATTTGTCATGAGCATAGAGGTAATAGACGAGAATTTTTTTTTTAATAAAGATACATTCCAGGACATAATAAACAGCTGTTGAGACTACCATGTGAAGAAAATTAAATTCTATGTTTCCAATAAATTTTATTTCTTATGACCAAAATAATGTGTTGTTACTAAAAACTGCATAAATACTGACCTTTATTCGCGTCACGTAGGCTATACTCCCACCTTTTACCTACACCTATGGTGAAGTCAAGAGCAAACATTGTGTTAAAAGGGCAACTAAATTATTATTATTATTAGCACATGGTCTTACTACCCGTTCGGGTTATACGCAGGCAACTAAATAATAGGGATCTCAAAATAAATGGTTTTTTTAATTCTAGTTTTTAAAATTTTTAATCTAGAGTTTTCAAATCTCTTTTTGGATTACTCTACATCTAAAATTTTCACATTTTGTCCCGTAATCCATCTCACAGAAAAAATCATGTTTATAATAAATACATTGTAATTGCGTATTTTTAAAGTAATTATAAAAAACCACTCAAGAAAATTGGCCATGTTTGATCTGCACAAGTTCTCTATTACAAAAATGTAATGTTGAATTAATTTTAAAATTTCCCGGAAATGAAGTTAAACGGCAAAGAAATTAATAATGTACATAATTAAAACCCCGTAGTTTTTATGAACCTTTTCCATTTTGTTCCAACGCGATAACTTTCATTAAATGGGATTTGAGACCTTAGAATTGAGGTAAGTATAAAGAATCATGGGACTAGAATTGATTCTTTATTATTTCGATACCATTTAAGAACCGAACGTAACTTCGTATCGGAGAGTCTATCTTAATATCTATACAAAATAATAAATCTTTGCGACACTTGGGTGACTTTTACAGGACGCGAAGTTGATCTAGACAACATGCTGTGAACTACTTTGTGTTGGTTTTTTTTATTTTAGTTTGACGTCCAAACAGATGTTTTTCAATGCACACATCACACATACACAACACAATGTTAGACTGCTTACGGGGAAAAAAAAGGAGGGCAACGTGTTTGGCTGTACTTAAATATTTATGACACCCGCTCATTTCCATACAAAACGTTGCAGGATGTACAAGGAAATGATAATAATAATAGTAAAAAGAACAAGCATGGTTAAAGAATGCACTTGGTTATAGAGCTAGGTTCATTTAAAAGCGACGCTGACCAACCTATGTCTGTATAATAGTCGCGGCCGTGAATATAATTTTCTTTAAAAAATGTCAATATTATGTTTATTGAATCATAAATTTTTGTTAGTGAAAATATATTGTTAAGAGTCTGAAAAACCAACAATATGGCACAGCACTTCATGTTTGCTGAGATGGTTATATTTCCGTCTCACCTGAAACAACTTTTAGTGCATTTATTTTCAGTAATATTTTTGAAAAATAGAAGCCACAACTTTACTAAATAAAACGCTGCAGGTTTAGAATTATTTTATTTGGTCCCATCTTGTGCCCGTTTAAGATATCCGCATATGGGGAGATTAGCCTAATATCGCACCCATTTTAAAAAGCTTAATTTATGAATCCATTGGTCTCTAAAAATAAACAATTACCATTGTTCTGGTTTTATTTGTTAGTGCCCTAGCGTATTGCATGGTTTCATTTTGGTTTTATATGTATATAAAAATTTAAAAAATTAAATACAAAAAATATCAATTTCTGGTTTAAGAAAAATAGTGTTCCTAATTTCGCACAGGCTGTGCGATATTAGGCTCTCAATTATGTTAACTTTCAAATTATGTTAACTTTCAAATTATGTTAACTTTCAAATTATGTTAGGCATGGTAAATAAAAGTCAAGCAAGCATTTAATTCTAAGAAACTGTTTTAATATTGCCATTGTGTTTAAGAAAATGTTGTATTACAAAATTATATAAAAATATATCAAAATTAATAAGTCTTATAGCTCATAAACATTATAGAAATTTTCACATGAAAAACTCATTTCAATTTTTTACCCCCAGCTTTGAGCATCTAAGCTTCCAAACAAAAATCACAGATACATTATTTATAATCGTCGGTCCCTGAGCATTGCTCATGGCACCAAACACGACACTTGGTGCAGATAATCCATTGTTCTCCCTCCCTCCCCCCCCTTGTTTGTTGAATATGACTTGTTACAGTAAGGACATTCACAATCATCTTCACTGTCCTCTTCATCTGTGGATACAGTCAGAGGCTCAGCCAACTCTTCTTCACTTGATTCTGAAGATACCACTTTCAGTTTATTCCTTTTCTTTATTGCATTTGTTTCCTTTCTTTTGCCTTTTGGAACTTTAGTCTTCTTGCTAGCTCGTTTTATCCTTTCAGATGTTGATTTTATCCCTGGTTTCTTGCTTACCTTAATTGCTTTAGCGTCCTTCATTTTTCCTTTCTTTGTAATGTCTTCTAACAGCTGGTTCTTGTAAGGCGAGCTTGTAAGCACAGCGGCAGGACAGCTTGGTCTTCCTCTCGCTTTAGTGGTTTGGGCTTGTACTTTTAAGGAAGGAAGAGGGCTGATATCAGCTGGCATTATTTTAGGAGTCCCTACAGGCGATAAATGAATACTGCTAGAACCAAGATATTGGAGGCTGCTAGAACTAGGTTGTTGGATTTCTCTATAACCAGGATGTTGGATGCCGCTAGAACCAGGTTGTTGGATTCCACTGAAATAAGTTTGTTGGATTACACTGGAATAAGTTTGTTGGATTCCACTGGAATAAGTTTCTTGGCTCGTGCTAGAATCAGGTTGTTGGATGCTATTAGAACCAAGTTGTTGAATTCCGCTATAACCAGGTTGTTGGATGCCACTTGTCTCAGTTCGTTGGTTGTTGGATCAGAAGTATCGCCAACAGCAGCAAACTCATGCGGTTGAAAAATTTCACGGTTGAGGGGAAACAAGCCAGTTTTCCTGAAGCCGTGTTCTGCTGTCGCAACTGTAGCTGATTTGTTGTAAGCTTGACCCAACAGTCTTGCTATTTGATAGTGAGTTACAACTCTGCCTATGTTTTGCTTGATCCAAGATTCTATTGCTTGCGCGTAGTAAGACTTAAATGGTGCCATGAAAGATCTGTCAAGCGGCTGCATTTTGTGTGAGCAGTGGGGTGGCAAACTTACAATATGCACCCCATTATCTCGGGAAAGGTCTAATAATGGCAGGTTTCTGGTATGTGAGTAATGGCCATCCAAGACCAAAACCACAGGATCGTCTTTGGTGGGCTTCACATTGGCCAAGAACTGCTCCTGAAACCATTTCAAAAAACTTTCCATTTCTATCCATCCAGATTTATGGCACGCTGCAGTACTTCCGTTTGGGGCCCCATCAAGGAGCTCTGGTTTCATATTCTTTCTAGGAAACACCAAGAGTGGTGGAATAAAGTGGCCCGTTGCACTCATGCATGTAACCATTGTCACCAAGGAACCCCTCTCTGCCGAAGTAACTGCCCCAACTTGACGCTTACCCTTTAAAGATATCACTTTGCTTAATTTGTGCTGTACAATTGTCAGACCTGTTTCGTCGCAATTGTACAATCTGTTTGGAGAATTTTTAATTAATTTGAGCAGAGGCTCGTATAGGTCAAAAAATATGCTAACGTTTTCTCGAGTGAAGCCTTTGACTCTTTTCATTGAGGTCGCTTGTGGTTTCCTTAGGCTAAGTTGTGGATGCCTTCTCAAAAATGAGCGCAGCCACTTCCATCCAGCTGCTTTACCTCTATTTACAAATGGATGCAGGAGGCCATTTTTTTCAGCTAACTGGAACGCCATACTTTTAATATCTTTGGCCGTCAGCCCATAAAAGCGAGACTTCATTTCCAAGCAGTATTTCACTAATGCTTCCTCTAATTCACTACCAAGTGCTAGTTTTCTACCAAGTTTTGTAGTCACTAATTTATTTATATCTCTTTCCTCACAGTTTACTTTGTCTTTTAATGTAGATTTGGGGACATCAAAGTGCTTGGATGCACGTAGTAAACCCATTTCTTTCGCTCGGACAGCTAATATTGCCTTTGTCATGTTTTCTGCGGACCATTGTTTCAGTTTTTTTAACGGCATCTGCAACAAAAAGTTACTTCATGCTGTGAGCTAAATAATATTTTTACTGTGCATAATATCGCACAGTGCGGTATTATGGCAACACGAAGGGGGCGATATTAGGCACACTGAGAAAATTAAATATGGTGGACGTTGCAGTTAGAACAATGGCCTTAGTTAAAGTTACAACTGTGACTAACAAAACTACGTTATACAGAGATGTTATGTGTGCAGTTACGTTTAAAATACCACCTACCTTTATTGATAACACTTGCTGTTGAAGTGACCTCTTGAAAATATTTGCACTGGAGTAAAATCTTAAAAAAATCACTGAACACACAGATCGCTCTAACCACTCTCCATTCTTCCACTAGACTGGTATTTGGCCCAGAGCACAGGGTTAAGCCTGCCACCGCTATGTTGCAACACCTACTGGGGAAGATATCATGGTGTGCGATATTAGGAAGGTGTGCGATAATACGCAAATCTCCCTTATACTTATGGGGTAGGAATTAGGAAGGTAGAATTGGAGGAAATGAATCCGTATTTGAATGGACGGGAAGACCAAAATTATACCTATAGTATACCTGGCCAGGGTTCAATCCTCTGTCTCTCTGTTATCGGCCATACAGTCGATCAGAGAGATGCCTTAAACCAACGTTTTTCAAACTTTGCTTGGTGAGGCAAATTTTTAATATTATAACCTGGTTTTTAACGTTATAAAATAGCATCAGTCATTAAGATTGGCAGTTTTTTCAAACGTGAATAGAATATATTTTTTTTAGGTGCAGCCGAAAGTTCATAATATTAGTGAAAAGAGTTAAGAGGGCTACAGTATGTATTTTCTCTTTTTCAAGGGCTTATTTTTGTCAAAGTCCGGGAACACCTGCCTTAGACCATTGGACTATCTAAACGGGTCGTGTGAACATGTCTAATTAATCAATTTTGATGGAACCAAATGTACAACTTTGAAAGCATAAACTTTAAAACCATAGATGTCACCATACCTTCTATTCTCAATTGTGATTATTAAATTCAACCTTGATTCTCTGATTATGGAACAATTCCTATTTTATTATTTCTCCAAGCATTCATCCTCATTTAAAAACATATTTATTCAACTTCATAGGATAGCAAAAAAAACCAAACTAAAAATTGAAAATAATACAAACGTTCATTTTTTTTTAACATACCAAGTATTAAATCATATTTTACAAAATTATAAAATAATTGGGAGTTGCATTAGAAAGCATCTATATTTACCTTTAAGTACAGCCTCACCGAGTTTAATAATTAAAAAAAGATTTAACAAACAATTATTGTCGAAAGCATAAATATTTTAAATTCACTAAATAGGTTTGTTAACTGAACCAAAACATAATAGCAAATAATGACAAACTAATATATCAGAAATATTCGATTAATACTGTTTCTGAATTTTGGCATTTTCTTAGTTGCCAATACTTTCATTGAAACCTAAGAATCGAATTATAGAAAATCTTAATATTAAGATCAATTTTCGATTATTTCAATACAAGTAAGAATCGAGGATATCAAGGTATCGAATAATCGAGTTTGACATCCTTATTTAAAACGTTAATAATTAAATAAAATGTTCAAAATTAGATTTCCCGCAATGTATATCCCCCCCATCTTTCTTAAATTGGGAGTGTTGAGGGAACGCAAGAAAAGGCCAGAGTTTTTTTAAAAAGTTTTTGTAGCAACACATTTTGTTGGCCAAAATAAATAAAATATTGCTTCAGGTTAAACATATATTTGAATGTTATTAGCATGGTGATATCAACAGACCTTGAATCTATGACATGAGCATAGCAGCGCTAGATGAGAAACAGTCTAAATTAAGAAAAAAAAGTTGTCATTAATTTCCATTACATCCTTGATCAAAATTCAATAATTATTGTTGAGTTCACTATGTGAAGAAAATTACACTTTATATTTCTACTGGATAATTATTTTAACTATTTTGACCAGATTTGTTTTGATTTAATAACTGCATAACACTGATTTTGATTTGCGTTTCCTTCACTAAATACCTAAATAGCTTACCTCTCTACATTTATACTAATGGGTGTATATTTTACTACATTTTACCCTTCTCGTCAATAACTTAGTAGTAAAAGAATGCTGATACTCTGGATGGATACTAAGACGTGGTGCAATTAAAAAAAGTGTTAACTTTTAACACCTTTGACTAAACGAAACGAATAGAAATAACCCTCAAACGTTAGCAATAGGATAAAGGCTGTAGTTTTGTCAAGTCTGGTTTACCAGTGACGTGGAGTCCAGAGCTTGATTTATTACTGGGTGCACCGTGCACAGTTTCTCTAAATTATTATATATTTCTTTCAACTACCTCATTTGGGTAAAATATGCGGATGGATGGTATGAGAAGTAAGAAGTGGAGTACGGAAATAAAACATTAAAATATGCTTTATATATATTTATAATTTAGATTTCCACAGTACCTATTTAGACAATGTATCCGATTACTTTTTTTAACGTTAAACTATAGCTATAAATTATTTATAAAGCTCTAGGTAATAGCTACAGTCCAATTACCATAGGAATATCCTTATCTGAAGGCTAAAAAAAACTACTTAGCTGGAAGATTTGTCAAGGATGTATTTTTTCCTGCTAAATTACTACGTCAGAGGAGAATTCCAACAGGTAAAATTGATTTTCAGGCCTCCTTTCCTACCATAAACCCATTTAATGATATACTTTCACGTGTTCATACGTCGAGTCTACAACTGTCACATTTTATAGGTCTTATCAATTCATATAAAATATTACTTTTTATTTAGTTGAAAGTTATCAATGTTTACACTAAAAAATATTTGAATTTCATAAATATGTTTTAGCACCATGTCTTACGACACTTTCGAGCTATAAGCATATTATATATTAATTACGCTAATAAGTTATGGACGAGGAAGGATATTTGAAAGAAATTGTACCCATATTTGTGTGGGAAGATAGAGTGGAAAATAATTTAGGAAAGATTACCCTCAATCTGCCAGATCGAAATTCAATTCTGGTTTTCCCCAACAAAGAAAATATTTTTTCCAGCTAAAATCTTATAATATAAAGAAATCTTTAAGGTGCGGCAAAAGGAAGCGCAAGTATTTTTACAGTTTTTATAGAATATAGATTTTTTGACCAAAATAAATCAAATATTTCTCCAGTAGCTACATAGAGTTTAGTTTTATATGCACCTGCTAATATCAACATATCTTGAATATCTGTAAAGGATGTTCTGGAATTTTGTCAAAAACTTTTTAAATAAAGAGAAAAAGTTTTGAAAAAATTCCAGGACATCCTTGACAGATATTCAAGATCTGTTGAAATTAGCAGTTGCAAAAAACTAAATTCTATGTAGCTACTGGAGAAATATTTGATTTATTTTTACCAATAAAATGTAATGCTTTAAAAACTGTAAAATTAATCGCACTCCCTTCTGCCGCACCCTAAGAACAAAAAGCTACCAAAACTAATAAACATGCTTAAGGCCAACAAGGAGTAAAGCCATCCTGTGGCTTCGTTCTGAATGGTGGCCAACTTCTTGCTTCCACGTAGCTTATCCGTTTAATACCATGATTCCAAGCCATGGTCATCTGGCTCAAACCCCAAGCTATTGGGAACAGAAGGGGGCGTGGGGGTGAGGTGTATATATACCGACATCTCATATGTGAAGGGCTATAAGCCGGTCTCATTTGGGTAAATAAGAACCCAAACCAACCCTCCGAGCGCTAGACAATGTTGCAAAATGGGATGGGAGGGAGGTGAGGATATTTTAGGATGAACGCGAGGGAGTCTCTAAGCCCTAACGTGAGGGCCGAGGCACAAACGCACACATCCTTCCCTCCCATACATCGCACCAGCCCCCCTTCTCGTCCTCTTCTTTTCTATGGCACCCCTATCTCTGTTTCGATAACAAAAAGGTATAATATCATTAGTTACGGGGCTGTAAATAGCTTGCAGGTAGAGGAACGGAAAAGTCAATCAAGTCACTAAATTCAAAGATCTACCAGTTGGACCATATATATTTTTGTGCCACTCTTACCTATTTTATTTGTATACGAGTATACTCTACAATAATTCAGTTTATGGTTTAGGAGATATTGTTATGATATATATGACAATAGTTTGAGCTCTATGAACTGACGGTAATTATTATAATTGTATATAAATTGAAGTACTATTTCAAATATTATTGGCTCTCAACATATAATCTTTCCACTTTTATCTGAACATGTACAATCCGATTTTAAGACTTTAAATTCAGATGACAGAGCATTCCAAACCCTATTAATTTTCAACATATGTTTTCTACATACCCTAATGAAAAGCAAAATATTCGAGAATTTCTAAAAGAGCATATAATTTGTTTTTAAACTTTAGATATTGTGATATCTTGGAAAATAAATATAGGAATATATTATTCTGGTTATATATTCAACTACCCGCAACAAGTGGGCACGTAGACCAAGACTTGTTTGGTCTGGTTTGCAGATGACGAGGAGGTCATGTGTGAATTTAACTTGGGAAGGAGGTGTGTTAGTTTAGTTAAAATAATTCTTGAAGGTGGGATGGAAGGGGACGCGAGAAAAGGTCAATTTTTTCGCTGTTTTGAAGGTAAAAATACTTTTGGCCAAAATAAATAAAATATTGCTTCACCACAAACCTAGAGTTTGAATGTCTTCACATGGTGATATTCAACAGTTGTTGAATATCTGTCAAGGTTGTTCTGTAATTTAATGACACATTTCTCTCTGCATTTAAAAAAGTTTGTTAGACAATGAATGACTCAATGCTCATTATAGATATTCAGGAACTGTTTATATCAACATTTCAAGAAAATTAAACTTTAAGTTTGCAATGGAGTAGTATTTTATTTGTTTTTGAAAAAAAAAAAGGGTTTACCATAAAAACTGCAAAAACACTGGCCTTTTCTCGCGTCCCCTTTCGTCCCACCTTAAGCATTTAATTATGTATTTAATACGTTGGACTACAAAATCAATACACATATTTTAGAACATTAAGAACTTTTACAAGCTTTACATTACACTTAGATAATTATTTTATTATATCAGGCATATGAAAATACCAGATTTTGTATTAATTATATAGCTAATAAAATTTCTGGGCTTGTTAAAAAAAAAATTTTTTCAAGTGAAAAAATAGTAACTTGGAGAGCAGCATTACCTTCATTTCTAAATTATTTTTGCGGATCTTTAATAATTAAGTCGCATATCCTTTGGGGTACATGTACCACAGGTTGAAAACCACTGCTTTATAGAGTACATAACAGTAACCTTCCAAACCACTCCCTCCGACTCGTATGGAAAGAGAGAGAGAGGAGATCCTATTCCATTTCGTTGCCGCGTGATATGATCTCGCTCGTGGGTCCATGAGCTCAGCATCCCACGTCACACGGCTGCTCCTTGGAGCATACGCCCCACACGACACACACACACACACACACACACACGCTAGTCACTAGAGTTTTTACCCACGTCCGCTCGCACTCTTTAGGTACAAGCCCCACGTGCCTCACTCAACCGTTCCGGTAGCCCCTTCTGGACCTAAAATAAATAAAACTTTTATTTTTACTCCTCGTTTTGTGAGCACTTGCTTTAATTTCACGCCGTCATTTTAACTCTACCTTCTTTTTTTTTAAAGTTGTGTGTTCATTTCTTTTTCTTTGCATCGCGTCTTATTGCCGATCATGGCTATACATTATATTTGAACTTACGGTACGATATCAAATATGGGAAAAAATGTGAAATTTAGGGGGAATGTGTATACATTTGCGTAGAGGTAAAATACAAAACCTGTTAGTAAGAAATACCCTCAGTAGGCCTACACCCTGTTGGGCTTGGAGCCCCAACTTCACTGTAATAAGAACACATTATTATTATTATTATTATTATCACCGCGTCTTACTACCCGTTCGGATTATACGCACTTACACTAATGTGAAATGGTAGGGTGATTGTGAGATGAAATGAAGGACCTACAGTTTAACGTGGAATCCGAACCACGGTGGTGGCCTGGCATACCCCACATTCACAAGATGTCTTGTCAGAGGTGAAGGAAGGGTTTGGTAAACAGATAAATCTTTGCCGGGACCGAGGATTGAACCCCAGCCGCCAGCATAGAAGTCTGACACCTTACCCCTAGACCGCCAGGTCACCCACTAACAACACTTTATTAAGAGCTTGCTTACAACCCGAACGGGTAGTAAGATGTGGTGCTAATAATAATATTAATATATTAACGTTTAACCTGCGTGTTCATCAATACATGTTACTTTGTCTGCACAGAAAAATTGTACATTAGTGTTAGCTAAGCTTACTGTTCTGGGTAAAATAGAGAACATTATTAATAAAGTGCAAGTTGAGCACCCTAAAAATTGTGGCAGGATATGGAGGGGGTGCGAAGTGGGTTTGGGGGGAGGGGGGTAACACCAACCACAAAAACAATCACCGTATTTTAAGGATGGAATAGAAGGAAACCTAATTTAAGGTTTGTGTTTTTACAGTTTTTATGACCAAAATTTTATAAATAAAGAGAAAATATATTATTTGAATTCCATAAAGCTCATGAAAAATCTTAAAGAACAGCTGTTAACATTACTCTATGTAGACAATTGTATCTAATAGAATTAAAAAAAAAATTATAATGTCAAAAAAAGTGTTTCGCTCTTAGCTTTTGTTTTCCTCCCATCTCACCTTAAATGCAGGCTAATTTAGTTAAGTTTCTTCACTAAAAATGTACTAAACATTCTCTCGCATCCTTACAGCTCTTTTAAACAATCGAAACTCTGCTACAAGCTGAGGATGACGACAACATGACCTACAGGAGAGCGTAAATGTTGTAAAACACAATAGAGAGGGGATTCTGAAACAACCCCTCGAGGCGAACTCCCTTTAGCCAAAACCATCCCCTTCCCATAATTTTTTCTCTCTCTGTTTCGACATGTACCACCCCCACCACGAAAACCTCAATACTTCCGATAGTAGGCCAACAATAGCTGTGGGATGTCGTACAACCCCTATCCTATATAACCCCCCTGCTACATCCACAGAACATGACGACAATATTGGGTGCGCCAGCTGCCTTGCTTGCACGCTCAGAATTATTGTGCGTGCTGCCCCTGCCTGGACAATAGATGACCCTTGGTTGTAGGGGTGGAACAAGGTCTTATCCATCGCCTTTGGCCTTTTGATCAGGGTGTGAGGGATGGACAAAGGCAACTTGTCAAGACCGTAGTAGATAGCAGACAGGGAATGAGGGTGTAAACATTTGTGAGATGAAACAATTTTCATTTATGCAAACTGATCAAGGTCTGTGAAATTACGAAAATTCTATGAGAAATAAGCTTAGGTGCCATGATCTTTTATTAAATAAAAATAAACAGATATAAGAGAAACACAAGATATGCTAATTTAAAGGCCGATACACACATATTGCTAAGCTAGGTTAAGCTATGCTTTGCTGGGCTGTCCTCTGCTAAGACTTTGTCAATTTGGTTTAACACTCATTGCTAAGGTTAGATGAGCAATGGTCCCTCTCCCCCCCCCCCCC
>CABFOV010000216.1:226717-242412 GCA_902141375.1 Timema poppense
CCCCCCCCTCTCCACCCTCGAATTCAGTGTTGTTCCTTTCTGGTTTGCTCCAGTGAAGTTTAGTTATTATGGCGTTCTCCAAAATGTCTTGTTTGAGTTCAGATCATAGTACTGAGGAAGAAAAGATGAAGAAAATTTTCGAGGTGGGGGTTTAACTTGTTCAATTAACGCTTTCATTTTAATATAAAAATATTTATAAAATATAAAACCTATAATAGCATATTAATTAAATACACGCGAAACAAAATGAAAACAAAACTTCAACACTTCTTTAGTTATTTTCACCAAAGTAGCACTGCGTCTGTTCAAAACGGAGCTTAAGTTGCGTTATGCGCATGCGCACCTTAAGATGGCTCAAAAATTACCCGGTCAGCAATCGGAAAAAACATAGCACGGCATAGCTTAGCTTAGTTTTCTATGAGAATCGGCCTTAATACTAAAATCTTATGACCTTCACAAAAATATAAGGAACAACCGTAGCTTAGCACCGAGACTTACCACCAATTTTGGTTATCTGTATATTAGCACCAATGGTGTAGAGATGAGTTGAGTAGATGAGGTAGAGAAAAAGTGATAGCAATTGAAAACTAATATCTATCTACGTACACTCGACCAGGATTCAAGTTCAGACTTTCCTGTCACAGGTAACCAAGACCAGACGAGCCTAGCGCCTTTGTCCACGTGCCCACTTGTATGGCTCGTATAGTTATGGATATAATTGTAAAGTTAAGTAAATAGCTCATGTTTCTGGATACTATGACCGATTTATTTCATTAGGACATTTAACATTAATTTTATAAACTGAGTTTCTATTAACACAGGACTTTCAAAGCGACTTAACCTAGGGCACCTGTCCACATGTCCACATGTCTAGTCCTAGTGTGTAGCCTCCATTTTTACTAATTTTATATATGCGTAAACAAGCATACAAAAGAAGATATCTTAATCAACCTGACCCAGAAATGAACAAGGGAACCTTGTTCTTGTCAGTTGATATTTTACTCCAAGACCCTTAGAAATGTAGGTCAATATTCTTCCCAGGGACTGTTATAATTGTCGGTTATTCTACACAGGGACTCTTAGAATTGTAGGTTAATATTCTACCCAGGGAACCTTAGATCTTTAGGTAAATATTCTACCCGGAGAACCTTAGACTTGTAGGTCAATATTCTACCCAGGGAACCTTAGATCTTTAGGTAAATATTCTACCCAGGAACACCTTAGACGTGTAGGTCAATATTCTACCCAGGGATCATAATACTTGTAGGTAAATATTCTATTCAGGGACTTGTTATTGTAGGTCAATATTCTACCCATGGGCCCTTAAACATGTTGGTCAATATTTTATCCAGGGCCCATAGACTTTGAGATCAATATTTTACCTTATGAAACCAAATGATTGTGTTATTTATAGTATCCATGTAATAGAGATATATGTTACACGTATCAATTCAATCATTACTGTTACATCATTCAATATTGCTAAAATTCATTTCCCCCTAAAGTGTGATATGTCAGCGTAGGCAGAGAGGTAATAAAAAATAACCCCCCTCTCTTCCAGCTCTCCACAACGTGACCCGTGAATGAATACTATAAGAATAGAGGAAGCCAGGTAACTTGTTGAGGCGACAGTAATTGATGTCGACTACAGTAGTGTCACGACTCTGCCGCGTGGAGCTCTTGTGTTGACATCGTGTTTATTTCACTCACCGCTAGACCGCTGGTTGACTGGCTGGCTTCAACCTGTGATAAGACAAGAGACAAATACTATCTTCCACCCACAGCAATTCATCCACACACACAATCACCATAGTTCATCTACAAGCCACTACCCGCCCAAGTTATTCGTATATTTACACCAATAGGGTATAGATAAGTGAGGTAGAGTTTGAGAAAATGTATATAAATTTTTTTTAAACACTATGTGGAAAAAACATCCTTAGTACACCCAGCCAAGGTTTGAACTCAAACCTTCCCGTCAGGCCCAAACCAGAGATGGCATTTTTGCTTTAAGCCCTGTGACCAGCGAGCGATACGATGTGGTAATAGTTTGTCAACCGTTTTAGTTAGGCTTTAGTTGAGGTGTATTTGTATTGGGTTTCTAAAATCTAGACACCCGCCTCAGTGGCGTAGTTAACTAACGCGCTAGTCATGTTGAGCTCGACTGCTGAGGACGGGGAGATCGAGGTTCGAATCTCGGTCGGGTGAACTGGGGGTGAGTTTTTCCTAAATGGTTTTCCATTCTCCCTTCACGCAATTGCGGGTTCACTTCCTCTAAATTAAACCTTCCCAATTCCCAATCCATTAGCGTAATTAGTACTTAAGCGTATAACCCGAACGGGTAGTAAGACGCGTTGCTGAATGAATGAAAATAAAATCTAGACTATCACATTTGGGTATACAGTGTCGTATCTTACACATTAAAATACTATTTCGATAGAAAATGTAAACTCTCTGAATCAACTGATTCAAAATAACAGTATGAGGGGCAGATTTAAAAACAAAAACCACACCTGTTTCCCTTGCCACGAACTTATCACAGTTAAAGAGGAAGCTCCGATTTTATTAATGATAGGGATACACATTTTGGTTTAGGGGGTAACCCAGTATTATTAACCAAGTGGTGAGACAAATGAGATAATTTGACATAGATACAATTTTAGACGATAAACTTATGGTGTACAGAGTTTTAAAATAATTTATTTAGGTTAATTCAATTTTGAAATCTGAAATTATATTTTGTGAAATGTTAAAGCAATGATGTATGATAAATAATTAATTTTAAAGGGAAATATAAACAGGAACTTCAAAAATGTGCTATAGCAATAAAACTTTATATTTCACCTGATACCATTTAACTTACTTAAAATATTCTCATAAAAATTGAATGAAACGGAAAATAACTGCACAGTCGCTTTTTGTTTGTTTTTTTCAGTTCAGGAACTGGATTTACGCTTGAGAATCATATTTTATAAACTTCCTCTCTATTTAGTTCTGTAAAGTTTCTCGATAGTATATCCTATTTCTTTTGGTAGCTTTGAAGTTAATACTTTGCATGCAACAGAAATCTGAGCTAGTTTATTCGAGAGAAATAAATTTCATTTTGAACAGGAAATATATAACTAAAGAAAATGTTTATTATTTGAAGCTTTTTTTTTTCGCATAAATATGTTTAAAATTAGCTAGTTTCTTATAAATAAAAATTGACTGGAAAAATTAAACAATTTATAAATAGAGGTGAACGAAAGAATTTGTAGAGCAAGCATCATATGGTACAGTTTTTGTATTCATTTAATTTTAGTTTAGATACAACCCAAATATTAAATGATTAAAACATTTGTGATTATGTTATTCATCTTGTAAGAACATTCCTCAGATATATATTAAAAACCATTGTAAAAGTCACTTTTTAAAATACAGAATTTTCGCACATGTAGAGATAGGATTAAAAACATGATTTCACTTTGAGATATGATCGTATACCAACTAAATCTTCAGTTTGAATCAAATTCATGAAACCATTACTGTTGCAATCCCAGGAAAGAACAGACAGATAGGGACAAACAAAATGTAAGATATATAGTTTTTTTAGTTCAGGGACAGATAAAAAGTCAAGATACTTCATAATCTTGAAGTAAAAAATGTTCTCTAGAGCAATAATTTTTCTATGTGAGATAGTAAAAACACTGTAATCCATGTACTTAATTTGTGAATGTGTTATGTAAGACCTGCTGGTTTTAAAGAATACAATTTTGGGTGAATGGGCGCCCCCAAAATTGCTGAGTTTTATTTCCCTCCTCCCTGCCCTATATCTTATACCTATGGTCGACCACTCTAACAACGGAACTACGGGGTCAGGTGACTGGTGAACTAAATGGCTACGTTTGGTTTTATATTTTGGTTAAAGTATTTTAAATAAATTGAAACGTAAACAAAAATATAAGCCCCTCTTATATTAGAACATAATATCTCAAAAGATGTGTGCATTCATTTAAGGAACTATTTAAAAAAAAGAAAAAGATTGTTCATACATAGTTAAACTTAAATTTAAAAAAAATCACCCACTGTAAATATTTACTAATACAATTTGTCGTCAATTCTATTTTTAAGATACATACTACGGAACCTTTTCTTATATTAACATTTTAATGAACATAATATTTAAATGATCAACAACACACCTATTGAATACCAAGTTTATCGCAGCATCTCAATTCCTCCCTGAGAAGTGTTTCTTCTGGAAACGAGTCGAGCGATGTCACCCCCTTCCCCTTCTATTTTCCCATCTCTCTAGGTCCAATGCGCAGCATTACCGGGTCCCCCAAGACACCGCGAAGAGGAAGCGATGGTAAGTAAGGCCCACATGAGGCTAACGATGTCTCAGTCCCTTTGAAGAATGCAGCGGGTTGGGTTAAAGAGGGGCACGGGGGTGAGAGGGGAGTCTAGAGAGACTCTGGGACATAATTTACTGACCTTCCTTGTAAAGAGCGGTCTCCTCCCTTTGGGTTTTAAAGGATGTGACGCCAAGCAACGCACCGCCCTCTATAACACTTTCACACCCACGTTACAAGATGTATATACATGCGCGGCTTTCTCTACACTCACCGAAAGCTTTCAGACCGACAACTAATCTCTTTTTATCTTGGTTTTATTTTTTAACAATTTCAATTCACTCATTTTTAATAAAAACGCAATTCATATCTATGATCCACATATGTGGGCACTCGGACTAATAAGTCAGTCTCGTACGGTATAGTTTTACAGTGACACAGAGGTACAAATTCAAGTTCCGGCCCAACTTTTGAGGTGCTTTTCCCTAAGATGGTTTTCCGCTCTCCTTCCAAACAAATGTGGGTATATTTATTACATTTTAAGCATTCCTTGTTTCTGTCCCATTAGTGTATACGTGTGGATAGCTCGGATGGGTAGTAATAAGTGGAAAATACACACAAAAACTATGACATCTTTGTTTCGATAAAGTGATCACTTAAAACAGGGGTATTCAACACACGGCTCACGGGCCACCTGCAGCCCACGAAAACATTTTGTGTAGTCCACTGGCTCATGAACAATATAAAATTATTTTAACAGAAATAATGACATTTACAGGTACATATGTATTATATAATCAACTAATAAAATAAATACATATATTACTTTATTTTATAAACGATTTTTTCTTTTTACGTGAATAAAAGTATTACGTTATCATACAAATGTACATTAAATCGTCAAATGACATTATTAGTATACAAGCCAAATCACGCTACTTTCTACTATGAAAGATCTAAAAAAAAGAAAAGAAAAAAAAGAACATTAATATTACTGTTATTATTATTAGCACCACGTCTTACTACCTGTTCGGGCTGATGCGCTTACGCTAATGTGTAATCGTAAGGTGATTGTGAGATTACATGGAAGACCTACAGTTTAACGTGGGATCAAAACCACGAAGGAGGCCTGGTATTCCACACATTCACAAGTTGTGATTAATACAACTCTTGTCAGAGGTGAAGGAAGGGTTTGGCAATCAGATAAAAAAAAGATAATTACTGTCATACTTCACGATAAATCGAAAACTTCACCAGTTGGAGTCATTCTTAATCTCTAGTGTGTTACAAGAATGGGCTAATACGATTATTTTAATATTTATTTAACCCAAGTATTGTCGGTGCAGTATCGTGGATCGCGGGCCAACAGGATACATAAACTTTGACCCTTGGACATAATAAGGTTGGACACCCCTGACTTAAGACAAACCAGGGGTTATTAACGACTGGGACTTGCATAGTTAACCAGGATTTCGATATATTAGATGGCTAGTGACGAGAGGGTTGAGGTTTGAATCACTACAAAGTTTACTAAGGTGTTTTCCTAGATGAATTCCCGCCTACACTCCACGCTAATGCGAGCACAATATATATAATTCCATATTGATTTTAATATTCAGCTACCCACTTCAGTGGCAGAATGGTCTCATATATTGGGGAGATCGGGATTTGAAACCCAGTCGAGTCTACTGTAGGTGTTTTTTCCCCTAAATGGTTCTCCACTCTCCTCCCATGCAAACGCGGGTGGATTATCTCTATAATGCTTCCTTCCTTATCCCCTACCCCATTAGAGTAATTATCATATATGCGTATAACCTTAACGGGTAGTAAGACGCGATTATAAGTATTCAGTTGGAAATTGTGGGATTCGGGAAAGTCGTAGAATGGTGGAGAAAGGTTAGTTTTACAGATCTCAAATTCAAGGACCGAAGTAAAATAAAAGGTTTTTCTTTAATTCATAACTAATTGCATAAAAAAACTCCTTCAAGCTCACCTCGTTAGAAAACGTGACGTCAAAGCTACACCTATCCATGCCTGCTGGATTTGGATCCCAGCCATAGATGGTGACGTGTACCCCCTCCTCCCGTTTCCGTTCATTTGTGAATTACTAAAGGAGGGATGTAGAGGATAAAATGTGTCCAACAAAAAGCTTCGAATCAATTTTAACACGATAGCTTGAAACTAATGCTGCAACGATCCACTGGTTCATCTATAATTTTATATTCCTATTCTCTACCTATTATGCGGTGGCTTAGTACAACAATGCTCTTCTGACCACTGAGCTATCCAGGAGTTGTCCCGTCCCCGGGGTCATTCTTCACTCATATTTTAAGGCAGAGTTTGTGATGGCAAATGAATCTAAACAAAAAAACTGTTATGTTTATCTTTAAACTATCTATGTTAAGATGTTTTTCTTTAAAAATTTTTATAAACAACGTATTAGTAAATGTAATTATGTTAGTAGCAGTTAAAAAAAAAGCAAACTAACAATTAAAAAAAAATCTAACCCAAAGAATGGAGTATTATGTGTTGACATCTCTTCTCTTTTCAAGTTAATGGATGGTCTAAAAACACGCTTTGTCGTCAGGAGCGTTGTTTTATTCTCAAAGAACACCCCGCCTATATTTGTTTACTGGGACTATTCGAGGAGGAATAGGGTGGAACGGAATGGTTGTTCAGCCTTCAGGCAAACTTGATCATTCCAGGGCACCGACAAACGAACAATTAAAAGAGAGTGGTTAGTAGAGGGAGAGAGAAAAGTACAAACTTTATTTATTTTTAGTAAAATCTAAAAAGATTTTTACTTTAGTAAATTATTTAGTTTTTAAATTGTGAATAATTTTTTATTAGAGATGTTCATAATTAAACAAAGGGACTAGGGCTAATCAATTCTAAACCTGAATAATAATCTAATCAACTTAATACAAGATAGAAAAATTATACAATTTTTTTTTTTAAACTTGTCACGATAAAACTAATAAATCACACTTACTTTTCCTAATATAAATGTAAAATGTTCAAAAAATCACTAATTAATGAAATGCCCTCAAATGAATCATTGTATCTTTGAAGAACATGTAGAATAAAATATACATGATTATATATCATGAAAAAATAATCCCCAGATATAATAATTATTGTTGAACAAAATCCCAAATGCGGTTTTTATAAATAAAAATCAAATTTTCAATCAGATATAATTAGATTACACTTACTATAATAATGTTTACAAAAACCAAAATACATATTTACTTATTATGAAAACTATTCACCAAATACACTTTTGAACCAAATATGCCTAAGCCATTTTTGAAAAATTCCAAACTCTCAAAAATGAGTCATCAGTAAACTAGTTACTCTTATATCAATTTACTTAGTAAATAAGTACACCATGGCATCTATGATGTAAAATACTTTTCATATAACCACTTAGAACAAGATTATCAGAGACATTTCCAAAAATTTAAATTAAAAAAAAATTAAGTTATTGGTGAAATTATCCTAAATCTTAGCGTTAAAGTTAAAATCACGAATCCCCCTCAAGATACGATCACATAACATATAAATATTACGTTTTAACAAAACCTATAAAACCGTTTAAGTTGTAGTCTCAGGTATACAGGTAGACAGACTGATCTTGTAAGAATATTTTTTTATTTCGAGGGCGCATAAAACGTCAAAACACATCATAATCTTGAGGATGAAAGATTCACGATCATAACACGAGTATTCCCTATAAATGAGAAACATAAACTAAACAATCAAATAACATCTTAGACCAGAAAAAAAATATATATATATAAATGTAGTGTATACACATGTAATAATCAAAGTAGCCAATAGAAAAAAAAACTATATTCAAATAAACAAGTTAGTCAAGTATATAAAATAAATTCTATTCTCAAAGACATATTAAGTGGCACTAAACAAGATGGACGACCTTTTACATTATGCATCAGTAAAGTGCTCTCTGGCGTAGGGCCTTAGACTAGGTTTCAGGTAGAATATTTTAGCCGAAAGCCCTGGTTACTGCATCAATATACGATGTTGAAAGGGCCTTCACGTGTCTCCACTCGGCCTGTCACTTAGGCATAGTGGAGTTCTACATTTAGTCTTATAAATGTATTCACACATGGACGAAACGGTACAACACCCTGCAAAGATTCGTATTCTGCCCTCGGAATTATGATTATGGTTTGTTTTTTCTTCAAGTGCTTCAAGAGTGTTTGAATGACCATGGATTTCGATGACATATTATCAACTGTTCATGACTTTCTCGTTGTATATATATATGTGTATTTTTTTTTGTCATTTTGAAATGTTAAGCCGATATTTTTTAATTTGTGTCAATCATGAGTCGTTTATAGGCATTTTTGAATCATATAAAGCCATTTACCTAGAATAAGTATATTTTTAAATGGTAATAATATTTTATATATGTCTGATTACACATACATAAATGTTCCCAACAAATGTCAGGGTGCCCAAAGTTTTTTCATCCCAAGGGCCAAATTTGACCATCAGCACTCACCACAGACAGAATATTTATTTAGTAATATCATAAACTTAGTATAGCACTACAAACAACATCAAATAAAACTAGTTTTGAGTATTTAGACTTGTATAAAATATCTAAATTGTGGTTTTGTTTTGTAGAATATATCCAATTTTACTGCGAAAAAAGTTTATTTATCTCCCCAGATATATGTATTATGAAATATGCTCACAGGCACACTTTTACCAAACAACTTAGATATATAGGCCTATATATAATACATATTTTTACTAATCTAAAAAATGCATAATAAAATACAATAGCTGGTGTAGGTAATGAACTTTATATCCTCATTGCTTTTATGATTGTAAAATACACATTCCTGGTGAGACAATGTAATTAAGATGTAAAGAGTTGCGTTGGAAAGGGGATAGATTTAACTTCTGAAGCAGATATTTATAAATCAATATTTATATTTAGTATAATGCAAGAGTTTACTTGTTAAAGACGTTTTATTAAATTCATATTTTTCAGTTTCCTTTTGTAAAATTAGTGTTCGGTTTAATCGTGTTCCTTCGTAACGAGTTTTTGTTAATATTTTTAGATTTTATTTTGTATACTGGTATTTGAATTATTTTTTTTAGAAATTGAAGTACTTTTATTGGTATTTTTTAATCAATTTTATTTATTTGAGGTGTTTAAAGTGCACTTACTGAACCGATTGATTATATCAGTACACTACTTATACATTAACTTGAATATAGAACGGACAAAACACCCAGCCCCTGGCCGTTAACACACGTCTGTAAAAGGAAGAACCCATATTTCACCAATGATTTATTTTTCAAATCTACCTGGAATAAAACCCGGAACCTTTATCTCAGTAGACAGACACGCTCTCTACTAAGATAAGTTGTCGGACAATGTTTTGATCATTTTATGTCATCAAAATCTGGGTTCTGGTAATAAACATAGTTTCCACCTTTTATCTGCTCCAAGTCTGACTACCCAATATGGAAAGCAACATACAGTAGCCCCATGGGTTCTTTGGTGCTGACTGACAGCTCACAGCTGACAGTTGATAGCATTAAAAAGTTACCAGACCAAATTATGTATCCCTACGCCGAACCAGATGATCTGCAAAAACATGTGTTTAACATCTCTCACTTTTAACAGCAAAATTTAAGTATATACCTAAATGTTGACTGTCAGAAGTTAGCTGTAAGCTGTCAGTCAGCACCAAAGAAGTCATGGGGCTACTGTAGTTACACTAAGTAGGGTTGAGGAAGATTAGCGTTTAGAGGAAATGTGGCATTGTGGCCAAATTTTACATTTAAACCTTTTAAAACTTGCTTGATTACCACATTTTTA
This sequence comes from Timema poppense, assembly GCA_902141375.1. Classification (NCBI taxonomy): domain Eukaryota; kingdom Metazoa; phylum Arthropoda; class Insecta; order Phasmatodea; family Timematidae; genus Timema; species Timema poppense. The sequence continues at coordinate 236,915 of CABFOV010000216.1, forward strand.
ACTAACCCTATACATTTCAAATTGCATTAATGTATTTAAAAAAATATTGGGAACAAAATCATTCTGGGGACGAATGGTCACCTTATACTCACCCATTAATAATACTACAAATAAACATTGTTACAAGTCCGAATTAAATGTTGAAGCCCCATACCAGATGTGTTGTTTCAACAAGAATTTGTGTTTATTTTTCTTCCTGTTGTGCTTTCATTCTTATCTTCCAGGATGTGCTGGAACGTCGACCTTCGACGTAATCCGAGACACCTGGTAGGCCTGCTAAACTGCTGACATGTGTCTAGATCTTTTGACGCAAACAAAAAGGAGGTATACTCTTGAACTCAAGGAGAGGTAAAACAGGAGAATATGTCGTTTATTATTTTTCTTTTCAGGAGTTAGATTTCGCGGTCCATCCCCTTGTAAGAGGAGAGGGGGTGGTTACTCAAAATTCTACCTTCGGGGGCTATGCACCCGCTAGTTTGCCATTTTGTAGATTAAAACTTAACATTTTATGTATCAATGAAAGAATCATAACATAGTAGTACTAGTATATTTAGTTATATTTCTAGTGAAAGCAATATAAGCTACAAATAACAACCTTAAACGATTTTTTTAATCAAGTGTGAAAAAATAAATATATCTTGGTTTACGAGTTTACAAATATATTAGTCATAGATCTCGTTCTAATTGGGCAAGAAAGCTAATCATTCAATAGTGGATCAAGTATTAGTAATGTAAGCAACAGCTTCAAAGTAATAAATTGATGTATTTTAAATAAAGTGTTTTAAAAATTTACAAAATGTCATAACTATTGAAACATTTAAAGCAAAACGTATTAATAATTGACTTCCGAGAAACTATTTTTATTTTAACCGTATGAAGAGGGTTTTATGTTAGAAAAAGACCATAATAGCTCAAATTAGCTCAAATTTAATTTTTAAAAAGATTATGGGTCAACAGCACCATACACTGACGTGTTGTTTCATTCTGAGGGGAAGAACGGGTGTCTAAACTTCAATTCTGACTGGTCTCGTAGCGTACAGAGTTGGTTGAGAGTTGGATTGGTTTGTGGCTTTGAAAGTTGTACACCAATGTAATCTCATACCATGCACATACTAATTTATAATCTTGTTTATGCATAAAGAATTTGGGAAATTTTATATGAATTTGAAAACCAATTTAATTACTCGTCTTTATAGTTCAATAGGCTATATTATGTTTTATTTTTCGGGAAAGTGTAATAAATTAGAAAACATATTTTATGGGCAGCAACAATTATTTATCATACCATTGGATGATGAAAACAGCTATAAGTAGCAATGGTCAAGCGATTTGAGGTAATACACTTTATTTCCGTTGATAATAAAGCCAGAGTTCTAATACTAGCCAAATTCGCTGAAAAGAGTCCGAAACTTTAAGATAGTGTTGTTAGTAGAAATGGTGGCAACCAACCTTGGCTATATTTTAATAGTGGTTTAAGGGCAAATCACAGCTGTTCGAACTTACCTAACAAACAAGTCCTCCATTCACGAGTTGATTGTTTTATGTTGTCATTATTTCTGTTTGGGACTACACGGGGGTTAATTGTTTAGTCCTCTTAATAATAATAAAATTTGTATTAGATTTTCCTCGAATATTATTCCTAGTTTACAGTGTAAATTTATAATATTATTTACTCAAGTGTGAAACCTCAAACATTGACATTTATTAACTCTTCCAGGTTTTACAGACAAACAAATAATGTCAACTAAGTAATTTATATGTAAGTTTATGAATAGAAATATCGTTATATTACCTTATTTGTATTATATTATTAAATATAAATATATCAATGCTCTTGGCAAAATCACATGAATTGAGGTCCAAATTCATAATTTACAATAGATTATAAGGCCCTAATGACCTCAATGTGTCGATGGGCCTTAACACCCTAATAATAATAATAATAATAATAATACAATAGATGATATTTTAAATACTAAGAAAATCATTGGAAAAAATAGCTGAAAGCTCTAGTGAATGTTATAAATCGTCTTGTTTTCACCTTAACTTTTCTAAGTTTCCTAGGGTTGTATAGACACGGTTCCTATTTGTGCAGTGTTAGTATAAAGCTGGTTAAAAATAATAATAATAATTTCAATAGACAATTAGTTTAATTTTATTGATAGATCAAGCATTTAATATTTTATCATAAGATGTACAGACTTTATATAGCAGCATTTTCAATACACCTCAATAAGTTGACAATATATATCTATTATTAATTCTGAACTTTTTCTACGTTATTAATGTAACAAGAATGTCATTAACGTTACAAATAAATTGTATACAAGGGTGTAAAAATGGTTGGAATAAACACTTATTAAATTGTTTTATAAAAATGAACACATTAGAATTACAAAAACACTAAAATATGAATCCGAAGGATATATTATTAAGTTGTATGAATAGGTCCTGGTGTGTAGGTGCACCTCCTTACCTACTAGTGATAGCGATACGAGCAACGCTATACTGGCCGACAAGATCATCTCTATAGGGTAAGACTGAGCAACGTTTGTACAGTAGCCTCATGGCTTCTTTGGTGCTGACTGACAGCTCACAGGTGACAGTTGACAGTTTTAAAAAGTTACCAGACCAAACTACGTATCCCTACGCCGAACCAGATGATCTGCAAAAACATGTGTTTAGCAGGTGTCTCTTATGACAGTAAAAATTTAGTTATATACCTAAATGTTGACTGTCAGAAGTCATCTGTGAGCTGTCAGTCAGCACCAAAGAAGCCATGGTGCTACTGTACTTGTAGTATACTGGGTAAAATGTGCCAACACCGATCGGTACAGCATCTTTACCGTAAGCAGCGAATATTGTAAAGTGTGCAGGTACGATAAAGACCAGTAGCCTAGTCTATTATAAACTAATTACTAAAAGAAACGGTACAATAGTAGCCTCTGATGGAAAAATATATTATGGGCAGCTGAGGTTAAAACAAAAGAGCTCATCTGTTGACAATCTGGCAGGAACATGGACTATTAGAACGTGGAATGTGAAAGGAGTGTGTAGTGAAGATAATTAACTGTTGGAGGAAATGATTGGAAGAAGAATTGATACTATATATTTGAAACCAGGTGAAAAGGGAAATATGTTTTGATTGCGAGTGATGGTAGCTTAGCACTGTGGTCAGGTGTGGATGAATGGGTAAGGGGAAGTCAGGGAGTAAATTTAATCCTGAGCCCAACAGCTAACCAGTTTGTGAGAAGGTATGAGCTGGTCTCATATAGACTTATGAGTACGTATAATAATAGGCATTATTAAAATTATGTTGGTTTCTGGTTATACTCCGAAAAAGGGTGATGACGAGAATGTGAAAATAGAATTTTAGAACGATCTCAACAAAGTCTTGAATGCATGTAAAACGGGTGAATGAATTATCTGGCTAGAATATATGAATGGAGGGGTGGGGACTCAAAGAGAAAAATTCAGAAAGTGTGTTAGGAAGGTATAGTGATGACTGGGTGGATGAGAATGGTAGTGAGATATTGAGTCTGTGATTAAAAAAAGGTGTATTTGTGTCAAGCAAATGGTTTAGGCAAAAATATATTCACTTGTATATACGGCAAAGGGGCAATTTTATAACGATTATTGATTTTGAGGTGTATGTTGAGATACTTATAAGTTTAGTAAAGACTAGACCTACTAGGGCTTTGCGTGGAGCGAATAGTGGAACGGATCACTTCCTAGTAATCTCAGTGGTTGATTTAAGTAGGAATTTTGTGAGGAAGCAGCGCAACAGTATTAAGCAAGCAAGAATGAAAGTGGAAAAAGTGTAAGATAAAAGTGTGAAACCGCAATCTCAAAGAATGCTGGGTGAAAAATTAACTTGTCAAGAGCAATAATGGAATGTAAAAATATATGCTAATGATATATAAATTGCATTGAACAGAATAAAAGATACAGTAGTTGTGTGTAAAGCTGCGGTGGTGGTGAACTTAAAAAGATATATATGGTGGAATGAATAGATTAAGGAAGCTGTGAGAGAAAAGAAAGAAGCATACAAACGTATGATTGCTGTGAAGAGTAAAACAGAACGTAGGAGGTTGTGGGATGCATACAAAGAGAAAAATGTTAATGCAAAGAAAGTATTAAAGGAGAGTAAGGAGAGAATGAGATTAAAAGAAGGATAAAAAAATGCAGAACGATTTTGAAGGAAATAAGAATCTGTTCTGAAAGTGGACAAAGAGATCGAAAAAGGTAGTGCAAGAAAAGATCTATGGCATTCAGAATGAACGTGGTAAGATGAGCTGGGTTGAAAACAATATAAGAAAGAGATGGAGGAGTATTTTGGGCAATTGTATGGTGAAAACGCTGAGAAAGTAGTGGAAAATATGGAAAATACTATAAAGAGTGAATTAATTAACGAGGTTGAGGTGAAGTGTTAAAAACTACAAAAGTGTCAAAAAATGGCAAAGCTGTGGGACTAAATGTGGTCACAAGTAAAATGCCTAAGTAAGATGGTATGGTACAACTTTCCAGATTGTGTGAGTTGTTAAATATGTGAGCTGGGATTTCGAATGTTCCTATTGACTAGAATAATGCTGTCATTGTTCCTTTGTACAAGGGAAAAGGAAATATGTAATGTAAGAATTATTATAGCGCAATAAGTTTGTTGAGTTTTCCAGGCAAAGTTTGTGGGAGGAGTAGATAATAGAGTGTGTGTAAATGATAAGATCAGAATGGAAGAAATTAAACGATTAAAATGGTTAAAGGAGTGAGAAAGATGTAGGTATTTCACTAAACTGACTCGGTCATATGCTGTAAACCTTCGATGATGGTGATGATGATGTTTATGATGATGATATTTATTATGAGTAGATGATTGCATAGGCATGTAGCCCAAATGGGTCGTAAGAACTGTGCTAAAATATTAATTTCTTGGCAATCAACTTTATTAAAATATTTGATTTTATATTAATATTTAAAACTTAATGCATTTTAAAATCGGGGATGAAACCAGTTCAAGACTCAAGTTATGTTTGGAGAATTAGCCCAAAAATGGGAGGCAAATGATTACTTTATTTTGTCCTAAATTTTATTTGACCAATAAGCCAGACTAGATAAGCTTGACGTTTGATTCCGCGTGCCCACCAGTATTGGTCCCTAGTCTATATTGAGTTTATACTTACGGATAGATTGTCGTTTTTTTTTTCATTAGTTTCAAAAGCACACATATGTGTTTGTTTGTAAGGGGGGTGGGGTAGGGCATGAAGGAGGAGCGAAAGGGCGGCATAAAACCATCAGGGTCAGAAACACGTGTTGTGTTAACGGAGCGGGTGAGGCTAGGAGGAAGGATTGAGGAAGAGACTTGGGGGTATAGAGGGGGAAGGAAGAGTTGGTGTAAGGGGGTATGGGAAGGGGGGAATATACTTCTTAAATGACTCGAAAAGCAAACACACGAGAGGGGTGTTTGAAATACAGCGAGAGGAAACACCCTGGGAGTTTTCGAG
>CABFOV010000216.1:242504-254361 GCA_902141375.1 Timema poppense
GGGGGGGGAGGGAAAAGGGAGGTAAGCGAAGAAGAAGGAAGATTTTTTTATATGGTATGTTGTGAATGTGGTAATGATTGTTGGGTCCTTGGAGAAACGAAAGACAAAATGGGAGTGATGAACTCTTTATTTCGGCAGATGTGTTTTATTTAGTTGTCAATGAACCGCGAATAAATCTATTCCGAGAAAATTCATATTACTGGACAAACCTATCATTTTAAATATGTCACGAACTATTTTAAAATTGTTGATGAAATAGTTTTTATTGACCACGCATTATTGTCATGAACAGTTTTTCATAAATGGTTATTTTAAAGGATTCTAACACTAATCTTCTCCTAGCTAGAGAACCACGATATTCATGTTTAATCCGTGCATTCGCCGATGCAGGCTAAGCCATGTTTCTAAATTACCACGTTTCTCAAGTTACTAATAAGTTTATTCAAGTTTTAAACATCTATCAGAAATGTATATTTCTGGGTTACTCTAACTATGTTAGATATATATGTTGGTAGTCACGTGAACTTAGTCACCAGGCTTGCAACAGACAGCTATTGCCAGTGAGGGAGTCTAAGTTCGAATCTCGACCGAGTGCAGTGCGTGATAGTTTTTTGCACGCCATATATCACTAGTTTTCTCGAACCCCTCTTCACATAAGTGGAAGTACACTTTCTCTAACTGCTCTCTTCATCCTTCAGTAGCATACCATAAAGGGAAGTGGGGAGGTGCAAGCTGGGCAGTTGCCCCAACCCAAGACTGCAAATAGTTTCAATAAAACCCAAAATATATTAATGAAAAGGGGTTGAATGTAGCTACGTTTAAAGACATGTCTTGTGACTTTATATTCATAAAATAAACCGTTACTCATATCTAAGTCTCCCCAATCATATAAAAAGTACAAAAATAATAACTTTACAGTTTTGTGTGTAAGGTCACTTACACTTTTAATAGTCATTGACTTGGCTAACATGAAAAACACATTTAAATAACTTCTATGGGTAAGCCTATTTAATAAATATGTATTTTCATGACTCCAGTCACTTAAGGGGTTGTTTTCCCTAACATACCTCACTCTCTCAAGAATTTCATGTTGGCTATAAGCTTGATACTTTGCCCGAACCAACAACATTTCTGGGAGCGCCACTGTCATCCCTAGCCCTCGGACTAAAGTGGTAAAATAACTATAGTGTTAAAGCATAGCAACAAAAAACATATTATGGTTTCCTAAATGAAAAAGAATGAACTGCACAGCATTGTGTATTTCTGAATTATTGAAAGGGTAGCTCTGTCAGTAATGGCCATTTTTACCCATATTCTATAATGGCAGTTAATGTATAATGAATAAGGGTGTGAAATTGGTCACTTAGAGCCATTATCACACCGAGTGGGTTGAAAGCTTTTGAACATTCGAGAGCTTAAAATAGTGTGTCAATATTTGGGACAATCGATATGATGTGGTTTTTATAGGTTTTTGTGTGTGTAATTAGCATGTTTTAACACAAGAGTAATTAAGGTAGGGTGAATAAATCTAGTATTTTTGTAGTTTATATAGTAATATCTTCCTTGTAAGAAATAAATAGAATATTACTTAAGTAGATACCTTTAATTTAATTTTTAATTTCTCTCAACAGCTCAAAGAGAAAGTATTGTGATCGTCAAAAATTTTGAGCTTGAGGTTTTGATAAATTTTGACGTTGCATGACCCCTTTAAACTAAAAGAGTGATTTTTTGCAATGCCTTGGGCTAGAGCCTAAACTATCTAACATATTGAGCTACAACTCAGTATCTAAGGTATTCATAAGGTCACCCCGAGGGATTTTTGAATTAAATGTCTAACCCTAAATTTAAGGATAGTTTAATGAAGGGCAAAGTAGAAAAAAATCAATTTTCTCAAATCTCATTCTATCGATATTGATTAAATGCTATATCTAGACACCATTTATTATTATAAACAAGATGGAAACTCTCATTTTCTCATGCTAATGTCTTTAAGGGTGCTAAACATGAGGAACATTTTCCAATTTTCATAATTTCTCCGCAACTATTTGATATAGAAAATATCTAATCATTTTAAAGTTGTAGTACTATTCTTCATTTGAAACATATTTTTATAAAATCAATAGTCTCTGAATTATAATAAAATATATATACTTAATTCAGATCTTTGAAAATGAATTTGAATATTATGTTCTTTGGTGGACAAAGAAATTTCTATTTTCTCAATTTCTTTTATCACAGAGTTCCTAGTTTCAAATGCTGAAACCTTATTTTATTTGGTTTGCCCATGAAACATTTTCTTGAAACTTTTTTGTTACCTTCTTCTTATTTGTTGTTCACTACACCTTTTAAACCATTTAGTTTCTGGTTTTGGTTATAGCCACCGGTGATCCAAATAAAGAACAATGTTCGTTGCCAGATTATTAAATGTTTATTAATTGGTAATATATGAGAGTGTTTCTTAAATATTTAAGGTTTACAGGTTCGTGTAATGTTACAATTACAGCTATTGTATAAAGATCAATGTGCGATACAACTGTATCGTTTGATGTGCAAACAATCACTATCATATTCGACTGACAAAGTAAGTTAGTAAAGTGAGTGTCTAAAAGTGAGTGAGAGTTGAACTGTGGCCCCGCCCACGTGGAAGCCAGAGAGCAAGACCACGTGACCCGCCCTATAGCGGGCCCAGAGATCAAGAGCGTGCGGTGATGGTAGAGTTAAGTGGGTAACATTGTACATATATTATTTCATTTATGATCTTTGGTGTAATATTTCTATATCAATTTAAATACCTATTATTTCATTTCACAAATCAAACGAGATTTTAGTAAATGAATATTTTAACTTTTAAGATCAAAACAAGATAAATTAAGCGGTACGACATACTATCTATTCAACATAGTAATACAAACATTTATTGACTATCTCTCATAGGCATCTTGTAATTTGTTAATAACTTTTATATTAATTTAAAAAATATCATTAAATTCAATCGTGTCTCGATTAAACAATATTTTATTTGTTTTTTGATCAATTTTTTGTGATCCGTAAAACACATGCCATAACTCGCAACAACTTCAATCACAACTTAACGACTTTATACAGGATGATTTAAATGTACAGTCTGAGAAAGAAAGATACCTGCATTACATTGTTTGAATGTGGTGACAGGAGAAAAAAGAGCTTCATAATTATAAATGACTCCAAAACAAAGGTGATATTTTTTATCAAGGATGAATCAGGAAATAAATGTCATGTTAGTGTAAATAGAATATTATTAGAACAAGTGAATTAGTTTGTAAATCTTTTCAGAATGTTTGGTAAAAATGGAAGGATAGATAGTGAAATCGACAAACGGCTGAATACATCTTGAAGAGTAGTTGGATGTATGTGAACTGTTGTAAAGAATGAAGTAGTATCGAAAGAGGAAAATATGCCAGTATATAAAAGCGTGTTGATGCCAACATTATTTTAGGGATGTGAAGCGTGGGTATGTCATCATAAATACAAGAGTAAGACGAATGTGATTGAAATGATAAACTTAATAAATGTATGTGGAAACACTCGTATGAACAGTCAGTAATTAATGAGTGCTAAAGTAGTGTGGTTTGAAAGGGAACCCAATAGGTTAATGTGAAATAGGCGTCTTACGTTGGTTTGGGCTTGTTGAGAGGATGAGTGTGGATCAAGTGATAAAGCAAAATATATTATGGGCCAGTTTCATAGTCAAATTTAGTACGCCTCAAATGCGGCGCTACACTAAGGGCCAGTTTCATAGTCAAATTTAGTACTCCTCAAGTGCGGCGCTACACTAAGTACATGACGACACCTACCTAAACCAGAATGGAATGGGCCGTTCTCGCATAGGAAACTGGTCCATTCCATTCGAGTTTAGGTAGGTGTCGTCTTGTACTTAGTGTAGCGCCGCACTTGAGGCGTACTAAACTTGACTATGAAACTGGCCCTATGGAAGAGAGTATTGATCAAAGGGAAGTGTTAGGAAATGTGGCGTGGTTAAATGTTGTAGACGAATGTGTGAAAAAGGGAAAAATTAAGCGTTTTAAGAACCAAAGAGCATTCATTCATGACTCGATGTATGGATATTGTAAAATCAATAGGGAGTATGCAAGGATAGAGAAGTGTGGAGAAAGTTTGTGAGTACGTAGTTGTTTTTTGAGATACATGCACAGTTTATTGCTTACCCCGTATGGGAACGGTGTGATTAGGTATGTATGTGGGTATGTATGTATATATGTAAGTACTATGTATGTATGTATTATGCATGTATGTATGTATGTATGTAAGTATTATGTATGTGTATATATATATATATGTAAGTATTCTGTATGTATGTATGTATGCATGTATATATATATGTATGTATGTAAGTATTCTGTATGTATGTATGCATGTATGTATATATGTAAGTACTATGTATGTATGTATATATGTATGTAAGTATTATGTATGTATATATGTATGTAAGTATTATGCATGTATGTATGTATGTAAGTATTATGTATGTATGTAAGTATTATGTGTGTATGTATTATGCATGTATGTATGTATGTATGTATGTATGTATGGAAGTATTATGTATGTATGTATGTATCTAAGTAAATTAATGTTGCTTCAGTTTATTCGTTTATCTTAACTTCCTACATTGATTAATACGAACAGTACAGGATACATGATAAACTTTTGAAATTACTATGTGTACATAACTACATTAAATTAACCTATTGAAGCGATATTCTAATTATTTTGATCCAAAATGTTGTTTGTTACATACACACAAACAAAAAAAAACTAAAATTATTGGCAGGAGCTCAGGTTCCTTCTCCCCGCATCTTAATGACTCATGAAAACTATTCATTGAACTAGTAAGTAACTGTATGAGACAGTTATTGCACGTTCTTTTCTCCATTTAAATTGCTTCCACGGACCATTTTAGGGTTTCATGTATAAACTTAACCAAATGAATGTCAACATTTGTCAACTAGATCCCCCATCACAACGTCTGGCTTTGAAATCATTCCTACTAGGCAATGCACTTAGCTGTCATAAAACATTCTTAACTGTCCTGTTGACAGGGGTCTATGGGGGGGGAGAGTTGTCTTTAAGCCTTCAAACGACCGAAATCTAGGTCATTGATCGGTGCTCACGAAGTTTCGAACTCTTTTTCGATGTTTTAAAAGTCACGGAAGGTATGTAAAACGTAGTCTTACGATTATTATTACTATTGTTATTATTATTACTATCATTATCATTATCATTTACAATTTCGGGGACAGTACGATAAATAAAACTTGTTTCTTTATTGATTTTGTTCGAGATTTGTAAAATTAAATAATTCAATTTAAAATTGTATTGATTGAATTTTTTTTTACTACTGCGTCTTACTAGCCTTTCAAGCTATACGCTCATGTACTAATTACGCTAATAGTTTTAGGGATTAGTAAGGCTATATATACAGGAAGTGTACCCACATTTGCGTGAAAGGAGAGCTAAAAAAAACCTTTTGAGAAAACCAACCTCAGTACACCTGACCAAGATTTGAACCTAGATCTCTCCATATGCCGTTAGTCTAGTCTACTGTGAGAGTGACGCCTTAAACCATGCGGCCACCAAAGTGGCTATAATATTATCTTAATTATTTTGAGATTTTTTATAACTTTTTGAAATTAAAGATTGTTTCTCTATATGAACAACAACATCTGGTATGAAAAGAAGTCTCAATTTAATGTGAACTAAACACAATCTATTTTAGCCAACATAAATTGACTTGTTATTTGAATCTTTGGGCGATAGTTATGCCTCAAATCCAATGGCGTGAGAAAGATAATTTTCCCAGTAGGGGTCAGTTAGAAAATATCTCAATAACTTTAGACAATAAAAGTTTGTATAGGTAAATGGACCTTCTTGGGGGAGTCCATCAAATTCCTAGAAGTGTTCTGGATACCCTTGATCAGATCCTGGATTAATGAAGAAGATACATTCTTCAGATAAATATCGTGCCATTGCAAAATAAAAAATCAATGTATTAACTAAATAATTGGTTTTTAAATCTTACATTAGTATATAATATTAGTTACTACAGTAAGTTTAAATGTGTAAAATAGCTTACTACTTTTACGCACTGCATATAATCATTTTATTTATTTAAAATAAGTCATTGCAGACATTGCTACATTTTATGGACCAAATTTACTGAAACTGTCAAATACAACGAACATAAAATCAGGAAAAAAAATACATTTAGACTCTTATTAGTATTTTTAAAGTTAGTGTCCCCAAAAACGCAATAATAATAATAGAATTGGGAACTCAGATTACGAGGTTCAACCAATTAGAAGAAATACCGGTAGAGTTAGCTCAGTGCCAGATTTTTTTTATCACTGTGTCTTACTATCCACTCCAGTTATACACTTATGTACTACGCTAATATTTTAAGGATGAAGAAGGTTATATTAAAAGGAAGTGTACCCTCATTTGCTTGGAAGTTGAATGGAAAAATCATTTTTGGAAAAAAACCTCTTCAGTGCACCAAACCGAGATTAGAACCTCAATCTTCTCATCATCGGCAGTCTAGTATACTGTGAGTGTGGTGCCTTAGACTATGTTGCCACAAAAGTAGGTTCCAGTTTTATTGAGTCTGATCCTGTAGGATAGGACTCTAATCCCAGTTGAGGGTAATTTTCTCTTCAGGAGGTTTACTTGGACCTCTTATTAACACTTACCCTCTTCGTCCTGTGCCCTAATATTTGTTATTTTAAGATGACAAGAGTCCAAACGCGCAGAAAAATCGCTTGGCAATAAAAAAAATAATTTTAAGAAATATTTCAGAACATTACACCTTATTTTTAAGCTGGTTATACTCATAAGGATGTATAAAAACCAGCTAAAAATATCTTATACATTTCTGTGGTCACGCAAATAGGGGTGCTACTCGCTAGTATCATTTGGTTTGGCGTTGACAGAAAGATGGTGGACTAGAATACTGGTCAAATTTACTGAGGATGTGTTTTCCTAAATAATTTATCAATCTCGTTTCACGTAGATAAGGTAAAATATACCTTAAATTCTACTTCCCTCATCTCTTCTCCATTAATGTAAATATGTGGATAGACTGGATGAGTAGTAAGACGAAGCTCTAACCCCAATATTGGTGACCGAGTGTACTTAGGCCTCACTTTAGCAATTGACTGGACTGCTGATAATGAGAATATTGGGGTTCGAATATTGGTAGGGTCTAATGAGGTGTTTTAATTATTTATTTTTTGCCAAATGTACTTGTAACCCAAATGGATAGTAAGACGCGGTGCTATTAATAATAATTTTAATAACAATAATAATTTACCAAATTGCCTAACCACTCTAACTTAATGTAAATGCGGGTTCAATTAATCTAAAATTAACCTTGATCATCCCTAGCAAATAAGCGTACTTATTACAGGTGCGTACACCCCGAGTGGGTAGTGAGATTCGGCGACTTAAAAAAAAATAGACACGTTGCACATACGAACGTAATAATTTAACATAGTAAGAATGAATTCATAAATTAAAGAATTGTAAGTTTTGAAATAATTTTACGAGCATTTCAGATATAATCTTAACTTTTGTCAGAACAGATAGAAATTGGTTCCATAATTTTGCCTTCCCCTCAGTAAAGTGAAATATTATTTAATAGATTACCTTACGACAACAAAATCAAACATAAAATCTGGCGTTGGCACGTATCTTCAAGATTCTAAAATGATACGAACTTCGTAAACTTGATGACGTCATTTGAAGTATCATAAAGGAGAGGAAGTGACGACACCAAGGCTTTTCAGACGGGACCCTTTCGTTTTAATTAGAAGCACAAGTTTTTACAGTCCACAAACTCCCTCCTTGCCCGTTTTGCTTTTGAAAGCGTTTCGGAAGAGGGGGGGGGGGGGGTTTGAAAGGGGGGGGGAAGGGGTACGAGAAANGATCTCGTAATTTGGCAACGGAAGTAAAATCTAATTAGTTACTTTTAATAATTTACTTAATCTAGCTTATTGCTCGTAAAATATTTCATAGCTTGAAACCGATAAAAATATAACATGAAGATATTGCCTTTAAAAGTTCTAAAACGTTGATTAGATACTTTCTTTCCTCTATTTTCATTAGAGTTTTGTTTATTTAAAAACATATTAATGTGTGTATAAAAAATATGAATTTTTATTTATCATCAAAGGAAACCTTAAATATGCTACATATTATAGCTTTTTTTTTTAAATTTAATTTCCTAATTAGCGTATAGCCCGAACGGGTAGTAAGACGCGGTGATAAATATTAATATTATTAATTTCCTAATTTGTGTGTGTGTTCTTCCACTTATCCAAGAAGTCTTAAAATCAATGATACACAACCTGGGCTATGCGAACACGAAAATTTAAATATACATCTTATTATATTTCATTATAAGCACTAATAATCAAGACCATATTTAGAGTTATCTACAAGAAATACAGATGAAAGGACATGCGGTTTAGAAGCGCCATTCATTTCTCTCTCTACTAGATGTAAATTATATTGTAGAATATGTATATCTCTCTTTATGCACCAACACATTTGTAGGAACAAAGTTGAAGATATATTTATATCTGAGAATACGCAAACACAAAGTTGAATACCTCTGCTATAAATGACCTAAAAAGCTAAACTTATGCACACTTATAGTATAAACCATGGAGATATACTTTTGATTTTTTGTTTGTTTTTTATTTGATTGACATCTTTTTAAAGCCTTTTATGCACTAAAACAATGGTTTCACTGCGAAAGTTTAAGAAGGTAGACTACAGGCTTCGCGCTTTGTACAGTGAAAACAATTCAACCAGATAGTATCACCTCCCCCCTCTTTCACCCATTTGTCGAGAAAGGTTTGGCAGATTCATCTAAAGGCCTGTCACGGACATGCTTATATCCCAGAAATAAAAAAGTATTTAAATATGCTATAGTTCTTCAAATAGGAAACATATATTAAAATAAGTTACTTTAATTAATTAGCTTTCTCCAAATAAAATTGTGGTTTATACAATCATTTAATAGTATATGTTTATTTTTCTAAGAGCCTCCAAAGACTCTACATAACATCAACATTATTATAAAGTAGTGTCTTACAATTTATTTTGATGAAAATTTTGATGCAATTTCTTTTAGTTTACATGCTCATGACAAACCCTTTGAGTTACGTTTTTAACTGCCTCTGTGTTGATCAAACTGATCAAAATAATATTTAGTGATACTTGATACTCATCGCTGAATCTTCTATTAAGTTACTTTATGTTATAATTAGTTATACTTTTAAGTAACAGGAATTCAACTCATGTCCTAGTAGGCCTAAACTAAATATATGCTTTAATCAATAATAGATAATAGTCTAAGGCCCTAGGTTTTAAATTCAACTGAATGCCTGGTACGAGTAGGTCAGTGTCCGAATTAATCCGTATGTACTGTGGATTATTTTCTCCATATTATTTAAAAATGTGGTTTTCCATTATCAGCTTTATGATAATGCTGTCACAATTTCTATAAAACCTCCTTCTTATCCTCCCCCCATTGATTATGTCATTAATAGGGCCTTTTCTCAAGTTCCCTGCACTCTCACCCTAACTAGCGAGGTGAACGTGCTACCAAATGAGCTAAGATTTCGGACTATCAGAACAATAAAATTCTACAATGTAATATCACCCCCACTACGAACTAGGATGAAGTAATTTCACTGGCGAAATGGGCAAAGCGCATTCATACACTCAATTTCATTCGTTTCGATAACGACATACAAATTTCATCGGACTGAAAGACTGTTAACGTTTTTACTAGCGACAGCATTAACTTAAGTTTACATTGGAAACGATGGAGTTTTATGTCCCAGCTAAGCATTTGGCCGAGCCATAGGTTGAACGTAATCAAGTTGTCATGCGAGAAAAAAAAAATTGGGAGTGGGAATACGCCATTAAGAGCCCGTCAGACTCCACGAAATACGTGTATCTCTGGTAGTTAATACAGTTCGAACCAGGCGTTACATCGTAGTGAAGAAATTTTGGGTATTAAGATGCGGCAGAAGGGAGTGCAAGTGTTTTTACAGATTTTATAGAATTGAAATTTTTCTGGCCAAAATAAATCAAATATTTCTTCAGTTTCAACATAAAAATTAGTTTTCTGCGCGTGCTAATATCAACAGATTTTGAACATATGTCAAGAGTGTCCTAGAATTTTATCAAAACTTTTTCTCTTTATTAAAATTTTTTTTACAAAGTTCCAGGACCACCTTGACATATATTCAAGATCTGTTGATATTAGCACGTAGAGAAAACTAATTTCTATGATGCTAATGGAGAAATATCTGATTTATTTTGGGCAAAAAAATATAATGCTATAAAAACTGTAAATTTACTCGCGCTCCCTTCTGCCACACCTTAACCATAAACCGGTAGGATACAAGACCAGTGAACCATTTTAATGTATTAAGAAATATACAAAGTAATTGAAAAAAAAGTATTGCTATAAAACTCTTTCATTGAAGCAAATATTTTGTTATTTTACCGTCTTGTTTATTTCGGTTATATAATGTGCACTTTCTGAGCTGACTGATATTATCAGCCCACGAGATTTTCTATGATCGAGAGTGAAAGAGCCCACCAATTTATCTGGGAATGGTATTGTATCATACCTTACAGTTTTTTTTACATTCCACAATATAAATGGGACCGACGGCTTTACTTCCCCTCCGAAGGAAGTTGTGGAACAGATTTTTATCGATAAAGAAAAATTCATCAATCTTAGCTGGGTATGAACCTATGAACATCGGGTCCTGAGGTAGGCGCTTTACCCCAAGATAACTTAGGTCGATAAATGTATTGTTCCAAGTGAATAATTCTGAAAAAAGAAAAAAGTTTACCTATAGCAGGAATTTGCTAGGAAGAACCATATTTAGCGATAACAAAATTAGTTGAACCTAATTTTATACATTCATAAATTATGTTTTGTAATTCTCAGCTGTCACATTTGATATATATTATCATTGTTTACAAAATAACACTAACAATAAAAATTAGTCCTACTTTCACATAAAATTAATAACAATTTTTTTTTTATGCTTTTAAAAGGTTCATATAATTACATTCCAAATATAATTTCCTGGCTAATAGGTCGTTAAATGGGGTCTTTGTAAATCACCTCTTTCCTCTTAGTCCTCTCTCAGGCTGATTTTAACCTGAGAAAATATCTAATAAACCGTGTTTAGCACTATTCTGAAGGTAGTTAAAGAGTTTGAGTAACAAATTTAAGTAATTTTAGTAATCTCTAGTTTATTACAGAAACCACAAAGTTTACTTGGGATTAGAGTCCAAACATTTTTGGGCAACAAAAACTAAATTCAAATTGAATCCAAAATAGTGGGTGTCAAGCATTTACCCACATTTAATTGTAAAACACAAGCTATTGCGACAGGTAGCAAATTTAATAAACTGTGTACAAAAATATCACAATAAGTACCAAATTTACTAAGCGTGTACCAACCTTTTAATGAAAAATTCAACCAAAAACAATAGGTACAGACTTTAGGTGAAAACTCAACCAAACACAATAGTTACAAATTTCATAATTTAACTAAAAAATTCAACAAAAAAGATAAACTTCTCAATTTAACTGAAAGATTAAACCAAACACACTAGGTACCATTTTCATAAATAATATAAACTTTTGACTACAAAATCCTGCCTAGAAAATTGTGTACCTATTTCACAAAGCTTGTATCAAGATTTCACTGAAAAATCAACCTAGCACAGTAAATAACAATTTAATAAAATATTGTATATTCACCGATAA
>CABFOV010000217.1:0-14961 GCA_902141375.1 Timema poppense
CTCACATTCACAAGATGTCTTGTCAGAGGTGAAGGAAGGGTTTGGTAATCAGATAAATCTTTGCCGAGACCGAGGATTGAACACCGGGTGCCAGCATAGATGTCTGACACCTTACCCCTAGACCGCCAAGTCACCTATAAAACCAATTAATTATGCAACCAATGACACACCAGGACTCACGTATAGTTTATACATTTGTGGTATTATATTATTGGGCTCTTTCCCCAAGTTAATACACTGTGATTAATTGTTTACAGCATTGGTTTTACCATCTAGAAAATTAGGGGGTGTTTATATTAGAATATAACTATCTTTTATATAGATAAATTAAGTTATAAAAAATGTTGTTTTAATTTGGAACCTGTATAAAATTAAAATTAGATTACTATTTAAAATAGGTTTCATATAAAGATACACTTACCTATTATAATATAAGTCCTTAATAAATATTATATTAATGTCTACTAATATCTTCGAAATTATTTCTGATATAACTAAATTTTTAAATAAAATCTTAAGCACTTATGATATGCATGTGTCAAAATTCCTCTAAACTTTTGTAGTAATGAAGAAGATGATAATGATGATGATAATAATCAATATTTAAATTATGTTAATTTTTTCCACCGAGTTTTAGTGACATTTAGGACTATATACTTACATTTAATATAATAATTTTATAGGAATGAAAAAGGTAAAATTTTCTTAAAGATTCTATTTGAATATGCAAAAAAAATCCTTTATAACACTCGATCGTGATTGGAAACCTGACCATCCCAATACCGATAGTCATCTAACATGAGTGTGACGATCTAGACCATGTGACCAACAATTTAGGTCTCTTGCTTGTCATCAAAGAGCAGTGACATATGATGTATATTATTTATCTCTATTATGCACTTATTAAAGGTCACTGCCTTTTTTTTAAATGTAATTATATAAACATCATTCCATAGTATAGAGGGGTATACCAAGATAGTTATATCATTTTGTCATCAACCAGTGGAGGAATTTTATTAAGTCTTTGACCAGAAGTTTAAATAATATAATATTTATATTCTTGTTTTTTCATCAAACATATCTTGAAGCAATTAATTGATTTTTAAAACATAATTAATCTTAAAGAAGCTATGGATTTTTTAGTTTCCAAATAACTAATAGTTTAGGCATTGAGAAGAATTAACAAAATAGATTAATGTGATAATAACATTTTATTAATTCCGCCTTATGTACTTTTTGATAGTTCAGTTGTATTTTTATTAAAAAAATAGGGAGTAAAATGTTTACTAACATATTTTTAAGTATTTATTTTTATCAATTATTTACACATATATACACACCAAAATCATTCAAATTAAATTAAAACATCGAGAAATCCATTATTTGTATATAGAATTAAATAAATAACGATACTCCTAACTGATTATGATATTATTTCCTAGATACTTTACAATACCGTAATCTTTATGATAATGATCAAAAACCATTATTGTTAGTGCTGATTTTCAAATCCATGTTGCTTATGTCTTTCATGATGCTTCATATTATTTAGGGTTGTGGTACACTTTCATCATACACTTTATTTGTATTCCAACTTCATATATCATAAAATGTAGAGATTTCTTTCAAATCTGAATTTTCTTTCCTTTTCAAGTGAGTAAACAATATAATATTCACTTTGCAGTTAGATTTGTGCTTGCCTTTATAATCCTAGACATTTTGCTTGACATGTGCTCAATGTATAGGGGGGGATATATGGTAATTCATTAAATGTTTCCTGCTCCACAGATTGAAAAACCCAAAAAGAAACCTAATAAAAAGGTCGAACCAGAAAAGGTGACATGTGATTTTATTACATCTTCATCTGCTCCCCTTTTGTTGAATTCAGATAATTTTCTTCATCACTTATATTTGAAATATTGGTATTGTTCACATTTATTTTTTTATTTTTATCTTCTTATATTTCCATCTTATCTTAAAAAATGTATCTTAAAAAAAAATATATGTATATAGAACTTCTTTTCCATCATAACCATTATATAATAAACTTAATTAATTTAGATGGTTGTTCATATTCTCAATACTTTGATCTACTTATTTGGCTTTTTATATTTTAGATAATTCTTCTATTGCATCTCTAGTCATTAATTTATTTATTTTTATCTTGGATTGCCTATTCTTTAATCAATAGATTAATTTGTAAATAATTTAAATTGGTAATTGTTCTTCATTGCAATTATTACTTCTAATGTTTACCTATTCTACCAATGTTCATATTTTTATAATTTTTTGACTCTGTATCAGACTAAATATTATTTATTTTCCATTAATAAAAACATATTTTATGTAATTAAAAATATTATGACTACTTTGTTTGCTATTATAAGGTGGCTTTGATACAAAAAGATTTATTCTTCTCAATGTGTTGTATATTTGACAATTCTCGCTCTTATATCACATGGTGGCAGTGGTCGGATATTGCCCTGTATTTAAGTAGCCCTATAACTAAGGCGAAGTGAACAGTTCCAACATAGATAAAAAAACAGTTCCAATATGTTGGCTCTTGTGTATCAAATACCGGCTCCAGACCCTTTCTATTTCAAATCAACATTGGGATGGAAATCATAGAAATATCGTTTTATGTGTTTCATATGTGCTTCAGGTATGATGAAGGACAAAGAAGAAGATCAGGTAAATTCTTTGATTTATTTGATGGGCCCTCAGGTTGAAACTATTTTTCTATTGTTTAAGCTATCATCAGCCGATCAAAAGAAGTTTGATAGAGTCCTTCAGAAGTTTGACAGACATTTTATTCCCACCAAAAACATAATCTTTTATGAGCACAGTTCCATACTAGATTCCAACAAGAAGGCGAGTCAGTAAGCGATTATGTTACAGATCTTCATACTGATGCTCAAGATTGCAACTTTCCTGTCACTTTTTATGACGAAGCCATTAGAGATAGAATTGTAGTTGGTATTATAGATAAAAATCTCTAATTCAAACTACAATTAGATGCCAAATTAACTCTGGAAACGACTGTTAATTCTGCTATACAATCTGAGCAAGTGAAAAAATAGCAGTAAACTTTAACAGGAGCTAGTCATGTTGCAGTTGACAAGGTTAATGCTACAAATAAACTTTTTAAAAAAAGAGTGGAAAATTTTTTTGTTATAGTATGAACACTTTTTCTAACGAAGATAAAAGTCAAAATAGAAAATCATGTTTTTGGTGTGGGAGTAATACTGAACACCCTAGAACCAAATGTCCTGCTAGGAGTGCTATCTGTTATCAGTGTCAATATAAAGGGCATTATGCAAAATGTTGTAGATTTAGATAAGACGATGCTATTGACACGGAGGATGAGTTAGAGGAAGATGGTGAATTTGTCAGCCTTGCCTCTAAAAAACTAATTATTTGCATGATAAATGGTTGGTAAACACAAAATTCTGTGGGAAAGATCCTTCTGCTAAAATTGATACAGACGCAGATGCGAGGAGTCTTTTCAATAAATGGAGCTTTTGCCATCAAATAAAACTATATCCGGTCCAGGGGGCGCTCAGCTTAAAGCTATTGGCAGGATTCAAGGGAAACTCCAATACAAGAACACAAATATTTTTGAGACATTCTATGTAGTTCAAGGAGCAGATAGAATTCTTCCACTCCATCATACTAGTGAGAAATTAGGCCTTATAAAGAGGATTTCTGGAGTAGGAAAAGCTAATTTTGTCCCAAAAACTGTGTTCCCCAAGCTTTTTACAGGACTAGGAAAAATTCGAGAGCCATACCACATAAAACTTAGAGAGGGGGCTGTACCACATGCTATTAGTGTTCCCCAATGTGTTCCTTTACCTTTAAAGAAGGTTCTTAAAAAAGAAATGGATAGGATGGTTCAGGATGACGTCATAGAAAAAGTCGACGAGCCATCAGATTGGTGTGCTCCCATGGTTATAGTTCCAAAAGCCAAAGGATCGCCAATGTTGTGTGTTAACATGACTAAAGTAAATCACCATTTAGAAAGAGAACTTTTCCTTATGCCGGCAGTTGATTTTTCCCTAGGTCAACTAGAAAGGGCTAAGGTATTTTCAAAACTAGATGTCAACTCAGGATTCCGGCAGGTTCCCCTCACATATTCTTCCAGAGCTCTAACCACATTCATCACACTGTATGGAAGGTATTAGTTTTTTCGGTTACCTTTTGGGATATCCCCTGCGCCGTAGGTTTTCCAGACGAAGGTCAGTGTGCATTTAGAAGGATTGGAAGGAGTGGTCTGCCATTTTGACTATATTACAGTATATGGATCAACTATTGAAGAACATGACCCACGGCCTTATAAGGTCCTTTCTAGGATGCAGGAAGCAGGTTGGACTCTAAATGAAGAAAAATGTTCGTTTCGGTAAACTACAATTAACTTTCTTGTCCAAATCATGTCTGCGAAGGGTGTTTTTCTGAACTTAAACAAAGTTGATTATATACTCAACTAACGTAACTGAGCTAAAAGTATTTTTGGGTCTTGTAACATTTTTGGCCAAATTAGTCCCAAATCTATCTACCTTATCGCAACCTCTTAATGAGCTTCTTCGCTCAAACATCGACTGGTTATGGGATTGTCCACAGGCTCAAGCATTTGAAAACAGAGAGATAGTAATAGCAAAGCCACCTAGTCTTGCTTTATATAAGTGCAATAATGACACTATTTTGTCAGCTGACGCATCATCCTATGGCCTTGGTGCAGCTTTAATACAACTCCAAGATGATGGATCTCTAAGACCTGTTAGTTACGCTTCTCGAACTCTCACTGAAGTTGAGAGAAAGTGGGCATAAATTGAGGAGGCGGGAATGGCTCTCGCTTGGGCATTTGAACGCTTTTCTGATTTTATTACAGGCATTCATATAACAATAGATTCTGATCATAAACCTTAGTTCCTATTTTCACTACAAAAGACCTATATTCTATAACCCCTAAGCTACAAAGAATTAGGCTTCGATTGATGAGGTATTCACTTGAGATTGTTCATGTGTCTGGTAAAAATCTACTAATTGCTGATGCTCTTTCCCGCAATCCGCAGCCACTATTTGCTGGGGAAGATGAACTAGCTGAAGAAGTGATGACATGTCCAAGAGGTTGTATGTGGTCGTCCTGTGTTTGATGCTAAGTTGGCAGAAATTGTTCAGAATCTACATAAGGATGAGGCTAGTATCCACCTCATGCAGTTTTGCCAAGACGGAATGGCCTCTAAAGTTACAAATACTGGAAATGTGCTTACCATATTTGCAACATCGAAATGAAATAAATATCTCTACAAAATTGCCTTCTACTAAAAGGTAATAGACTAATAATTCCTAATTGCATGCAGAAGAAATAATAAATAAAATACATGAAGGTCATCAAGGGGTTACCAAAGTTAGAGCATTTGCTAAACAAAGCGTTTGCTGGCCAAAATTGTCCACATAACTGAGAGATCTTGTTGAGAATTGTAGCAAGTGTGCTAAATTTAGGATAAATCGATCAGAACCTTTAATACCTACTCTATTTCCTGAGCGGCCTTGGCAAACAATTGGCATGGATCTTTTGAAGTTTAAAGGTAACTGGTATCTCCTTGTTGCTGACTACTACTCCAGATATCCAGAAATGGCTTTGCTGGGGCGCCTTACTACTGGTTGTGTCATAAATCATCTATAAATCTCTTCTGGCCAGGAATGGAGTACCTGAAATTATTAGAGCGGATGGTGGCTCACAATGGAACCATAACAATATAATAAATGAAAAGTTTTCCAGTTTGCTAAAGATTATTATTTTAAACTTGTTACATCTAGCCCGAAGTACTCGGAAAGATACGGCTTTATAGAGTCTGAAGTTAAGAATTTTAAAAATCATCTTGAAAAGAGCGAGGACCCATACAGAGCCTTACTTATGCTGCGCTCCACACCTCTAGAATCTGGCTATAGCCCTGCTGAGCTCTTGATGGGGAGAAAACTTAGGGGGTTTATACCAACATTGCCGAGTAACCTCATTCCCTCGCCAGTTAATTTGGACCATCTGTCCCACAGACTGTCGAAACAATAAGGAAACTATGATCGTCACCATGTGGTTAAGCCTCTCACAAATTTGAACCCTGGAACAAAAGTCTATATCAGTGACCGGAACCAGGTAGGTATTATAGTGAAGAAACATGATACACCAAGGTCGTATATAATCCAAACAAAGGACGGACAATTTAGAAGGAATCGAAAGTCTCTCCAGCCTCTTAATGAAGATGGTCCTCGGGTCCAGCAAGAGCTAGATGAGTTGACAAATAACAGCTCATCATCTCTAAGAAGAAAGTAAAATCTACCAGTTCATCCAACGCCTTCAGAGGTGGCAATTGAAGTACCTCAACTTGATGGTTCTTCTCCCAAGTCGTCCATTCCCGCTCGAAGAAGCCAACGGCCCAGGAAAACCGTAGACCGTCTTGATCTTTAGAGGGGAGATGGTATGATAGCACCCTGGGGCTATGTGAGGAACTACACTCTCTATCCAGGAACAAGATGAGCATCAGAGGTGTTACCCCAAGGACTTGTTATCTGTGGCTGTGTATTGTAATGTCTTATGTCTGCAAAATGTTTTAACAGAATAGACTTCCTCTTGTACCAAGTTAGACTTTTGTATATTTGACAATTCTTGCTGTAATATCGCAATGAGAAAGGTAGAATTTTCTTTGGGATTGTATTTGAATTTCTGTAGAGTGAAAATGGGATAACATTTGGGGAAAAAAACCTCTGTACATTCAATTGGGATGTGAAACCTGATCTCTCCGTTACCGAAAATCTCGTCTAACATGAGAATAACGATCAAGACCATTTGACCAACAATTTAAGTCTTTTCTTGGGATTAAAGTTGCTGTAGCTTTATGATATAGGCTTGTTTCCTATTTTATACACTAACTCAAGGTCACTGCAATTTTATTAAATATAACTCTATACTTATTCTTCCATCATATAAAGGGCCCTGCCCTTATACAGGATATTTATATTGGTCCATAATAATATATATATTATTTATTTATTTATTTTTTCCCCCAATGATTGTATTTATTCATTAAATATATCTTGAAACAATTAAATTATTTTAAAAACATAATTGAGCTTAAAGTGGCTATGCATTTTTTAATTTCCAAATAAACCATAGCAGAAGTATTGAGATGGAATAAAAAACACTAAAATATTTTTAATAGAGTTGCTAAAAATCCACAAAACATCCTTCCTAGGAACGATTCTGTTCTTATTATATGTTATTTCATTTGACTTTTCTAACAACCCCTGTTACAAGAGCTTTAGATATTGACCCAGGTAGAATTTATTTAAATAAAAAAAGGTACTAAGGAAGTACATTAATAATATAATATAGCCATCAATATTATTGTTTTATAGTAGTTAAAACTAATAAAAAACATCTAATGCGATGAAATATTCTTAAAATTTCTTTTTATGTTGTTTCTTGATAAATCAAGTGTTTTTTAACTAAACATTAAGGTGTAAAATATTTACTAGAATATTATTAAGTATATGATTTTAAATAACTATTTTTGTCTATGTAACGATACACTGTCAAATCCTACGTGTTGTATAAAAAAAAATAGAAATCCTTGATTTTTGTAAAAAATCAAATAAATTAGTGAAAGTCCTAATTAATTATATTATTTCTATGACTTTTCAAAATAATTAATTTGATTAAGATAAAAGTCCATTGGTATTGTCCTTAGTAATGTTGTTAGTCTTGACTTTTACATCCACGTTGTCTTTTTTTTTCTTGTTGTGTAAAACTCTGATTATTTGGCGTTGTGGTATACTTTCATTACACACTTTATATATATTTCAACTTCATAAATAATAGAATGATAGAAATGTTTCTTTCAAATCTGAACGTTTCTTTCCTTTTCAAGTGAGTAAACAATATAATACTCACTTTGCAGTTCAATTTGTGTTTGCCTTTATAATCCTAGACTTTTGCTAGACTTTCGCTCAATGTATAGGGAGGGAAACATGTTAATTCATTAAACGTTTCCTGCTCCACAGATTGAGGAACCAAAAAAGAAACCTGATAAAAAGGTGGAAGCAGAAAAGGTGAGATATGATCTCATAACATCTTCAGCTCTTCACTTCATGTTCATTTGCGATAATATTTTTTTTATTTCAGCTAATTTTCTGCTACTCCACTAAATATCTCTAATTTCGTCAATTTTCTTCTTTAGTTTTCTTTGAAATTTTTAGACTATCTTATACCTTAGACATTTCTTCTTCTTTTCTTATATTTTTTATCGTTACATTTTTTCCTAAATATGTATTCCCTTCCCTTAAACAATTTCATATTGAATTACTTTACTGGGATGGTTGTTTACATGCTCATAACTTTTATTTGTTTCATTTTGCATCTTATATTTAACATACCACTTTTAACGCTTTCATATCAACTATTTGCAGATATATATATATATATATACACATATATACATACATATATATATACATATATATATATAAATAAATATATATATAAGTTTTATCATTTATTTATTTAAGCTTTCTTTATTTAATTTGTAATTATTTGGGTCTATATGCATGTTCATAGAGATTGCATATATTAATCTATTCTTGCTTTGACAAATTTATAATAAGATTTTATATGGTGGCCCAATAGTTATTATTTGAAAATAGTTTTCAACGAGGATTGGTTTTTTGTAATAGTAAATAATTGTGTCAATTATTTTAAACTATTAATTTCTGAAATATATTAAACATCTTAAAACTCAGGAGATTAAAAAATATTTGTCATTAAAATAATCACGATATTTATTTAACATTTTATACGTGTCAAGATTGAACAAAGAAATAATTTATTAGTTCCTGACCAGAAAGACAAGCTTGTTTGGGTTATAAAGTTAGAGTGTAATTTTGGCCTGATTTTATGGTGAGTAATTATAATTGGGCTTCTTGTTAGACACACTTGAATAGATTTTTCATAAAACAGTTTCTTAATTAGCCATTTTCTAGATTTGATCTTTTTCACCTTAATTTATTAAACGTTTCCTGATCCACAGGTTGAAATAGAACCCAAAAAGAAACTTGATAAAAAAACGGAACCTGAAAAGGTGAGGTGTTCATTCCTTACATATTTAGTTCAGTTTTCATTGTGATTTTGCTAATTTTTAAATTCACATATTTTGTAATATTTAGGACAGTTCTTTAATTATTCTTTCACATATCATTACGAATTTGTTAATTTTCAATTAGTTTCCAATTGAGCCTTTGCATACTATATCAAATTTATAAAATGTGTGACTTATATTCCAAAATTATCGTTAATATCTCATTGTTTGTTTATATAGGTTTAACAGCTATATTTTAATCCAATAATAATAACGATTTTATTGAGTAACACCTAACATAAAATTACTTTTTTTAAATATGATTTTTGTTTTTATCCTTCGTCTTATGAATATTTTGTCATTTGTATTCTGTAGCTATTAAGCTCACAAGATATTGCATACTCACCAACAAAATATTGACCAAACTATTTTATTTAAATATACTAGTTTATCATATAGATACAATGTTTCTTAATGATTATTATATCTTAAGACATATGTACATTCAAAAACCTAGATGCCTTATATAGCTATTAAGATGAAGGCTGAATATAAAAAGATATACAAATACATACTTAATTTTCGATTGTTATTTATATATGATTCAAAAAAAATTAAGATAAAATCATAATTAATTTTATTTATTAGATTTCATTAGATATGTTATCTAATAAATAACAGTATAATAATATTAACAGGCATAATTTTAAAATAAACAACTATCTGAAATTTTTAATAGTATCTAAAGACTAACTCAAGATATCTAAAACATGTTAACTCACAGTAAAAATAAATAGTACATCAATGTAACCATTAAGAAATGGTACAAATGTTAAGATCTGCCTTAATAATAATCATTTTGATAGCATTATTTATGTAAAATACTTATATCAATATTTTATATGTTCTTAGAATCGATGTTCAAACATATTTTAAGAATTTTGAGGATTTTTAAGGTTTGAATGAAATTATAAAATTTTCAGAATATATGTATTTTTCGATAAAGTTTGCCAACAATCTTATTGTAATTAGTACTCAACATGTCAAGGCTGTGTGCATAAGAGCTCTGCTGACTTGTAGTTTGTTTACCACCATTAATAATTATCATTTATTCTTAAAAGTATTAGATCCATCATAATTTATCTTTTCTATCTTCTAATTGTTTCGATATATTACAAATTTAGTTTAGTATTTCTAACATATTGGGAAACTGTCATCAAAATAAATATAAATATTGCGCACTACTCGCTAAGTGAAAATGTTAAACTCAACAACAGTTTATTTTGTATACAAAAGCTGTGGAGGTATAGCAAGTATATTATTGGACTAAAAATCAAGAGTTCTTTGCCAACACATAAATCGTAAAAATATGAGAAAACATTTATCATTGGTTGACCCTAGTAGGGAAAGATGTTACTTTGTTGATTGAAGTGAGGCTAAACTATTGCTTTAGTAATAAGGCACAGTCATATCCCTATCACAGCCTCAATCAACTGTTCAATGTACGTGAGCCATAGTGTGAAATGTTTATACATACTACAAGGAAACATGAAACACCTCTCCATTGAGTAGTATCTATGTTTGGGTGTGATGATCACCTTGGTAGTGGAGTACAAGTACAAAGAAAATGCTGTGAGCTCCAGAGAAATTTACAGTTTTAAAAATTACTTTTTATTATTCTTGGGCCACATCTTACTGCCGTTGGAGGCAATCCAAATACTTACATTATTGGGTGTAGTGATGAGTATGGTAGAATTGAGAGTAAAAGGCATATACGGATATGTTGGTTCTATTATTGTAGTCTTTCTGTATATTTTGTTCTACTTGTTTTCCAGAGCTGATGTAGATTGTTTATTGAGAAAAATATTAACTAGAGGAACGATTTTATTTCTAATATGACACATACTTTCTTAAAATACAAACTTAGCTTGTGTTGGTGTACTAAATGGATTTTGTTTGTTGTAGCCTTAATGATCATCAATGGGATCATAAAATCATAAAAGTCTTCATACAATGTTTTTGTCGAACTACTACTCTCGAGTGTATAATTTAATTTCTATGTATCTAGATCCAGTGATAGGTTCTTTGGTTATTGTAATCTCCATTGCTATCAACCAAAACAACAACAATATGTTAATGTTCACGATTTTATTTTTAATTTCAGGTTACCAAACAAGAAGAAAGTAAAACTACAGAAAGAAGGCTGTCAACTCAACAAGTAAGTTAGCCAACGGAGGTTAATATTTACTGGGTTTGATGAATTCTAAAATTAGCTTTAATTGCAGTTTCATCCATTTGTTACTTATGTTTTGTGAGCATTAACTAACAGATTGTTAGTTTTTTGAATGAAACTCTAGTAGTAGAGGTTATATTGCAAATAATATGTTTCATTACAAATTTTACTTCCTTAGAACAAAACGTTTTGGAGTTGTTTTCTTAATTTTGATAATTATCTTTATTATATTAATTTATGGCAGATCATGTAGATTGAAATAATTTGACCTGTGACAAACATCAAAATGGTAACATTCAAGTTTAGAATAGTGGTCTTTAGTTAAAATCTATCGCCTCATAAACAGTTAGTGTCTGGTAGGTACAAAATAATAAATAATTAATATACAAATAATTATTTCAGGTCACTATGGAGTCCAAGTCTGAATCCCGACGAACATCTATTATCAAAACTGGAGACAAGGTCATTAAAATAGTTTTTTTATAACCCCAAAAAATATCAAATATTTTAAATACAGTTTTATTGAAATAAACATTAAACAATATGTGTAAACATATTTCTAAAGTTAGTGCTTTTAAATATATTTCAATGTATTTAAATGAATATTTGACATATTGCAGTTTGTTTTATTGAAATATTTCACTCCATTTTAAATAGAGAAGACACTCTTATATATAAATATAATATTTTTATCCTGCCTTCAGACTATTTTCAATTGAGTTTATTTTTATCATAGGTTTAAAATGGTTTAAAAAATATTATGTTTATTTCAATGAATTGAATTTTAATTGAACTCAGTCCTAGGATATTATTTATCTTTGTTAGTGGTCAATGATACTGTTTAATAAAGTTATGTTTCAGAATCATCTTTAAATGTAATAAAATATTACAACAAAAAATCTTTCATACAATAACTGTATGTTATTTATATATTTAATAGGTTCTAGAAATTATGATTGATTAATTTTACCAAAATATCTAGTACCAATATAGTTCCTTGTATTTGTTCAGATTGTTCAAGAAGAAGAGAAGAAAACGCAAGAAAGAAAGCAATCCATACAAGAGGTAAGTAAAAAATTTTGTTAATCAATAAAATAGTAAGGTCCCAAATAAAAACCAGATTAATTTAACATTATGTTAGCACAAAACAAATATTTAATATATACCTATTTAAAAAAAGTAAAGGAAAGCTAGAATGAACTGGTAAAGTTAATCACTTCAATGGTCAAATGGTTTAAGTTGTCACTCTAGCAATAAACTCTACTATTGATATTGGGTAGATCTGGGCTAGAATCCTGGTCGAGTGTAGTGAGTATGATTTTGCCTAAGACGTCATCACTCTATCTCTAGGTGAATACTCTTCTTCTAAAAACTAATCCTTCATCATCCATGGCACGTTAGCATAATTAGTTATTATGAGAGACAAAACAATATGGCTACAACACTAAAAATAAGAAACCACTTCATATTTTGCACTTTTGCCAATAGAGTCAGACGTAATAATGGCCTTTTAGATTAATTTGATCGTCCCTACACAACCAAATCCCAATTATCTTTTTCTTTACCATAATCTTATTGTGATTGTTCATATACTTTTCTTCTTCCAACATATTACTTATTATTTTAATTTGAAAGTGTAGAGAACATTGCCTTGAAGGTATATTTGTAAATAAGACGGTTTGAGTGATGTTTGTATTATTTAACTAATAATTATGATCATTATAAGCTTTTTGCTTATTATAAAAATGAGTATTGGAACATTAAAAAGCCATAAAACTAAAAAAATTTACAGTTTTAAAAATTACTTTTTATTATTCTTGGGCCACATCTTATTGCCGTCGAAGGCAATCCAAATACTTACATTATTGGGTGTAGCGATGAGTATGGTAGAATTGAGAGTAAGTGTTCCCGCATTTGCGCGAAGAAAGCGCAGGAAGATTTATAGGAAAAGCACCTCCCTCAATACACCTAGCAGGGATTCTAACCATGTTCTCGCTGCCAGTGACAATCTAGTATGAGATTGATGCGTTTAACTTTAAGAACACCATTTTAGATACTATTATCATTATTATTATCTATCAGTGCTTACCTGTTGTAGGTCTAGGGGCTTTTATTTATTACCATATCTTACTACATGGTTAAGCTATATGCATATATGATAGTTAATTTAATGGGGAAGGGGTGAGGAAGTATTTGAATCCTGATCTCCCCATCTTCAGCAGGCCAGCCCAAAACGTGCCTTATACCGTTCAGTCACTGAAGCGGGCTAATGGCTCTTTGTTAATAGGCTTACTATAATAAAGGAAATTGAAACTGAAAATTAAAAATATTATTTTAATTTATTACAAGCCAACAATTCTAAGATGTCCTTAAACATGTGTAATAATAAATATAAATTACATAAACTAACATATGTTGTTGCTATTATTGACTATATTTTTTCCAGCTTATATAAGATCAAGTATAAATGACTTCTGTCAGCACAAATAAATACTTTTCTAATAATAAAATAACACTTTAAAATGTTATTCATACTTTTGAAACTACAAAACCTTTAAGGGATGATTTAGTATATACAAATTACATTGGCCTACTAGCTTAAAATATGTTAGTTTTAAAAAGAATACTTCAAGATAACTGATAATATAACGATAGTAGAAACAAATTAATTATTTTCAAAAAACATCAAGGGAGTTTAGACGCTCTATGATGACTTTATCCAGAATTGTAAGGATCAAAGTGTTATTAAAAACCAGTATTCCACCAGAGGATGGCAAAAACTATTAAGTCTCCCAGTTTTCCATTAATTCAGCTGAAACTAACTGGCTTTGTGTGTTTTGAGTAAGTTATCAAACTATCCTAAAGAAAATTTATTTCACAAAAAAAAAAAAATCTTATTAAATATTCAACCACAAAAATGTATTATTTCAATTATTTATTTTATTACAGGTGAAGGAAGATATCAAAACCAAAGTAGATAAGAGGCAAAGCATTTCTGAGAAAAATGTTATTGAAGAGAAGGTAAAAAGAGTTGTTAATTATGTTTATTATCTAAATTTATTTATGCTACATAGACATTGATACTCTAAATATTGATCTTGGTTCAGTAGTAACAATCTAAGAAGCTTAGAAAAAGAAACTGATTGTGCTATGTAAACACTCGTCCTCTCATTAGTATGGTTCAATAATAGCAAACTAATTAGTGAAGAGCTATAAATGAACTCTTGATATACCTGTATGATTGTGTTTTGTTATTGATACTTCTTCATTTAAAAAGCTAGTTAAAAATCCTGCTTTGAGGTGCATTCGGACCCCATCACGTACACCTATGTTAAAAATTTCAGATCTCTACATGCCGTAGATTTGGCTGGGCATCGCACACAAACAAACAAACAAAAACACACACAAACACTTCCTTTTCAACACTAATATTATAAAGAAGAAATATTTGATTTTTTGTTTTTTTGTTTGTAATGAGGAATAAATTAAATTTTCAAAATAAAATATAGCCTATGCTACTCGCTGATAATGTAGCTTTATATTGGGGAAAGAATTTTTAAAATCAGTCCAGTAGTTTTTGAGTTTATCCATTACAAACAAAAA
>CABFOV010000217.1:15098-79890 GCA_902141375.1 Timema poppense
TTTACAAATAAACTATGCTATACAGTCTAAATAAAATTAACAACACTCATAGATTACATTGTAGAAGAAAGAACACAATTATGCTGGATAAACAATTTTGTTTGGAATTTTAATTGATGTAACATTCTTTACAAATAAACTATGCTATACAGTCTAAGTAAAATTAACAACACTCATAGATTACATTGTAGAAGAAAGAACACAATTATGCTGGATAAACAATTTTGTTTGGAATTTTAATTGATGTAACATTCTTGATAATTAACAACTTTTGTCCGCTAAAACATTATGAAACAACTGAAAAAAATTGGATTACAAAACTTTTTTATTTACAATTCGATTTTTCATTAACTATGGATTCATTTCACTCCTGCCACTTCAGTGTTACTTTAAACAATGATAAATATTTTTAAATATCCAAGTTTTAATTTTTGATGTCATAAGACATAAGTCATCAATATTATACACTTATACGCCATCTAAAGGTAGGAAGACAACATAAAAAAATTATAAGGCAATATTTTGTAAGCTCTAGTGAAGGGTATGAGGCAAAGGTTTCTAAATAATAATAAAACTATACTAAGTTTGTAAACACAACTTTGCCGGAATACATTGTAATTATTATTATCATAATAGTGACTTGTCTATAATGCGCCCTCCTGCAAATATAATATATTATAATTTTACAAATATTTGATGCTTTTAGCTATTACTGTAAAACACTGGAGCTCGATTTTTATCAATTGGTTCTTTTAATATATACTAAGTAAAGGGAACCTGCACCCTCTCACTCGCAAACAGAAATAATCTTTCGGTCCTCGTCCCAATCTCACAGACATGACTTCAAAAAAATTTGATTTACATTCTCGATATTGTTTTAGCCACCTTAATACAGGCTAATCATTGGTTTTGGATTAGACCAGGGTTTAAAGTGTTGGTTTTTGAGGAGTATCATGTTATTAGTTTCAAACCTTCAAGTATGCCATTGTAATATGAAATGTCTAGTTTAAATAACATTTAAGTGTGTGTAAAGTATATAGGTCTTGCTACTTGTCAAATACTAAATCAAAATAAATTGAAATTATTGAAAATGTAACCCCAAATATAGAGCTTTTCATCTGTTTTTAAAATGTGCATACATATATACTTAATGAAGCCATTCCCTTATGTGGTAGCCAAAAATAGTAAAGTCTAAAATAATCTTTTATTCATATTTATACTCCTTCGGGTTAGTTAAAAAAGTGTGTATGGTAAAATATATCATTAAAAATACACCTATTTATCGAATCCCAAACATCTTTGATCTTACGGAGAGCCCTGAGCTACCATTCATTGTTTGAAGTCTATATTATTATCTGGACCATTGGGAAAGATACATTTAATTCAACACGTTTCAAAGCTATGCTGCAGATAAAAGTAAATTTTAATGCTCAATTTCTATTGACTTTCATTAAACGTGTTGTAACATAATTATTTCTTGATTGATACCTTTCAAATACTTATTACAATTCTACGGTCCATAATATATTATCATTATTTTCAAATATGTTGAGTGATTAAATTAGCCTGGTGTTTAGTAATGAGATGCTCTTTCCAAAATATATGAATATTTTAATTAATGGTTCAGAACCAGGGAATACAGTTTAAATAATGTATCTGATTAGTGACATAATTCTGAAAAATGTGCATTTCAATGGATTGGCATCAACATAAACAGAACTAACTTACGTTTAATATATTCATATTTAATCTATTTTGTTTCTATTCTCAATAATATCTGAGCCAGTGGAGACCTACTTTTAGATTAACCACCACTTTTTATCTTACTCCTTTACATGTAAATACAGAGCAGTAATACTTCATTCAATTCAACACAAAAAATGTCATAGAACAACACCAAATTAAATCTAAGTTAACTTCTCTACTAATCTTAACATAGCTTTAATAATTTTTATCAAACATAATAAAACGTTATCCAAGATTTTTGTACTCACTTTAAAGATATGTAATGCTATAACAAATTTAAACCAAACTAAATTAAATGAATTAATTTTATGATATTTAACTTATCTTTCATTTACTCTAGTGCAAATACACATATATTTGTAGTTAAAGGTTTTCCAATATTGGTGATTAAATAGGTAAATAAATGTAAATTCATTCAATAAAAATGAGAAAATAATCAAGAAAATTACTTTTTAGGTACCCTTAAACAAATCTTTTTCTTACGTAAATACTACTAAATATTTAAATATTTTTAAATTATTTCACCATGTCAAATTAGAACAAATTATGGGCAACCCAGCCACCTTCACTTACCATCTCCTTAAGGTCATTTGATTATACAAATTTTATTGTACAATCTAAACAAGTGTATAATTATAAAGTATAAATAGTAATTCAATGATTTTAAATCATTACAGTTCACGAGTTATAAGGAGTTAATTTTGCTATTTTGTGCTTTTTGCATATCTTTCTTGAGGTTTAAAAATTTATTTTTGGAGCTCAAATTTAATATAACTAGACATTCATATGAGAAGTATATGATTAAATATTTATAAAGTTAATAATAATATAATTAATACATATATTTCATTGAAATATAGATTATATTTATAATGATATTAATTTTAATTCTATTAATACAATTATATATTGAAATTAATAATATAAATAATAATAATAATGTATAAGTTAATATGAAGCCATATCCTCATTCCCACCATATCCCGAATTGAAGAGTCACTTTACAAACTAATGAGTATAAACACTTTTGTGATTCACATTTCTTGATTTATTATTATACCTATAAATAACCCACACTGTTGTATAAATCAAAGATTGTATCAAAGCATATTGTATTTTCGTACATTAAAATTATCTCCAAACCTATTAATAACCTATTTTGTGAAAGGTCTTAGCTTGGCAATTTTATTAACTAACCTGATTCTTAGAGCATAGTTATCAATTATTTAGGGGAAAGTTGTCTGTAAATGTATTTTGTGGAATTTAATATTTATAATATAGTCAGTTAATGGCTAAAAATTTAAAATAATAAAAAAACTGTTAAGATTTCAGTTATAGATATTATCACTGTAATTCCAATACTTGAGTAATTCAATATAAAACAATAAGTAAGGATTTTTATTTCAGTTAAAAGTTCTTGGAAAATAATATTCTCTGTGACCAAGAATATCTCTACTGTGATCTATAGTAGAAAATTGTTATTCTATATAATTTTACATCATATTGACTAATGGGGCTAATATAAAGTCTGGCCAGTGTAAAATAAGTAAGAATAATGAAATATACAAAAACAAATATTTAAATGCTATTTGTGAAACAAGACCACTCTTTGTTTTTTGATGAGATTTTAATGTTTGTTTGGATAA
Organism: Timema poppense; assembly: GCA_902141375.1. Taxonomy (NCBI): domain Eukaryota; kingdom Metazoa; phylum Arthropoda; class Insecta; order Phasmatodea; family Timematidae; genus Timema; species Timema poppense. The sequence continues at coordinate 18,491 of CABFOV010000217.1, forward strand.
TTTCATATTTTAAAATCATACAGCCTTAATTGTATGTAAGGGAAATTATTAATAGAATATTTTTATAAAACTCTGATCGCTTCAATCTCACCTGTTTGGAATATTCTACCTACCTCTGGACCTTTCCTAAAATAATTCTAAAAAAGTCAAATTCAAATTTGAAAGCAAACAAAGAGCTTAAGTGAATTTAATAGTTTAAATTCAACATTAACATTGAGACTAGTCAGCATATAATAGCCAGTCAGCTAACACTTTCTCTCATTTAAAAGTAAGCTTTAATACAAACACTGAATGTAATATGACTCTTTGATGTATTCCGGATCAGTTTTTACCGGTTGTAAGGAATGTCCATTTCTATAAATTTTATGAAAATGAGTTGTAGTTATCATATATAAAATATTGGATAGAAGAATACATTTTAACTCCTACCAATCCACAATTCTTCAATTAATTATTAATATAATAGGAAAGTGGAACCATTAATCAAACTTACATGTGGTATTAATTTGAATTATCAACACAGCTTTATCGAATTAATATTTAATTTATTAATAATCAATTAAGATAAAGAACTGAATTATTTTGTAAAAAAGTGACATTTCTTAAACTCAAGTACTACATTATATTACAACTAAAATACTTTTAATATTTGACATACATACATTTTAGTTATGCTTACTGGTAAATAGATTATAGTTTAAAATTACATTTTTATACGATTAATTAAAATTCTACATACTACAAGCTCTAGACAATAATGGTGTTTTTAAATAGGTTAAAACCCCTAGAAAACACTTGGGTAAAATTGACATTTTATAAGAGCCTTTATGATGTAAATATTTATTCATAACATTATAAACATAGTTACCTGTGAATTTAGTTATCAACTCTACAGTTATAAGGATCAGAAGAAAAAAACTTCATTTAAATAAACATTTAATAACTTACAAAACCTGTTTATTCAGTTAGTTATTCTGTAGTATAATTTGTTTACTAAAAATATAGGGATTATATTATCAATTAGATAGTATATACTTTTAGGCAAATTATTATTATTAGTTAAATCGAAGTATTAACTATGGAATAAAAATACACAAAAACACGCTTTTTTCAAGTTCAATAGATGGCATTTATGTTTTCTAATTTTTATAAACATTTCATAATATATTAATTACTCTTAAAACCTAAGTGTGATGTTTTCTAAGAATAATTCCAAATTCTTACCCGCCTCGGTGGCGTAGTTGGCTAACGTGCTAGTCGTGTTGAGCTCGACTGCTGAAGATGGGGAGATTGAGGTTCGAATCTCTGTCGGGTGAACTGGGGGTGGTTTTTCCTAAATGGTTTTCCACTCTATCTCCACGCAAATTCGGAATTACTTCCTCTAATTCAACCTTCCCAATTCCTAATCCTTTAGCGTAATTAGTACTTAAAGCATATAGCCCGAACGGGTAGTAAGATGCGGTGCTAAATAATAATAATAATAATCCGAATTCCTAGGCCCTGATATGGATATAGATCTACATTAAAAACCGATCCAATTTGAGGGCTGTATTATAATTTAGTGCATGTTAGACTTACAATTATCAATTTGTTATAACTCAAAAATATATATTGACAAACAGGAAAATAATTTTTTTTCAAACTAAATAAATGTAGTAAATGAATAAAAATAATTTTTGTAGAGTTAAACTATATTAAAGACCACAAAAAAAAATTAAATATTTTATTTGAATTTTCAATTTCACAGAAAACTGAAGAGAAGAAAGTTGGACTGAAACAAACAAAAGAGGAAGTTCCAAAGGTGAATTGAAAATTTTATTTATAATTATAAACGAATTATTTCACATTTATCATAGAAGCTGACATTAAATTCTTGTGCGTCTATTTATATCTCGTACATAGATAAAACAGTAGGTACATTACTAGATTCTAATAATACACCATAGTAAGTGAAATATGTAATTAAATAATGAAAAGTGAAAATTGAATAAATTTTCAAATAAATTTACATTATATTTTTGGTGAGCTTACTGACTAAAATATTTAGAACATATTAATGTTGTCATATTTTACATTCTAATAGTTGAATTAACATTAATTTCAAAACTATATAATGAATATATTTTTTTATTTACAGTTAGCGCAATAAAGCATGTTAACTATAGTAACAACTAATACTAAAACCTACATAATGCCACACGATTGGGACAGTATGTCATGTAATGTATAGCATTTAAGTAAAGAAATTGACTAGGTTCCATTTATTTGTGTCTAAAAATAGTTATTTATCTAAGCAAGGCTTTCTGATCCACCAATTCGGAAATGCATTGAAACGAATGTATCTTGTGGGAATCTTAACAACAATATGTCAATTTAATTGATATAGTAAAGTATTCCCAGTTTTCTAGCTAATTGCAGAGTAAAGGCAGATATCACATTTAAATATTATTATTATTATTGCTATTGCTATAATATAAATAAACACTACAAATCAAGTCTCATACTTTCAAACAATAACATTTAAAATTAGCTTTAAGTGAATGCAAATATTTTTACATTTTTACTTTATATTAAATAGTACTTGTTTGCTATTTATAAATAATATAATTTTATGTAAATTTACCTGCCAAATTAAGAATAACTCTTTATGTTTCTTAATACAATTATAAGATTTTAAAATAACAATCTCTGTAAAATAACAATGGCGGCGTGAAACAATCCTTGCTTGTATAGATTCGTAAGTACGACCCTATGGCCTATGTGCCAAGTAGTTCCGAAGAGGAGAGCAACGGTGAAGAAGCTGAGGAGGAAATGGAAGAAGATGGGAAAGACGAAGAGCAAGACATGGTTGAGAACTTGACAATATCTGCGCAGGTGATCGATGTTTCATGCGCTCCGCTCTCAGCAGTTTGTAGGACGTTATTCCACCTTCCTTCATGTCACCAACTTGATGTAGTCTGGTTCTACATAGCTTAGAGCTATATAACAACGTTTCATCTAAAGCTGAAAACTAAATATTTAATTTAGATGTATTACAAAGACACAATCTCACACTAAATAAAAGTCAAATTTTATTTACACAGTAAATTGACTTAGATTTTCAGATGTGAATTGGTATTAAAATTTGTTCGCATTTGGTTACTCCAATCTAGATTAAAACTAGACATGTAACCTCTCATCTTGTCAGCTCTAGATAATTGTAGATTTGTTTCGTCCCGCTTCGTTTGTCTTGTTTTCAATCATTTGTTTTGTCTCCGTCTAGCTACAGCTGCTATGTTAGTTGCTTTCGAATAGTCTTGTGTTTGTCTATTACGTCCAGTCAGTGTGACTTTGGATTACCAGCGTCCGTGTCTTTGTTGCTCGTACTAAGTGTTACAACAGTAATTTCATTGTTCGATTCTTATAATCGCTTTTGTTGAGACTTTTACCAGTAGAAAGTAGATCATTTTGATAAATTATTTATGTTAACAGCTTAATAAAAATTATGAATTATGATTTTAATTCTGAAAAAAGCACATTGATTTTCTTATTTATCATCTTCAAAATTCTTACTTCAAGGTTTTGTAAATGTAAAGAAGTATATTAAATATTTATTTTATTTTTTAATAATTTTTTTTCAATATCTAAATACGAATCAAAAGATAGATCATTTGTGTGTTGTTATTTTAGGCCAACCTAGATTATTATATTAAATGTATTTACAGAATCCACTGGGTTATATTATAGCATATTCTAAAGCTTAAATAATAATTTCAGATCTTTTGAATGGTTTAAGATAAAGCTGAAGAAATAAATACTCCCTAGGTTTTATTTTTCACAATATTAATTTAATTTTTTGTACTAAACTAATAATTGTCATTATATTATAATATAATTAATATCATAACCTAAATTAAAATCAGTTTTAGACCAATATAATGGTTAAAACTTAATTTTAAAATGGCCGTCCTATAATTCATTGACATTTTTTATTTTGTTTCGATAAAATTAAAATTAATGTTGTATTTATTATTCATGCGTCTACATAAAGTACTTTCTAAAAGTAACTATATTTAATATCAACATGGAAAACAGCTGTATTTTGTTACAAATAAGGAACACAGTATTATCTTTTTTTAAATTAAATTTTAAAAACTTTACTAAATAAGAATTTGAATTAAAATTATTTTAGGTAGATACACAAAATATCTAGAACTGTATCCCATCTGTGCATGGTATAAGGTGTTATTCTTGCAATAGATTAGACTGCCGATAACAGAGAGATTGGGGCTCGACTACTGGTCGATGTACTGAGAAATATTTCACAATGGTTTTCCACTCTCGCTCCACACTAATGCGAGTACATTTACTATAAATTAAACCTTTATTATTCTTAACTCATTAGTGTAAAGTAGTACATATGCGTGCAACCTGAACAGGTAGTTAGATGCGGTGTTAGCGAAAAAAAAAGGATGGATATCACAATACCCCACAATTTTAGAGAATTAAAATATTCACTATGGATTTTTTCAAATATTTTGAAATCAATATTTATTACGAGTTATGTGCCATTTACAAATATTTCCCAACACTCTTATTACAATACATTTTCTGGTTGCCTCTATCAACATATACTGGAGTTAAAATAGATCCATCACAATATATTCTATTTTTATCAGAAAATACTTTCAGGAAGGCTTTATTTTATATAATTAGGAACAAATTATTAAAATACTATTGTAATTATTTTAATACGCCATTAACATAACAACAAATTAGAATTGTAAAGAGAAAACGTCTGATAATTTGTAACTTATACATAAATTATATTGTTAATAAAGAAATAATTTCAGATTTACGTTAAGAAGTCAAATTTATGAGACCCTAAAACTAAAAATATAATCTTCATTTATTTTAATTCATGTATATAAAAACAATTGCATTTAGCTTTCAGCTCCGTAATTATTTACTATACAAATATAATTTGAAAAACACTTTTTCAATTTATTTGAACTAGCAACATATCCACACATCTCCATTACTAGTAGTTTCTTTTGTACCCTTGAAAAGCCTGTCACTCTATTCCTACCTACACCTCCTTTGATAATATCTTCCTTACTCCCCTTTCAAAGTCGGTTTCTCTAGTCCTATTACATCTCCATTGTTAGTATCATCTTTCCTTCCTTTAAAAATCCTGTCTTCCTATTCCTATTTACACCTCCATTGTTAGTATCTTACAAAGCCTATCTTTAGTTTACTATTTGCATTTATTTCTATTATTTAAAAAACATTTCACACCCATCAGAAATTGTTGACTACTACAATATTATTAATAACATTAATTTAAAACATTGTCTTTATCAAATATTGATATTTGTTACTGACCTTTGCAACATATATTAATACACCTCTTCCAAATTCAAAAGTAATAACATGAAATATTGATAATACTAAAAAAAATAAAACCATGCAAGATTATTTTATTTTAATGTTGCGCTATTTAAATTAAAATCTTCATGAGGTGGATTTCAGGAATAGCTCAAAATACCCATATTTCATTAATTTTATTTGGTACTTTTAACATCAACATTTTTATCTACTTATACTATGTGGTATTAAATGTGAGGATAATTGGGAGTAAGCATATCCAAATTATAATGGGAGAGTGATGGTAGAGTTAAAGTAGGAAATCACATTTAGGAAAACACCTTCAATGCATCTAGCCCAGATTAAAACTTTGAATTCTCCTGGCAATTCAGTATATTGCGAGATTGATGCCATTGTCATGAAGCTAGTGGTGTGGTTCTTTACTTAAGTCATTGCAAAATTGTTTGATTAATAGCGTTCATAATAATTAGAAAAATTAATAAATATCTAACTAAGGAACTTAAAAAAAAAGTTATAATTTTAATATTCTCAATTTTTATATTATTTTATATAATATTTTTATATCATATATTGAATATAATATGATAAAAATACAAGTACTTACATTTTAATAAGTTGAATATCCATGAACAAATGCCTTTGAGATATACAATAATTAATGTTATCTAAATGACAAATCATATCTTATTTTAAATTTTAAATTTTATCCATTTGTTAATTCTCTAAAACTATAATTTCTTTGAAGAATAAATTAAAGTGTTTCAACATATACTAATATCCATTCAAACTGTGAAAAAACTTCTCTTGTATTACAAATTGAATGTAGAATTGCAGTATTACTATTAGAAGTCTGGCTCTTTGACACTAAAGTATTAAGACATATGACTCTAACTGTTGAATATTTGCCAAATATTTTTACCTCTTTCGTATATCTCAATTAAAATCATTGTGGAATCAAACATAGATAGATCATAAATAAATCATCAAAAAAGGATTCACTATATTATTTTGGAAGTTGAATCTTTTTTTATAAACTATGTGGGCTTTATCCCCGTGACATAATTATCATATCTAATTATCTGAAATCTAAAAATAAAAACATAATCTTGTTCGGTTTAGTATTTTGGCTCCGACACTTAGTGCGCTTATGTGACAATTTTAAAATACACTTCGTTTGTTCTACTTTAGTTGAAACATTCTTGACCATTTTTCATATTTTATTTTCAAAAAAGATTACAGAAGTTGGCATTTTATGAAAGGAGTCATTCTTGCAGATTTTGTCTCGAGATGAGGGGGAGCGTTTGTTAGGGTGCTATTATGAGCCAAGAAAATGAGCATCTAACAGTGCCCCGACTCCCCGCTCACTAACTTTCTTTGCCAAGGTTTGGCGTCGTTTCAATTCACAACCAAACAGACTTGGGAGGAGGTCAGACAGCAAAGAAACAAACTAACAATAATGATATCTATTTATTCTATCTTTTGAAAACTAAATGTAATATCTTTCAGTATCTCCATATTTCTTTGACTAGACACATTATAATGGTAAGAAGAGACAAACGCCAAGCAGACGAGCCGACATATAATACGTTTCGTTCAGTGGTGATAGTCTTGGCGACATAGCTCACTTCGTCTTTTGTACGGTTGTTTTCTATTCAAGCTAATGTGGTTCTATTTTGGATTTGATCTCAATCACATTAATTGACCGTTATACCTTTATTTACCTATTGGTTTGTGTGCTATTCACTTAGCCTGTAGAGAAGAAATTGAAGAAAGCGGGCATCAAGGTGCCAGAGATCAAAGCTCCTGAGATTGAAGCGCCAAAGATCGAAGTGAGCCGAGAAAAGTCCCCAGCAGCTGATACTAGGAAAGGTTCCCTAGCCCCTGGATCCGGCCCTCCAAGTCGTCGAGGTTCACTCATCCCCCCAGCAGACCAGGAACGACGTCCCAGTCTTATTATCAGTGACGAGGTAGGCTCTAAGCTTGCGTGTGAGGCGTGCATCCTAGTGCTGCTATCACTGCTTGTTTGCAAGAGTAGCTGTAGGTGGAGGTGAGTCGATCTCAAAGATATGTGGCCAATGTGGATTACCAAAGATATTGGAACTTGTTCGCTAGGATAGGGCATGGGTTTTACACTTAACTATATTATCGTTAAGTGCAGTCTAATATTTCCGAACAGTTGAATATTCCATTTAAATGTGATACCGGTATTTTAATAAATGGGTTACTCATATAAAATACACTATGGTAATAGGCCATAGACTCAGATTATTTAAAAGCTTTAACAAAAAGATAAAATTTTATAATTTTCATAAAGGAAAACAAAATAGAAAATATTAATTAATGACAAGTTTAAATAACACGACAAGATTTAACTAGTTCCCATAAATAAGTCATATCCAGACAATAATACAAAACACACCCACATTGAGTACAATTATGGTTTGTCTCCATAGAGCTTTTTCATCAATAAAGTTAAACACTTGTTAAAACTGTAACACTGGTTTTGTTTTGAATTATATTCTCTTGAATCATGTATTAGAATATTCCAACTTATCTTGAGTGGGATGAGGACACTCTAGTTGGATTTTAAAATTGCTAGTTTTTAGTGCTTTGGTTAAATTCGTGTCTTATATATTATGAAATATAGATCTGAATATTACTATAGCCACGATTATAGAATATGTGAAATCATATTGTAACTATAATAGTATGTTTTAATATTAATAATTATACTAGTAACAGGAATCTTCAAAAGCGTATAAAAGACTCAAGTTTGAATAGGCAAATACAAAAAAAATAATTAATTTCATCTCATTCATTATCCAAGTTTAACGAGGCCATTATAAACAAGCAGCTTCTGAATCCTATCTAAGGTTACTTGAGGTCATTCCAAACTCAACTCAATTCCAGGATTCAAGCAAGTTGTTAAAAAGGACAAACTAGTGTCAATCAGTCATCAAACAGATGAAAGAGTTTTATGTGATGTGAAAATAAGTGTATTTAAAGATGTGTATGTGCTTTAATCTATTCCATGAGCCTATAGTTTTTCTATTAAGTTTTTGGAAGTTTTTTTGTCTTATTAATTATTTTATCAAGGAATGAGTAGATTCATATGTATTCCGCTTGTTTAACACATTATATAATTATGTACAGCGCACATTTTATATTAACCTAATAATTATTTGTATGAATTTAAGGGTAGGGCCTACTACATTTTCAGATAATTATTCAGTTTGTGTTTATATATATATTTTAATATTACTTATATAAATGGTTTTTTTAAATTATTGGGATTTATAAAAGTATAATCTTTGATAAGTATCATATAAACAATCACCATTTCATTTTGATTTAATTTTTGATTTAATTTTTGTTTAAATGGCGTATATTTGAGATCACTGGCATAAAATTGATCAACTGTAATGATCACTTCTATTATATCAAAAAGATTAATTTAATAGTCCTTAGTACCCCACACTTACATTAATTATATTTTCATATATTTTAAGAAAAATTAACATAAATAAATTATGGTAAAAGGTGAAGTTTCAATGCTCAGTTTGATTCTTTAAATGTGTCAATTTTGTAACTCAATTTCCAAAATATTTAGTTTTGAATATTTTATGACGACAATTTTGGTTATCCTTGGTGACTATAATAATGCCAACTTTTTTACACACAATTTTATAGTGTAGAAATACAGGCACTTATTGTATAGTCATATTGAAAATGTTGTAGTCCTAAGAAACATATTCTTAGTAACCTGTGTAGCCTCATAAACCATTTTCATATATTTTCATTTTAGATAGATAAAATAATTCCTTTATCATTCCAGATTTGATCTAATCACTCTATTGATTGTGTAGTTCTAGTTGGTAATAATCTAAATCTAGTAAAGCTACATTCCTTTAAGACACTATGTAGTTCCTATTTTGACCTTTTAGTTTAGTTATTTTCACAAATAACCTAATATAATTTAATCTTTTTATTAATATTACCTTTAAAATAGTCATAAATGTAGTTATAATAGTATTGTAGCTCTAAAATTCTCATAAGGATAGAAAATACTTATTAAGTTACTACTGTAATTATTATAATATAAATCAAGACTTAGATATTATCTTTTATAATTTATGAAAGTATGGTTCAAATTTGATAATTGATAAATGAACTATTGCGTATAACTGACATTATGATTAAACTTTACAGGACGTTAGCATACTTTGGTGTTAACTATCTACATTTACAACGAATGCTGTAATGTGAGTCAAATAGGTACAAACTGATATCATTACATAATACACTATTAATTGACCACTTAATAAAAATAAAAATACGAGTCAAACAATTATAACAGTAACAAACTCATTTATAAAGTTAAATATAATATGTAATCTCAGTCGAATAGGAATGAACTAATAACATGACATAATATACTATCAATTACAATTATTTTAAAATGAAAGTACAATCTAAACAATTATAACAGTAACAAACTAGTTATGAAAGAAGTTAAACTGTGGGACAATTTAAAACAACAATTTAAAATAAGTTATACAAAATTAATGAATGGTTTGAATTGTAACACTTTAGTGTTCAAGAAGTTTCCATAAAGGTTTAATTTAGTTTGATATTTATCTAAGTCTTATCTGAAGTTTTGGTCCCTGTACTCCTTTTGGTGTTCCAGTATGTGCTGGGAATCACTGGAACGTTATTCAGCCAACATGTTTTCAGTACTAGAAACAACGTACCATATTCATGGAACTTAAATTAAAATTAAAGACTTGCTAAAGAATGAAAGTGAAAACAAACGTAAAATTAAGTGAAAAGAGTAATGGAATCCATAGAATAAAAATATAGATAAAGCAGCAATATTCATAATATTATAACCCTTTTTCTCCTGCTCTACCCTCCAGTATAGAAAAAGGCCCGTTCTAGCCGGAGTTGAGAAGATTTGAACCGTATTCTCCTTCTTATTCCTATTGACTAAAGTAACACCTTAATTTTTCTCTCTCTGTTTTAGAATAACAATTATACATACGGCTTTGAGTTTTATTTTATTTAACCCTAAATCTGAAAGCCCTTGTCTAGTCAGATTAGGGTTACATATTTGATTTAACACACATGTAAACGGCACCTCGGGGCAAAAACCATATATGTGATGTAGAGTTTAGAAGAGTAAGGACACCTAATTTCTCTAAAGCATTGAGCTTAAGGCATTGGGTAGTTTCCTACTAGCTGGAGAACATACATTTTACTTAAAACAATCATCACATAAAAGCACACAACATATTCCCTCACTTTGATCAAAATCTAAATTAGGTAATTATATATGTAAAAAACTACAGCTTCAAAATTCTAATCAAACAACTTTTGAAGCAAAATTTAATAAACAGTATTATTATTTTTTATCGCCACTCTTAATACTTGTTCAGGTTATAAGCATTTATATAATATAAAAAATACTCTAATGGGGTAGGGATGAGAAAGAAAGCATTTTAGAGATAATCTACCCACATATTTGTGGAAGGAAAGTGGGTAACCATTTAGGAAATAGCAGTCTCAGTAGACCCGACTGTGATTAAACCCTGATCTCCCTGTTAACAATAGGCAGGTCTAACACGAGAGTGACGTCTTCGACCTTTCGGCCACTGATGTGGGTTATGATTTCATTACAATCACTAAACATGTGTCATACATTTTATTTGGACACTAAGGGTTAAAAGTAGCTTATATAACGTAAATTTTGAAGATTATAAATTTAAAAATAGTTTTAAATCAAATAATATTATTAGAATATCTAAGTCAACTTTTATATGCGAAATACTGTTAGAAAGAACCAAAATAATAATTTCTCCAATATAAAATGTGATTCCTCATGCTCCATTATTTGGTGGACATCACTTAAACTTACAAGGTGCTGTATTCATTTAACGAATTACATAAAAAATAGCTTGACAAGATATATTTCCTATACTAACAATGAGCTACGAAGAATATTTTCATTGAGTTGTGTGGAAATAAATGCCTTGGTTATGTTTCAAGAGTTGTTTTCATATTCTTAGAATACTATATAAATTATTTCATATCACTGTGATAATACTTTAATATTATTTTTTGTAATTTGGGTCAACATTCACATAATTGTATTATTCCCATTGATATCTGGATATATATAATTATATTCTAGTATTAGTGGAACTATCACAAGTAGCAAGTATTTTGATGCATATATGTATAAATATAGTTATTTAATTAAATTGTGATATCTTATGTTTTGTGTTAAACTTCCAAATTAACATTTTCTTCCCACTTCTCTAATATTTCTGTGTAAATCTGTGTGTCTGTTGCTGAACAAAAGTAAACAAATAATTCTCAGTAAAGTAAACTTAGTCTAAAATTCTTTAAACATGATGGTGTAAAATAAGTATTATATTTTTAACTAAATTCATTGAAACAATAAATATCCACGTTTAATATAAAAGTACTTATTCCAAATTTACACATGATGTTAATTGTATTAAAATATAAGTAGGTGATTTGAAGTTAATGTCTTTTAGCTTCTCTATTTTTTTACAAATGACACCAAGCAACATTTATCAAGATTTTCAACGGTTAAATAATTATAAGCCATTGGTGTCCCATACACTCTGAATAAGGAATAATTATTTATTTTAATATATAAGTTAATTAATATGATTGGTTTTATCATTTTATTTATTACCAATTGTTTTTGCTCAATCACTTTATTTCATACATACTAGTAATTGTGTAATATTTACCATCTGTTTCAATGCCTAAATATTATTTTAGATTTTATAGAGCATACAAATGTATACAGAATGTGATATAATATTTATATATTTTTTACTTGTCTACTTTTGTTTCAAGTGTCTGGAATTAATCACGCAACATTTATAAATGTACAGTAGGGTCGGGCTTGTGAACCATGCGGATCCAAGATAGTTACCAACTAAAACCTAATGTAAATTTCTTATTAACTCAACCGTTGGTGATGTTTAGTTATTAGTATTCATTTTTTACCAAAGTGTCTCTGTCATAAATACAATTATTTTACCAGTTATTTTCCACTAATTTAGTAAAATAAGGAAATTAATTTTCTTATTATGATTAGTTAAACAATTTAAAAAATACATTGAAAAATAGTATAGTAATGCTTTTATAATAAAACCTGTGTATACTGTAATTATTTCCAATTTAATCGACTTTCACTCAGATTAACTGATTCAATTAAATTCTAGAATAGTTAATACTAGGAATAATGAATACATTTTACAGATACATTTTGGTTCATTAATGCTCATGATCACTACTTTCCTTTTTCAGCAATATATTATAGTGAACCACCATATTCTGAAAATGCACAGCAGAGAACTACTGTAACTTATTTACATAAATATCTTCTGCAGATAACATAAGTAATATAAATATATAAGCCTAATATTTAGCTTGATTATAAATTAAGTAAGACGATTTTTATTTACATGATTTTGTGTAGAAAATTATGTTTACATTTTGTTTGAGAAGTTGGATAAATATAGTAGTTATTGTACTGGTACCATGAGCAGACAAATGCAATAATTACATTTGGGTCACGAGCAGCCAAGTATAGTAATTCAATCAGGGCCACGAGCATACAGGTGTAACAATTTCAATCTGGGACACTAGCAGCCAAGTATAGTAATTTCATCAGGACCATGAGCAATAAAGTTTTGTAATTTAATCAGGGCCATGAGCATCCAAGTGTAGTAATTCCATCACGACTATAAGTAGCCACGTATAGTAATTTCATAAGGGAAATGAGTAGCCAGGCTTAGTAGTTCTATCAGGGCCACGGGCATCTATGTTTAGTAATTCCATCAGGGCCATGAGCAACAAAGTGTGGCTCTTAACGCTAGCACATCATCACCGAATGCTCCCAAGGAGATTCGTGTTCAAATTCGGACCAAAACCAATCTAAGATATTAAGGCAATTTAAAAAGAGTTCATATATTTTAATCAATAGGTAGAGTGTTATGTTATTAGAAGAATGCTATTAATATGTACTATGTATATCTGTTAGAATAATTGTAGAAATTAAAAAAAAAAAAAAGTTTAGTATGACATAATGTTCAAAACAAAACATAAAATTTAAAAATTGGTCTTGAATATATATAAACAATATTTATAATTTATAATTAATAAAAACTCACGTATAAACATTAGTTTAGTTTGCAGATGGGTGGGAACAAAGACAATGTTGTCAATTATAATGATAATTGCAATTCCAATTAAATATGCTTTCGCCAAATCCATTTTAAATACCAACCCTTATTTTTCCAGTAGCTATTAAATAAGATGTATTTAAGTCTCAAATTATTATTTTTTACATTTGGAATGCTTGGACCGATTATTTATTACTGGTAAATTGGCTCCCTAGCTTAGAGAAAAGCTAATTTAACTAAATTTTTAAATGCATATTATTTAAGATTATTATTTATTGCCATCAAGCTTTAATTTATTTAATAAGCTTTGTACAGTTTACAAGCGGCTCTTAATCATAGGTGTATATATATATTTAAATAAACAATAAAACTTTTAAATCTCGTATTGTTACTAGTTTGACTTGCGTAGTGGCCAATAACCTCCATCTCATTTTTATATCATCATATATAATGGTTTGGTTATTGGTCTTCGGTCATTGGCTATCCAACTAGGTACAATATATAATCTATATAATTTTAAATAATGTCGTATGAAAATAACGATGTTTGAAGCTATCTATTCTTCAGTTAAATGAGATAACACTAACTCATCGATAGTAATTATTTTAATTAAAAATAATGTGAAAATATAGGTTTGCCTATCTTTTATTAATAATAATGTAAATAATAGGGCCTATATACTTAGTGTAAAAATTAGGACAAATTGATCATTTATTCTCGTATATTTTTTACGATTAATGCATTCACTGCCTTTCACTAAATTTAACGACGACTATAACTTGCCTGGATTACTACTGCAAGGAGTAAAAATAAAATCCTAATGAAGTTATTTGGAAAAAAAATAAATCTTAAAACAAATTATGTTAGTCATTCACGGCTGGAAAATTATTTTCAATATTATATTTAGAAACAAGATTTTCTACTTTTTCAAATATCCCTTGCCAAATATCTCTGCACTTAAGCTAGGTTTGGCTCAATATCGCAATCTCGTTATAGTAACTAGAATGCTCAAGAACGGGCAAGTTTATGAAAATAGCACATACATATTTATCTGTTTCTCTAATCAATGAGAAGTATTATTAAGAAGACAAGAGCCAGCACGGTTTTGTCAAAAAGGTTCTGGTTGGTTCAATGATGCTCTGTTCTGATTTTAGGAAAATAGAAAATTGCGGCCAGGAGAAGTGTTGGAAGAGCGCAAGGTGAGATTGTCGGTTGACAGACATCACCATGATGTTAGCATGACCTTGTTCTCGCTCGCTCATTTACTCAGTTTATTTATTTTTTCTTATTACTTTGGGAATACGTCGATGCAGTGCGCTCCTAGCGCAACCACACTTAGAATAACCTGGATTGCTTGTACATTGTTTACTATCAAATAGTATTATCACTTAAGGAAATTCTTTGCTCGGAAAAATGCAATTAAGTTCATATAATATTTTAACTTTGAATGGAATATTGTTTTATAACTAAACTTCCACTGAAATGATTTTAATTTCACAGAAACAAATATTTATACCCTTTTAGTACAAACAATAGTAGATCATCTATAGCCTAAGAGATATTTAAGAATAAAATCTACCTGCCATGCTAAAAGAAAACTTTGGATCTCAAATTATAAACAAATTTACAGTGTTAAGGAGAAACCATTATTAATAAAATCATAATGATTATTTAATGGTCATTAATCAATATACTATATAGATACACATTTTATAGTTTGATTCCATATATCCAATGTACTTAATGTTTTTATTTTGTAAAATACAATTATTTTTGATATTTATTTATAGATTTCAACTGGTATTATCATAGTTTGCAATGTATTATCCCGGTTATTCTAATATATACTATTGCTGCTATTATTGTATTAACACAACTCTTTTTTTTCATTTATAATTCTCTTTTATTTTATCTGGGCTAAAACTTTTTCTATTTTATTTCAGTTGCTTCATTTCCACTACCTTCTCGTCACTGCACGGCTCTCCACCTTATTGGCTTCAGTTAATCCGCGAGCATTCTACTGTCATATTAGCATTTGCTTTTCATGCATTTAAATTTACATTTAAATATCTACATCTATTTGTTTTATTAATTATATAAAATAATATTATTTTAACTATGTTAATTTTATTAATTTATTTTTCTACTTAAAAATTATGTGATGTGAGCTGGAGTCTTAGTGTGACGTCTTTTGCGGTGGTGTCAAATGTAATGTACTGTACTGTTTTTTTGTAATTGTATCCCTGTTGAAACTTAATTCCATATTTCCACACCATCTCATCAAGATTAACGGAAGTACATCGAAATCATGCATATCTCCTTTGTTCACTTGCTTTCATTCATTATCTGTCTACAGGTTGGAAAATTGCGGCCTGGTGAGGTATTTGATCAAAAGGTGAGATTTGTGTTGTAGTAGCACAAAGCTGACCTCGTTCTTTGGCATTTGTCGTCTATTGTGACTTGAGAGGACTATGTTAGTTTTGGATACACAAAATAAAACGTGGATCCTTGACATCACCTGATGGCTCTTTTATAAAATAAATATTCATTAACAAACTATAGAATTAAACCCTATATAATATAATTGTTTATTTAAGGATACACTACATTTAACATTTTATTCTGCAAGGTATTCCAAATACAGTGGTAGATAATCAATTGCGGTATGCAAACCACAATGTACTATTACCACAGTAATGTATACCTTACTCATTTATTAATCTCTGCTATTATCAACAATGAAAAAGAATAAGGTATTTAATAATAAATGTAATTTTAAATTTAAAAGTTATTATTTTTGTTATTATTAGTCATAGTACTTGTTATAGTAATTGCAGTAAAATAACTAATATCACTTTAGTTTTTATTTAAATTTAAAAACTTTTTTTCCCTATTAGTTAAATCTGAAATAGCAATAAATGCCAAAGAAATACAGCAATTTAAAATATTTTGTTTTATTTTGTTTGCTCTGTATTGTACCTTGCTTGTTCTTACTATTATTTTTTGCTCAAGAAATCCTCTTGCATAAAGAATATTGTATCACTGACACAACTTGTTAATATGCTAATACCCTAATTAAATTAAAATATATCTGTATGAAAGTAATAATTATAACTATAATAAATTATTTAATATTGTTAATTTTTCTATTTTTTGCTCATATTAAACTAGTTTTCATTGGAAACTCAAAAAATATACATTAAGTATAAACATTGTAACAAATCCATTGATTTAAAATATGTAAATTTGTGTTAATATATTTTGTATTTTATGAAACAGATTGTAGTTCATAGTTCAAAGATACATTCTAATCAGAGGTTACTATTGAATTAGCTTTCTAACTCTAGAAATCTTTGTTTATTTCCAACCAACCATTTCCAACTTGGGTCTCAATAGTGACGTTTTTGAAGAATGTTATTAATAATACTCCTGATTAACAATTCAAAGGAGTTAAAATTTACAAAATAATTATGACAAATACAGTCAAGTGCTATACTTTACAAGACATTATGATTATAGCCCGAATGGGTAGTAAAATACGGTGCTAAAATAAACAAATCGGACTAAGATTGTTATTTTTTTATATACGTACCTGAAAAATACTCTAATATATAAATATTTAATAAATAGATAAATTACTCTAGAGTTCTACATATTTATACCACACTTTTACACAAAATGCATAGGCCTATATTTTTGGTCATTATTTTTACATGATTCGTTCTTCTTGTGGTTAGTAATTTAGGCTCCTTGCATCATTTTATGATAGGTACCATTCTCTAAAAATGTGTAAACAGATTACACTATTTTCAAACATTTAAAAACTATGTATTTTTAATTAATCAAAAATCTATTCAAAAGAATTTTGATTATCTTTTTACACATATTATAATTATATTCATAGCTTTGGACAGTATTGTTATAGATTTGTTTTGGTTAATACGGATTATATGATACAAAGGTTTCAAAATGTACATCAATCAATGTTCAAATATAAATTGTTTGGGAACCAGACAATTCTATTTACTGTAGAGTATAAAAAGATACATTTTAAAGATGAATAGAAGGATTTAATTTCTTTAACAATCGATCTTTCTTATTTTTTATAAAGGCTGGGTTGCTAAGATTCTATAAATAGACAAGCATAAATTAGTTATTTTCAGCTTTGTGTACGGTTGAATTTAGGAAACGTTCTGATGTCATAGAACGTCACTGAATAATGCATCATGTACATTATTTTAACAATTAAAAAAATTCAAATAAATTAAAATAAGCAGTTTCGGAACTACTAATTTTTTTATATCTTGTATTATTATACTTTGTATGCGCTGTACATTACTACCCTTCCAGGCTATTGCCATATTCATACTTATTTGGTACAAGTGGGTAAGGTAAAACTTTAGGAATAATGTTCACAATCGTTTGTGGATGGAAAGTGGAAAATAATCTTGTAAAAACCAATCTCAGTACACTCAGCCAAACCAGAATTCCTATCTCCCATCACCAACCAACTAGAACTAAAAAGAAAGTAAAATATACAGTCCATGCCCTAACCGATGCAGACTTAGGTTATAATTATTTTGAGTAATTTAATACATATGGCTATACAAGTCCTACCCTTAGTAATTCTTGTGAAGAATATTATTTCAACCCTAATAACCAAATGTATACAAAAAAATATTATTTATGAAATACAAATTGAAGTCAGATACAAAATCGCATTCTTATTATGTTGGATTTCTAGAGCACAATTTTATTGATACAATTTTTGCCTATCCCTTTTTCATTTACCTCATTTTGTGATTGTGAATTTATTATTTTGTTTCATTTTTATTTACTAAGTTTCCATTCCATATTTATGTCCTTGTTTTATTTTGTTTTGACACAACAGAGAAAAGGCTCCCGTCCTGGCGAGGTTCAAGACAAGGACAAACAACAGGTTAGAGCTGCTCAGGCAGCTGTGACACTCTGTTCTATGTTCCATGTGTAGTAAGGGATATATTCAAATCCAGAAACAAAGTAACACACTGTTCCATGTGTAGTGAGGGATAGATTCAAGTCCAGAAACAGAGTGACACTCTTGTTCCATGTTCCATGTGTAGTGAGGGATAGATTCAAGTCCAGAATCAAAGTAACACCCTCTTCCATGTTCCATGTTCCATGTGTAGTGAGGGATAGATTAAAGTCCAGAAACAGAGTGACACTTTGTTCCATGTTCCATGTGTAGTGAGGGATAGATTCAAGTCCAGAAACAAAGTAACACTATGTTCCATGTATAATGAGGGATGGATTTAAGTCCAGAAACAAAGTGACACTCTGTTCCACGTTCCATGTGTAGTGAGGGATAGATTCAAGTCCAGAAAAAGTTTGACACTCTTTTCCATGTTCCATGTTTAGTGAGGGTTAGATTCAAGTCCAGAATCAAAGTAACACCCTCTTCCATGTTCCATGTTCCATGTGTAGTGAGGGATAGATTAAAGTCTAGAAACAGTGTGACACTCTTGTTCCATGTTCCATGTGTAGTGAGGGATAGATTCAAGTCCAGAAACAAAGTGACACTCTGTTCCATGTTCCATGTGTAGTGAGGGATAGATTCAAGTCCCGAAACAAAGTGACACTCTGTTCCACGTTCCATGTGTAGTGAGGGATAGATTCAAGTTCAGAAATAATGTATTAGCGTCATCTAGAAGACACTTGATACATCTCACCCGTACGTAGGAAACACTGAATAGACATGCTGGACAGTCACAATTTAATAACATGTTATTAACTTACTGACATCAAAATTGGTAACTAAAATTGACATTCCATATAAACTAAATATGAAAATTTATCAATATAGGGCGCATATAGAGTCTACTATATAGTTATACCCAGAGTTGAGACTTTTAATTTCCTATAGGTTTGATTCATATACTAAACAGACTGGAGAAAATATGTTGCTCAAAAGTTAGTGAAGTCTTCATTAAATTCATAAGTAATAGGTCACTTAAGCATAATTTGTTGAATTAGACTCTAATATGAAATTTGATGTACTAAATTATTCAAGTATGCTGAAGCTATTCTTAACGAATATTTATTTGTCATTCCGTTCATATATATTATCTTACATTACAGATTAAACTCTATATAATAAAGAAACGATATTAGTAATATGAATAAATAATTTGTTTAATAGCACCTACTGTCATACAAGGAGATAAAAGTTGAGACATATAACTGCCAGGCTCATGACGCTATAACTTAGAAATATCAATTGATGTATTCATAGTAAATTATTTCCTAAATTGTATTGTGAATCCAATGCCTGTTTTTAAAGATACATATTAGATTCTTAGTATTGCTGTCTTCTAAGTTTTATTTAGTTTTCAATTAATAATGAGCTATAATCCAACTAATGCAGAAGATATGAAAGATTGGTGAGTGTTGGAAATACATTTACACATGAAATTAATTCCTTACCCAGACTGGATAGCTATGCAAGTGCATGTTATACGTCTTATATACTCTTTGGGGATCTTGGGTATTTCGGGAACGTTACTAGCCCAATCCTTGGGTGTGTTAAATATTCAATAATATTAAAATATTTATATTAGTTTTCATAAATAAGTTATCAGTCGTAGAAGTTACATTTTCTATATACAACAATGGAATACTATACCCTGATTTCCATAGGAAGCCCATTATTTGACAGCTTTAAAAGCTACTAAACATAATTTCACGTATTCATACATCAAGTCATGTGATTTGCAACTGTCAGCATTGATAGATACTATAATTTGCTATAAATTAATAATAGTAATAAGAGTTTGGCAAATTTTTTTATCAATTTTGGCTGCAAAATGTTTTGATTTCCTAAAACGGGCTTTCTATTAAAATCAGGACATATAATGAATCCATTTTTAAGAGCAAGTCTTCTATGTTTCCATAACCAAGCTTATGTATTATATATATTCCTCCAAAAACACGTGTTGACTTTCTAGGGCCTTTCCAATGTTCTGCGAATAGTGTAGGCTTTAGTCAAGGTTCTTTGCAATCAACATTAGGTATTGGATGGACATATAATGAATCCATTTTTAAAAGAAAGCCTTCTATGTTTCCATAACCAAGCTTATTTATTATATATATTCCTCCAAGAACACATGTCGACTTTCTAGGGCCTTTCCAATGTTCTGCGAATAGTGAAGGCTTTAGTCAGGGTTCTTTGCAATCAACATTAGGTATTGGATGGATGTTCTACCCTTGAATGTCCTACTTAAAACACTTAAAACAAAACAGAGCTAAAACAAAGTACTTATCACGTTCGTAAACTAACTGGACCTATTCACTTCTGGCGAACTATTTGGTTTTATCTGTATGTCTACCTAGGAGCTTGTGAGGCTCGGGAGCTGCCAAACGGACAACAAAAACTCTTTATTTGTTTGTTTGTTTGTTTGTTTTATTATTGTTTTATGTTGACTTTATTTTTCGTAAGTACCTTATTTATTTTGTTTCCTTTTTTCAGTTTTTATGTACCCTCATTTTAGTTTATGGTTTTAATTTTCATTTGATTCCTAAATGTGTTATTTAGTTCATTCATCCATTTATTGTGTTCCAACTCATGTTTATTTTGCCACCAACTCTACTGGATCAACAGTAGCTGTCACTAACGTTTCCCTAAAATAAACTCCTTTGTGTTATAAGTGTGTGTGTTTTACGTTGTAAAATGTCATACATGTGAATATGTATCAGCACTATTAATTTTCATTTATGGATATTATCATTTTTAATTTATTTGACACAATATTTATCTGGTTGGTTCAGTGATAAAATACTGTATAATTTAAGTCTTATCATTTTGTATAAAAATTAATTATTAATTTGAAAATGGTATTTTGTTTAGTATTATAGTATTTTAAATGTGTAATTAAACTTCAACTTGAAAGATTAATTTCCTTTAACAATTTAAAGTAGCATCGCTCCGATGTGACTGATATAGTCCTATGAGGTATTTTCAAAGTCAAGAAAATGTCTAGGCGTGGAGAGCTAGCTAGAGATTAATATTGACTTATTTCCGTGTAACCACAGCGTAGGAGACCAAGCACAGACATGCGTCGCCCTAGCGTCGCGGAGTTGGATGACAGAATTGACAAGCCATCAACACCTCTTAAGCCAATTGGAGAACCTGGTCCACCTGTCATCGTCGATGTTCAAGAAAGTTACACTGCAGTAGAGGGTAGGTGGTTATGTTTCTATCAAATATGATATGGATGGAAATAACTTAGTACAGTCAGGCCTTAGCTTAAAGAGATGAGGTATTTAAAAAAACTTACATTTAATCATTTTACAAATTATGGATGAGCTAAGAAAGCCCTAAATACATTAAAAAGGAAGAAAAATCAAACATATAATTATGTGTATAAAGCATAATTATATTTTAAAACACTCCCCTTTCCCCAATCTACTACATTTCATACCATTACAATTTATTATATAAATAGGCAGAAAAACATTCTACACCAATTATTATTATCTGCCTTGGTGGCATAGTTAGTCAACACACTAGTTTCTTATGTAGCTAGACTGCTGAGGAGAGTGAGATTGAGTTTAGAATCTTGGTCGGGTAAACTCGGGATGGTTTTTCTTAAATGGTTTTCCACTCTACCTCCTTGCTAATGAGGGTTCACTTCCTCTAAATTCAACCTTCCCAATTCCTAACCCATTAGCCTAATTATTATAAGTGTATAACCCGAATGGGCAGTAAGACACAGTGCTAAATGATAAAAATAGACCATTAATTCAAACCGGAATATAAAAAAATAGTTAAAATCATAAAATTTGAGGTTTTACATACTCGTTGTTAGTAAAATGTATAAACCCGATACCGGTTAGGAAAACTTTTCCTCGATGCACTAAATATAATTTTAAAGATTGATGATAGTTAGTTGTAAAATACAATTTTAGATTAAGGCGCGTTTCGTCCACTAACATTCTGTCCATTTTTATTCTCTTTCCAATGTGTTGTTCGTACAATGTATACATATATTCACTTAATTTTATGCACCCTTTATTTTTCCACAGACATTTTGTCCAACTTTATTCATTATCAATTCACCTATTTGGTTATACAATTGAAATAAATGCAATCTGAATAACAGTATTAGTCAATTTTTTAAAATTCGGTGCAAATTTATATTTCATAATTTAATCAATGTTTTATTCATATCTTTGCTGTATCATTTTATTCTGTAGCTAATAGTTCTGATATATACATTTTACATCCATTAGTGTTTCCACTTTCCAGCCTATGGCCTGGGTCAGTTTATTATACAAGTCATATATTTTCTATTAACGGCTGGCTAGGCTTGTTGTAGCCTCATATGCCCAAAAATCTAACTTAAGACTAGGATAGGCACAACATCCAGTCTCCAGGCTTTACATCACTGTGAAAGGGTAAACACACATTTCACCAATGATACATTTTTCGGCCATGCCAGGAATCGAACCCGGGACCGTTAGCTCAGTAGACAGACATTCTACCGACTGAGCTAAGTTGTCAGGTTGAGATATAAATATATGGTGTCACTCTTAGTAAATTTTTGGTATCTGCCACAACCCTATCAATCAGCCATTTATTAAGAAGGTATCTTTTGTTTATGGTATGTTTTATATTGGTGTGTTCACTATCAAACTGTGCTAGGCCCTGTTTGAATTTCACTTTCACTCTGGTGCTTTTTTATACTATCACCAAGGTTTTTCGCCTAGAAATTTCTTGAATATATCTTCTAAGGTTGGGCCACTTTAGTACTCCACCCCAATGAGATGTTGTGATGATTATGATAATGAGCCTATTTAACTAGGCATGACAACCACAGGAACAATTCTTCTTCAGTAGAAATACCTATTGTAATGCCAGGAATCAAACCCAGGCAATCTGGATTAATCGCCAGGAATGATGACCAGTAAGTAGACCAAGAAGCTGGTCTTTATAAAAAGTGATTGTGTTGAATATATTTTTTTCAAGAGTACTTTTATTTTTAATGTTCTGACTACTACAATTTTTTATTTGTCAGCTATCACTTGATAATTTATAAAATTATATAATCATATCAATCAAATTTCTTTATTTTTTTTAGATGCTGTTGGCTACATCACCATCCAGGTGGAAGGAAATCCCCCACCCACATTTAAGTTTTATAAGGTGAGAAAATTTAATAATATATTAATATTTAACACAGAAATTAAGAAAGATTAAACTCTTCAAATAATTATAGTACATAATATTATGTTATTTTAATTTTTGCCACTGTACCTCCCAAACCTTTCGGTTTGTAGGCAAATGAACCAATCACGATTATGTGTTAGTTATGAGGAATTTGGAATTAAGAGTAAGTGTATTTGCATTTGCGTGGCTAGCACGGAAAAACATATTGGAATAATCACTCTCAGTACACCTAGCTCGGATTCAAACACTGATCTCTCCACCATCAGCAGTCTATACCATTGTGAGAATGCCACGATAGACAATTCTATCACCAAATCTATTTTATAAGTATATTTAATTCATACTTCAGATTATAGAAATTATTTATATTCATAATGACTCATAGATTCTACTTTCGTACAAACAGCTTTAGAAAACAAAGCAGCTTTTTGATACAAATATAATTATGTTTGGAAAATAAATTATTATAAACACAATAGTTCTTTTAAAACTAAGTTGTCTTCAAACATATAAACAAAGAAAATATAAAATCATAAATAATATCAACCCTCTCTTCAATTCAATTCAACTCAACCAGCATAAAGCATAAATTTTAACAACGAATGAAGACTTCAAGTTAAAGTAATACCGTAATATTCAACATTTGGTTCGAGCAATAACACGATTTATATTTAAGTTGAATATCCTTAGGATGAGAAGGTTTACAACTTGAAACTCTCAATTCAACTTTATAAGAGAGGAAATACAATAGAAACGATGAAGGATATATATTTTTTATATACGCAGGGAAAAACTAAAGGGACCTATGAAAGTAAAGTGAACTAATATATCGGAAAATAAAAGAATATATAAAATAAAAAATGATCATATCTAATAAATTTGTAGCACTAAACAAAAATTGCTTTTCCAATCAGAGGTAGATAGTTTATAGTGGTGTGCGAAGATTTGAAAAGTTGAAATTGGAGTCGAAGGTCAAATCTCCTTTGGCTTCAATTTTGACATCTACAATAATCTTCACAGGTTCGAAAAATTTTGAAGGAATGGTAAAACCTTGATAAATTATCAAACAATTTCATTTTATCATACTAAATATTACATATTTCAATATTTGGTCATTTTAAAACAGTTACTAAACACTACTTTAACACCAACTAGTAATTTAACTACCATAACGTAAGTATAGATCAAAAGCAGGTAAGTAAATGTTAATATATTATATTAACTCTCGCCAACATAATTTTGTATAGAAAATAAAAATACATATAAAATAACATCAAAGTCACTGGTATGAAACAGAAATTGCTTTAGTGGTGCCATCATCCCAGCTTGCGTCTAATGTTTAGTCCTTAATATTCTATCTCTTTTGAATTATCTGTGACAAATTTACAAGTGCATTTTGTCACAGAAGTTTTTCAAAGCTTCTTCACGTTATTTATTAGCAAAAATGGGGTGTACGGAAAGTGGGAAACAAAAACAGAATTAAATTTATAATAATGATAATTATTATTATTATAGAAATGCATATAAAAATACACGCATAAGTAAAATTTGCAAAATAATTTTAGCAACCCCACAATGTAAGTAAATATTAAAACTTTATTGATAATGTACTAAGCTTATCAGTAAGCCAGTATGCATTAATTATTAATATAGGCCTTCGACTTCAACTTCAACTTTTCTTCACAAGTTTCAAGCTTCACTTCGACTTTTCTTCACATTTAAAAAGTGGCTTACATACACCCCTAATAGTTTTGTATATGAAACATTATACACTCATTTACTTTTAAAGGTATTCTTGAATGATTAAGCTATAGCCCTATATTGTAAGGTAGGCCATAGTGGAATCAGTCAAGCTAAGGAAAAATGATATATAAAGCAATTAAAGGAGAAAAACAATTGAGCCCACATCGATAGGCACACGGTCTGTGTCAAAAGTCAAGAGAGTTTATTCCAATTTGCTGGTGATTGGTAGGTCAGGGTTCAAATCTTGGCCAGGTGTAGTGAGAGTATATTTTCATAAATGGTATCCTACTCTCTCTCTCTCCATGAAAATGTGCATACATTTCTTCTAAAGGACTCCTTACTCATTCCTACTGCAATAGCATAGTTAGTACTATATAATGAATATTAGAACTTAACACCACTTTTACATTATACTTTTAGTCAAAATTAAAATATGTTTTACTCAAAAAGTTAAAAAATAATATGTATAATGATAAATTTAAAAATGACACCTAAACACTGGAATCCATCCCAGAACCCTTGGCTTAGTGTGACAATGCTCTACATCTGATCTATCCATGGATCATCCGTTCTCAGGGTGATTATTCACAAATATATTATGGTAATGCGGAGTCTGTGATGGACATATAGATTATTGGCTACAAAGAGCTATTATTGGTATTACAGCCAACGGCAGCTCTGTTGTAGCTGTGTCATTTTTTCGATTTACTCGAATATGACTCAGTTAGAATGACCTCCATGATTGTAATCATTCATCCTATAAGCTTCGACTTTCATATTTATTTAATTGCATACTGTTGTTTTCTTCCTTAATAATATGTATGTATAATTAAGATTATTATTAAATTTGAAGTTAAAAAACTCTGTTAAGATTATGTTTATAGATATTATTTTTTTTTAATAAAAATTTATTCTTTATTCATTATTTGAATTATTGATTGATCAGTTTTGTAAATGTACTGTAGTTTTTAAATTTAACTGCATGTTTAATCATAATATTCTAGGGATAATTTAGTGGTTTTATTAACAATGTCTATTTCATGCATATCATCATCTGTAAAGATTTAAATTTATAAATTCTGTATTAAACGTAATTTATGATTAACTAATGATGATTATAGGTAAATATTTGTTATCAGCATCTTCCAAAATATTCATTCCACAATATATTATGATTTATTTATATAATTGACACATAGATCTATATTTTGATTGGTGAGGTTTTGCTTTGCGACTTATACACATAAGATATTAATGTTTAAGTATTATTTGATAATATTAACTTAAGACATATTTTTGTTAACAGTAAAAATAGCAACAATAATTTCAGAAACCTAAAATATTAAACTATTTTTTATAAAAATTTAAGAAAAATACATGCTCTAAATATTAATTAGAAACTTTGGAGGAAATTTTATTTTCCAAAATGATATAAATTTATAAAATATAGGATATGTGAAAGTTTTTAACTAATCTTGAAATACAAATAATTTATTGAATTATTCTAATGTAATTTGTGGTTATCTCAGGGAATGACGGAAATCATTGAAGGAGGTCGGTTCCGATTCTTGACAGATGGAGAAACTAACTCTATCACGTTATGTATGAGAAAGGTGAAACCCAATGATGAGGGAAAGTATAAGATTGTAATCAGCAACGTCCATGGGGAAGACTCAGCGGAAACACAGTTGTATGTCTCAGGTGAGTGTGGCTCATAAATAGTAATTAATACTTTAGAGATAGGGGATCTAATCTATTTTAAAATACTAACTACAGTTTTAAAATATATAAATATACATTTATAGTGATTATAGGAAAGTAGAACATGTATAATCTATATAAAATATTACAGGATCATAAAATTATGGGAGAAACAAAAAGTAACACAATTATTTTATCTATTTTGGGCAGCTTCATATCAGAATCCCTCTTCGTGATGAGAGAAGAGAAGAGAAGAAAAAAGAACAAGTTCACACATGTTCCATTTGTTGAATTTTTCACTAATTTTTTCTGGCAGATATGTTTGGATCCTTTTAATTGGTTTTCTCAATATTTTTCTTTATTTTGAACATGGCTAAACCATTGAGTCTTTCATGACACATTGTTGATCCCAAGTAGGTTTTAATTATTTTCATGAGCTGAAAGATCCCTCTGCTGTTAAAGTTGTAACTGGTATTATCCAAAGAATTTCCAACAGGTACCTAATGGATCTGAAAGCTTCTTTTGGTGTAAACCTTTTTGGATTTCTGTAATAAGAATTACCTTAATAATTTCAATTACCAATTAAGTACCTCGATAGGGTGTGATAAATCTGATTCATATGTTTTTTTCTGCACCTAGTATCTCTTGATCTGTTGTGTATGAATCAAAATAATATTTTGGGAATTATTTTTTGCAATCTTAAAAAGCTGTTGTACAATTTTTGGAAAATTATTAATTTAGTCCTGAACACAGTTAGTAAAGAGAAAGTAAAACTATGTCCACTTAAAAATAGTTTATTTGATCAGTCAAATTAGTTTGGTTTTGTTGTACATTACTTTCTGTTGAAACATTTATTTCTTCATCTAATTTTTCGGCAATACTCTTGGTCTGGTAACTATAATTCTTAATTCATTTTTTGAATTTCTATTTTTCTTCTATGCCAATCTAGCAATTTATACTATTGCAATTGCCTTACAGAAATCAACCTCTGCTGCGGTGGCCACATTATCTAAGACGTCAATCTCGCAACATCCAAAACAGACGATTCCAATGAGATTGGGATTTGAATTTCGATCATGCGTAGTGAGGGTGATTTTTCCCAAATGTTTTTCCACTCTTCCTCTTTTCCACTTCTACTCAAAATTCAGTCTTCCTCATCACTAACACATTAGTGTGATTAGTGCATAGTACTTTCAGACATGCATACAATCTAAGTTTGTAGTAAAATGCGGTGTTAAAAAAAATCAACACTAATGCTTTGCCATTGAATTAAAACGGGTAGTGCCATGGTTCAAAATGTCAAAGTTTTTAACTATAGGAAAAACTCAATTTTCAAAATTTCTACGGACAGCGACTGAGCATTTATTGATGCATGGCTAATTTTAATATTGGTGCTACTTATATACCACATAACAGAAACTTCTTCATACAGTATTTAAAAAAAAAAGTAGAATTCTGTCGTGCCTCTTAACCTAGCGATCCTCTACTCCTTACTGATACTGTAGGAGTTATGTTATTTTCATACTAAAAACAGTTGATTTCTTGAGAAAGATTAATGTTAGTAACTATACCTACTGTATTGTGAATATTAGGTACCTTAATTGATAAGGTTAAAGATAATTCAGCCTTTGATTGGCACAATGCGTGTCGATAGAAAGGCTGTATTTAAAAAAATCTTGATTTACTCCTCTGAACACTCCACTCACGTTAATACCACTATTGTAGCCTTGTTCAGGTAGTAATTCAATAACCAAATTTTCTCTTTCTAAAAAAAATCAATTATATTGTTACTCAGACCTTCAATATACAAGTTCATAACTTTCTTAAACTCAAGAAAATGCTCTTCTATAAGATCTAGTGCACTTTTCTGTGTCGAAATAAGGAACTAAGAATAAAGGCTAATCAGAAATGCCAACGTTAGCTACATACTTTTTTTTTTCTTTTTCAAAATTAGTATTTGTCTGATTTATCCACAGTACTTAATTATTTCATTTTAGGTTCTTTACTTATAAATGTAGCATATTTTTCATCAACCTTAAAATGGCTTTCAAGAATGTTGTCATCAACATCAACATGAAATATTAATAAATCTATTTGTTTTCAACCTATCTTCATTGTCTTCATCTCCGTCTTTGAAAGTGTATCCAACATTTTATGACCCACAAAATATTATAATTTTAATAATCTATCTTCAAGTTTGTCTATTGCCTTCTATTCTTCCCTTGTCGGTACTGTATATTACTACTTCAATAGTTGGTGAGTGTATAACCTGAACGGGTAGTAAGATGCGGAGCTAAAAGAATTAAAAAAGTGTATGTTTTGCCATCCATAATGTCAATAAAAATTTGAGACCTAAGTTGTTCTCATGGTATTCATTTTTCTCATGAAGTCTGAAATAGTACTTGGTAGTTTTGAATGATGATAAAGGTTATATCACCATTTTTCTCAGCCTCACATGACAACCTCCTTCAACTCCTCTGAATGAAAAATAAATTCTGCATAAACAACAATTGACTCTAAGACAACCAAGGGAGTTCCTATATCCAGTTCATTTTGAAACACTGGCATCTATTCTTATTTCCTTGAGCAACAAAGGGAAATTTGTAATTTTCAATCAAATACAATGGATCACTAATTACATTTTAGTGTTCTTCTTTAAATGATTTCTGCACTAAACAAATATAACAACCAGTATCTATAATGGATTGAAATTAATTTGAAATTGAAGCTGAACATTTTTTTAAAGAGTTAAGTGACGAAACAACTCCTGTATTCTTCACATTATCTAATCTACTTTCGAAATCCATATTTTTCTCAAAACTGTTTTTACTACCTTTAGACTTGTTAAAAAAAATTGTTGAGGAATATATTATTTCTCTGATAGTGTCTTTCCATATCTGTAAATCTGTAACTAATGATAAAAATTAGCTATAGTAGGATTATGGATAGAGATATTCTTATTTTAACTATTGTTATAATTATGTATAAATAAGTCACAAAACAATGCACAAAACAAAACAAATACAACACTCAAATGTAGTGTGATTGGCGGACACAGACACACAGATAAACTCTGAATTAATTTGAACTAAATATTATGCACTAACAAATTGCGTGATGGCTAGAACTAGAATGGTGTTACAATCAGCTCCAGTGTTGCCAGCTGTAGTTGAAAATAGATAGGTCACAATACAAAAATATATAAAATCATATGTTAAAAGTTAAAAAAAAAAAGTTTTTCGCTAAAGGTAATAATTTAAATCTATATTAACCAAAAACCGACAATGGAGGAGACTCATGCCCTGGTGACCTTACCCTGAATCCGCCTCTGCTTTTGAGAGTAGAGGTTGTTACTAAGGACAATTCTACTAATTTGAATCTTCTATACTTAATCTTTTTAATTTTGTCGAGTAGGGTTCTCAAGGCCCTCCTCCAATGAAAATATAAAAAGAGAGTTAAGAACTATAATGTTTCAAACTAGAGCGGAATCTTTAATCCCGACCACTTAGGGCCTAGACACTGAAAAGAAGATATAGTGGCGAAATTTGTGTCATTATCAAATTGTCAAATAGAATTCTCTCTAACATTATATCCAGAAAATGAAACATTGTTTAGTAAATACCATATATGTGTAGGATTATAATGCTTTGTGTTTTTTGATTTTATGGCGTGTATCTCTGGCATTAATTTTGTTGCTTTTTTGGTGATTTATTATTTAGTGATTTAATTGAATTTTAAAAACTATTTATTCATTCAAAACAAACTTATTTACGGAATTAGGTATTCAATATTTCTTGTAAATGTCTATTTATGGAAGATTACAGCTTTATTTATCTTGTGTTTATCTAAATTGTTCACATTCTGTGCTTTTATACCACTATATTCTTGTAGAATTATTTTATTTTTTTCCATAATCTTACAAATATTTTTTTGTGAGAAAGAGTAGGTAAATAGATGTTGGATCCTACTTTTGCCTTCTATTAAAATTTTAGTTTCACCATGATTAATTACAAGTAATAATGCTTCTCTTTAAGGTAAAACATATTCTGGTTGGTTAAGAATTAAGACATGAAAATAAATCACTCTGCCAGCAGGATCAATAATAATAATTACTACAGGTAGCCTACTTACAAAATTAAGATGCAGTTGTTGTCTACAACTTGCAAATAACATTTTAGCATTTTTAGCTAATTTGGTTAGCAGATTTCTCAAAATTAACATTAGCTATTATATTTTATATAGAAAAAATAGTTTTTTAATAAAAAGAATATGGACTGTCAGTGAATTTAACACATATTTGAAGCGCATAAAATTATTTTCATTAATAGCTAAAAATAAAATAATATATTATAAAATTCATATATAAAGAGAGGCAAATCATCATCGATCAAGATATAAAGAATATATATGTTTTTATAAAATTAAGAAATTAAATATCCGTTAATTAATTTATGGATGACTTAAAAAATTTAAGAGATGTAAAATAATTTATAGCAATGGAGAAGCTTTGTATATTCTAATTTTAAAACATTTTTATATAATACATATTTTTGCATTACCAAATTCATGTGTTATTTCTTATAAATTTGTGTCTACAAACTATACATGAAAAATTGATATTGATTTGGTTGCGATGGCAACCATAACATTTTACTCATTAGATGTGTAGCAAGCGTATTCTTAATTTGCCACTAAGCTATATTTTTATTTAGTTAATTTTAAACAATTCCCAAATAAATACTACACAATACTATTTGATTGTGTCTCAAAGAGTAAATTTCAAACCCTAAGTTAAATTTAGGATTATCAGAATTTTAACAAGTCAATTGAGTGAAGTCTATTTGATTTTTTAGATTTATACTAGATGAGTTACTTAAATCAAATAATAATGGTTTGGTCTATTCTCAGATTCTAGTGGTATGGATTTCCGAGCCATGCTAAAGAAACGAAAGTATCAACAGTGGGCAAAAGACAAAGGTGACCCTAACTGGGGAGACCTCAAGGAAACGGAAAAACCTGTACCAGCACTCAAAAAAGTGGAAAAGGTAAGTTTATTTTATTTATTATAGCAACCATTTCCAGTCAAATTAAATCAAATATTTAATAATGTAAAAAATATAATTTCACATTTTTTTGTAAAGAAACAAAGTAAAAATATTATCTAAGAAAACTGAAATATATAACTAACAAATTGTGAGATTCACTTTTTCAGGCACAATTTCAAGACTCTTACTGGATCATCATTATATATTTTTAACATTGCTTAGTATTTGTATATTTTGTTTTTTGTTTTTGCATTGAATTTACATGTAATTTGTAATTAACATTTGACTGACAAACTAGACATATTCTCAAGAGTTTTTCTACAAGAAATGTTGTGTTTTTTGGTTATGCCTAATTTCTAATGTCTTTCATCTTGAAACTGTATAGACAAACTCTATTTTGTGTGGGTGTATTTTAGAAAAATGTAATTCTTATTCTTTATATTATGCTTTCACACAACCTTGCCTAGGTTACAAAAGATAATAATCATTAGAACACAATGTTAAACCAACTAAAAATTAGAATTGTATATATGTATAAATAAGAGTGGTTGAGCGTTTAAATTTCTAGACGTTGTATATACACAACTAAATACATATTTATAGAGACAAGATATTCAGAAATTATCAGCCCAAGCTGCACATATGGTTTGTTTGAACCAAAAGTAATACAAAACTTCCGTACACTTACATCTTGAGAACTATGCTAATACCATTAAATTGTGTTCAAGGTTTTGGCATAAAGCATTGGGAGAGAAACACTTTCTTAGCATGTGTGTACAACAGGTTGAATAAGAGTTAGGTACGTGGCACAACACACTTCGACATCTTGGAGCACGGAAGCAGAACACATCACAATTAATAGTAATTAACACACCAGTTCATCTAGAAATGTGAATACGTTCTGTCATCATCATTAACAGTCCTACATAGCAGAAAGTGCTTGATATCGTTACATGTGCAGTGCCTTGCACCGAGTCCTATGCAACTTATATAAGCAGTCCTGAAAAGTCCTACTCTCTAGGTGCTGTGTGCCAAGACTTTGAACACAATTTAATGGTATTAGCGTATTATTCCGGATTTAAGTATTTAGTAATATTGTTTTATTTTGGTTCAAAAAAAGCTATATGTGCATTTTGGGCTACAAGTTTTCGAACACCTTTTATATATGTAGTAATTAATAATCATATTATAATATTTATTTAAATCCAGTATAAATATATATTTGAATAATCTGTCAAATCAAATGTGCAGAGTAAGTTTTGGAAATGTTTTCTCATTTAGTTGATATTTTAATTTAATGATATAAGTTGTTAGCAAGCCTAATGGTAAAAATTAATGAGTGGTTCATTCCAGCAAGAACAAGCCAATTCAGGAGCAAACTTAGAAACAGGGGTGTATGAAGATAAGGAGAATGGGTGCATAGTTATCAAAGTTGATGGCCAAGAAGTTGCTCGAATCCCAGCAGCTAAGAAGGGCATATCATATTGGAGTTGGTTAAAGGTAGCCAACGGTTACTTCAGAAACATCCACATCTCCCGTCAGTGTATGCCATATCCTATTTCCCTACAACTCTTACTAACAGGAATTCATAGAAATATAATACTTGAGTGTAATTTCCTCCAAATCAGAAGTTTGTGTTTGTTTTACTAGGTTTTTTTTTTCATTTTTTTTTCTTCAAAATTTATTATAAATGATTCAAAACTAAGAGTCAAAATAAGGATGAGTCTCCATTTTATTCCTATCATTACCTCTCAACAAAATAAACCGCATGACATATTTATGATAGTAAAATATTTCTCAATAAATATTGTTTGAAATACTACCTGAAATATTGAAACATATAAAGAAGAACAGAAAAACACTCTTTTCACATTTGAAATAATTAATTTCCACCAAAGCTACTGCTTTGGTTTCTCTCGATAGTTACAGTATATAAATAATTCACTTTTGAATATATATCAAGCAATAAATATTGATTTTAGATAATTTTTAACCAAATACTATTCCATAGTATAAATACATATTTTCATAAATATTCTACAATGGTAATCACCTTTGAAAATAGAAACAACTCTGCATAAGGCCCTAATATACACATTAATTTTATTAAATTGTCAGAAACCTAGGCAAGGTTTTTGGATTTCTTCTTAACTAAATCTTCCTACTATTACATTGTAAACGATTGTGTGTAAGTGTGAAATGTACACTAAGTGTTTCAAACTAAACAATTGAAAAATAGTTAAAATTAAACAATTGTTTGTGGCAAATGTTTGAATCTCTTGAATATCTTTGAGTATCTTTACTGTTATGACGATGTTCAGAACAGACAAATGACTTAATTTTAACACACGTTCATATGTAGACAAAACATTAAATACTAACATTTCAGCTTAGGTGCTCAAACGTTTTGCTTCAAAACTTTTTTTTATATAAATTATATTGCGGTTGTCGTTGGACCAGTTAAAAAAGGAATTATAAGGTTTTTCAGGAACCACTTTCATACGATGGTTGTTACTTTCACCCATCGGACACAAAACTGGATTAGAAGAAAAAGAACAAAGATAAAACTGCCAGTATAATGGTATAAATTATCCTTTAGCAAACCTCAGCACTGTTTTTCCCACTTTGTTCCGTAATTATCCCATGAACTGAGGTAAACTAGTGCAAAGGATCTAAAGGTTCTATAGAACAACATATGGCATGGTAAGGGATTTGTTATAGATGATTCGAGTCATATAGCATCAGAGAATCAATGAAATTGATGTATAAGCTAGTGATTATTAAGATTTAAGGCATCTTGGTTTGAAACGTGTACGTTAGTAAAATCGTATGAGTTGGGGAGAGTCAATATGTGTTATGTAAACTAGCAGAATGATGAGTTTGGGATAGTTACAATACATGTTTTCTTTACTATCAGCATGACAAACTGGGGAGAGTTATAACATTCATTCCCTAAACTTGCTTCTGAATCCGTTTGAGACAGCTGTAATACAAATGTCCCACACTAAGCTAATTGAAAAATTAATAATAATTATGAGATTTGTATTAAATTTGTGGAAGAATTTTCTTCATTTGTTGCGTTAGACACCATGTTTATATAGGGGCAAATTTTAATCATAAGGATGAGGAAGGCAGGTAAGAGAAAGTTCACCAAAAATGAATGAAAGGGAATGGACTACTCCATTGATAAATTTAAGGTGAAAAATCACTCTCATTGCCCTGAGATTCTAGGCTCAACTCCTACACTGACACCACTCAGACTGACGGATTAAGCCGATCTCACACTTTTTGGAAAATATGAATGAAGGCTTTTTCTATAATTTCGGTAAATATTGGGCAAATATTAGGTAATAAACAAGTGGGGCTCCCACACACATCACAAGTATTACAAGGCTAGTATTTGGACATGTACTTGTCATCCAATGATACTGGCCAAAACCTGGGCATCCCATACACACACAACTTACGATGTTCTCTTATTGTGGTCACAAGTGTTAGCAAAAATGGATTGTGAAAAAATCTCTTAATTTATTAATTCATTGTTTGTTGCGATTTCTACCTTATTTTATGTTAACAGTAGCAGCAGTGGCGAAAGATTAAAAAAAAGTATAAGCCAATATTAAAAAAATCAAGAAATAACAAAGACGAAAAAATAAACATTAAAGAGATTCGAGCTATGCACTAGCTAAGTTAATACATTTCAATACTAAACACTAACTAAGGGATCATGTGTAGCCTTTAGGTGATGGTGGGAGTGGGGTTAAATGCTCGCTATTGCTTGGCGATGATGGCCAATGTTCATCAAGTGGTGTGGGGACTACACCAAGTGCCTGGTCCAGTCACTGGGCAAGCTATTGACCGCCTTTGGCTTGTGACAAAAAACCTAAAGTGGATGGCTACTTACTCATTATTTGGCAAGTATCTACATGTATTTGCAAGTCTACAAGTTATCATCCCCCCACACTATGGACATTGCTCATATTTGTCAACGCTGGCCAATTCTTGCCATGTAGTGTGGAACCGGCTTAGACAATGAGACCATTTATGCGGGTAGGTTTATGATTTTGCAAAAGCCACGACATAACTTTCTTTATTTTCGTTGATTTGGTGTGAGTTACAACATAGCTTCTGTTGACCTGGCCCGTTAGTTCTCGTCTAATAATAGCCCCACATATTATCCCTTTTAGAATGGCGAATTTATCAAAAACGAAATAATTGGCCCCTTCAACTTTACACATCAATATCCCATTTAGTTGAATTAATAGGAATTTCTCTTAAAGCAACATTTCTAATCTTAATCCTAACATTTTAAATTGAGAAAAATAATTTCAAAGCTTAGTACGAGATAAAAAAAACACTTAGATTCTGAATGAGGTTAAAAGAAAAGCGGTTTCAATGTAAGTAAAGCAGAAAGACAATTATTATGTCTTTTTTTTTCGGAACACCATCGTTTATTGTCCGACACCTCGATCTACATGCCTCCTGTTGTTTTTATCGTTGTGAACCAGGATGACGACGAAGCCATGTCTCCAATATCTTCATCTCAAGGACGCAGGTTCTCTCTAGCTGATGTAATCCCAGATTGGCCAACACTTCAATCAGTGGCCACCATAAAATCGAAGGTCTGAAGTAATTTGCTACGTATGAATGTATCTTCAATTATATTCTATTTTACTAGTTTTTTTTATACATCTTTCTCATTGATTCTTCTCCTTTATGTTAATTCTATATTCTCATACATAAAACCACTTACATTTTTATATTCGTTCAACTAATAATGGATGTGCTTTTAAAAATTATTTATTAGCTTGTGGCCTTCAACATTTGCCCACAATGCACCTCATCCTAAGAACTAGTGTTTTCCATCTTCCTGGAGGCTCATCTTTTTGTCATCTATTGACTTACTTCTTTTTAAAGTAACATTTTCAAGTTTAGGGACATCCCTTAATTTTATTCTCCTAAATCATCACCTCTCCTTGAAATTGGTCCTAAAGAATTTGATTCTAATTTTCCTTGAGCTAACTCTTAAATATTTTATAAACTACATAGTGGCGTGTCAAAGCATGTTGCCTTGGTAAACAAAGCTTGTTTAAATTGTACCTCTGAACTGTTTTCTGTCAACGGTGAAGTATTTAGAGCAGAGCCTATGCATGATTGATCAATGGGATTGAACATATCAAAGGTACAGTTTCAGCAAAATGTGTTATCCTGTGGCAATATCACATGCCATGCCACTGACATGGAGCATTGTTGTGTCTTACACGCCATCAGAATAGTTTGTGAAGTTAATCATAGCAATTAATTTATTCGGGGAGAGTTTGTTCACCTTTGGACTGTTCGCAAAGGAAAAATTTGACTAAAAACCTAGAGATATTTGTGGGTGGTTTTTAGTAATTACACTAAATGTATTAGATATTTTAATTGAAACAAAATATGATAAGTCATGTAACTAAACTGAAAGGATAAAATAAAGGAATATATTTTTTATAATTATACATACATTTAAATTATTGATGGAATATTTAAATTAAATATAATTATAAAATATAATTTAGAGAAGTATCTTTGTTTTTAATTAAAATCATTTGTGTAAAATAAAGGTATATTAGTTCACTTCTGAATGTGTAAGAAACAAATATGCCATTTAATATTAAAAATGAGTCTATAAATGATTTTTTAATTGAAACTTTCTTAAAAAATACTAACATTTTAAATTAAAAGTACAATATAAAATATTTAAAGTCTAAAAATATATAATACATTTTTAATTTAACATATTTACAAACAGAATTATATTGCATTCTAGAAATGAAGAATATTGTATTTGTATATTTACATACATATGATATTAAACATATTATTGTAAGAAATGTGTGTATATATTAGGGCTGCTAATCGATTAAAATTCCTGCGATATTAACAAACACATATAAATTGATTAACTAATCATTATAGATAATTTAAAGATATAAAATAAAATTGTTGATTCTATTTATTTGATAGAGTATCCTACTTATAATTTATGTATTACTAAAAACTTGGGGCAATATAAAAAGTTATGCCTTCATTAAATTATCATTAGTTGGTAGTATAGGTAATTATTTAAATCATATTCGGGCCATCAACCCATCCATTATCCTATCATAAGCAGTTTTTTTACAACGGTAAAGCCCAGTGTAACAGAGTTTGGGTCTATTAGGCAATTTGTTTTACCAACATCGCACTCGAGTCAGCTGCCATTATTATAATTATTTGGCCAGTTAAATTATTCTACAATTACACTAACCTTAGGTATTCTTGTAGTTCTTCTCCAAATGTTTAAATAAGTAGTATATTCTTAATAATCGGGTTTGGGGCTGGGGAGTAAATGTATCCTCAGAGCAGAGAACTAGGATTTTTTATCAAGTGTGGTTCTAATCAGTTTACTGATTGGACAGATTAAAAAGGGTCTGATAGGGGAATTGGAAAAACATATTTATGCTTTTAACCCCACACACTAATCGGCTAACAGCCCTTAATAGACCTAAGTATATATAAATACATTTTGGGAATAAACATTTTAATACAAATTCATAAGTGTATTTTACTAATAAAATAAATTAAATCATATTTTAAATACACACATAATTACTTTAGTTGAAATATAATTTGATGTGGTAATAAAAAATATGTAATTGAAACCTTTAAAATACAATTTACATTTCTAAAATATCGTATTATTTCTAAAATGTGAAAACAATCATTTTTGGACCAATAAAACAATATTCCATCATTATAAAGATATGCAATGTAAGCTTCATTTACCCTGGAAGGTAGCGGTCTTAATTTGATGAACTACACTATGGCCCTATCTTATGAGTTGTGCCATAGTTTAATAATACAAGGTAAGCTTGGTACTTTTCAGGATAATCGAATGTTACAATAACTCGTTTGACAGTTTAATTAAAGGGTGTGGATATGAAGGGATGAGTATTAAAATTGTAACAAGCTTTGAAATATGTCGAGTGATTGCTACTGTTTTTATGAGGCTCACCTGAGAATTCTTGATGATTTAATAAGGGTTTTAATAAATCTTTATCTAATAATATGTTAAATGATAATGTTATTATATTAGTATAAATTATTGTTAAATAAGAAGACATAAACATAATTCTATGTAGGGCTCTAAATATAATAGACAACCTATGAAGTAAATTTTACATCCACAAATTAATATAGAAATATTCATTTGGGGAACCTCTCAAACATATACTTATCTTTAATATTCTTTCCAACATAATCTTAATACACTTATTTTTGGATGTTGTTTAAAATATTTTACAATTATTAATAAATTTACTCGTAATTATTTTAAAAGTTACCATATTAAAACATATCTATTTCTTAAACAATGAGTTGTCTTTGATATGATACAATTAGTTTCTTTAACTCCATGAATTAAACAATTTGAGATTCGGTAGAAGTGGTGTTCATATTACATTTAAAAATATTAAAATAAGATCATTAACATTTTTAAAATTCTTTTCTATTCCTATAAAAATCAAATAAATTTTCATAATTGTTTACATAAATAAATTTATATATTATTTAATATATAGTTGTATTATGTCTTACATTTACCTAAGATTCCATACAATAATCATAATAGAAAAAAATGCACCAATCTTTCTCTTATACTATCAATCCACACCTTTTTAATTAAGCTAAGTAACAAAATTTAAAGAGAAACTGTGACCAACCAATGACTTATTTGCACAAAATGTCCTCAGGACGTATTTGAGATAAGAAGAAGGCCATCTCTTCAAGAACTAATTACCGATTGGCCCAAACTTCTCATGGTGGACAAAGAATTACTAAAGGTTCGCAAATAAATTCATTTTTCGCCTACTTCCATTAAATAAAATTTTAAATATATAAAGTATTGAATTAAAATGACCAAACATAAACCACACTAAAGTATTGATTAAATTTCAAAACCTAAATAACCCTGACTTACCTGGTTCCTTGTCTTTATTTACTTTCCCAAGTTGATTATGTACAAGAAGATCTGTATTGTACTGAATAGAATTTGTAATTTGAACAACATTCTCATGTGAATATTTTGGGGAGGGGGCGTGGGATGATGTTTAGTTGGAGCTAGAAGGGTAATTGGGGGAGGGAGGAGTGGATAAAGGTGAACAAATCTCTAAAACAACTAAAACTCATTATCTTATCAAGATTAAAATCAATTCTAATTTCAAAACATTGTTTTATTACTAGTTTTAATATGAATATGAATTTGAAAAATATTAGTTATTGTATCGGCTAATAATAAAAATACAGCTTATAGTTCTCCTCTGCATTTAGATTTTGTCTGCTTTGCTAAAATTACTTTATATCAAACATACATTTTATGTTTAAAATTAAATACTTTACTTGCAATGAGGTCCTATATTAAAATTGTTAATAAGTTTACCATGAAAAAATACAACTTTTGTCTTTTAAAACTACTGTTACAAAATACTTTTTTTTAATAGACTTTAGTGTCCAGTTATAGTAGTATCCTTAAATAATATGTATTTGGTATTTGAACCAATTAATTAAAATTAATATATCATTAGTACTACCTTAAATTTATATCATATTTTGATTAAATCGTCATAAGAAATTATTTTAGTCATAACTACTTAACAATAAATATTATACAACATAATACATTATTATCATAACTAACTCAAAATAGGATTTGTGATACAGTCTAATATATATTAATATAAATAATTAAATTTTATAATGTTTATTTGTCATATTAAACTCATATAGGCAAATATTATTTCATATAATTATTACTCATAGTGTGAAATGTATTATATTATAATAGTAAATCATTTTATTCTAAAATTTAATTGTCATCATATTAATATTATCACATTAATATTATAACATTTTTAAAATTTTATATTATATATACTTTCCACTAACAACTAATATTTGATGGAAATGTTTGCATCTTTAGCTTTCCTTATTTAACTATCATATTCAATTTGACCATATTGTTAACAATGCACTCGGTAGAGTCTTGAACGTCTTAATTTAAAATCGATACATAATTTTTAAAATTCTTTTTATACTCTCAGATTATTAAATGTATGTTTTCCTTGACTCCTTGATCTAGGAGGTTAAAAATCTTCTCAACAATGGGCGGATGTATCAAATTCAGACTTATTGAGGTATTTATACACACTGCAGCACAAATATTTGGCATAATAGGAAACAGGCAGTCTGAGCACTTTACTTATACAGATTTTGATCAAATTGAAACCCTCTTCAGGTATTGTTCCCTAAAAGATTTAATAGCTGCTGCCACTGTTAAAAATATTTAATGACAAATGAAACATATAGCCACTTGTAAAACGTACCAGCTACCAATATGGACAAAACCAAACCAAAATTCTGAGATCTTTCTGATAGTGAGTTTTTAAAGAAATGTCTCCACGGACGAACACAAAATCGTAATAATTTTGTGAACAATTCCATCTGTACACTTATTAGCCAAAATGTATTTTTGAGAATTAAAGTTATATATTTTAGTGAATATGATGATAAGGAGGCATGTTTCAATGACAGATAGATATCAAAGTTTAAGGCTTTGAAAAGATTAGTCTTGTATGTTGAGAATAGTAAAATGTAACTATCATTGAAAATTCATCATTGATCCAGAAAGAGCAGTATTAAAGTATAAGAGAAAGACAAGCCTTCAAAGATGATCACTGATGACATTATAATAAGAGCTTGAAGAAGTACTAGATAGTCCTCTGTATAGAGTTAAGCACTGTACATAAGTAATTTTATGATGTAACTTTCTCCAAAAACAATGCACATTATTTTAAATAGTATACTGTTCAACGCTATACTATACTATACTATATTTTGAGACATTTAAATGACATCTTATTTATCCGATTGAAGTGAAATTTGTATCAACTATTTTTATTAAATAAATTTAATCTTTAAATGCTGATTAAAAAAATATACCAAAGTCCAAATTTAAAGTACAGTAATTTTACTAACTATGAATTAAACTCTAACCAAAAACATAATTAAATTAATGTATAAAATCAAGTTTTCTCAAAACTATAATATATTTCTTAAACTTCTATTCTAAAGTGTACAAATATATATAGTTATGTTTGGTAAAAAATCTATTTAAGCTTTCAAATATTTTGAGATAGATGAGCCCTAAAATCAAGGACTCAACCAGAATAAATAATAAATAACCGGTCACACTACTCAGATATTTAATCGGAAATAAACTATTGAATTCCAAAAACGAGAGAAAATCATGTAAAATTATGTTTTTCAGATTAGGTGATCTATAAATTTGATTGTGTTTAAACAACATTTCTAAATAAATCGTAAAATATTTCAAGATAAATAATATATAAATAAAGTCATGTGTCAACCTAAAATTGTGGACACGTGGCTATAATTATTCTCTTCTATATACAAGATAAATTATAAACAAATGATAAAATATATTATAAACAAATGCTAAAATATATTAAATTAACATAACATGCCCTAAAGTATTGTTAATCTTCTC
The DNA here is from genome assembly GCA_902141375.1 of Timema poppense. NCBI lineage: Eukaryota > Metazoa > Arthropoda > Insecta > Phasmatodea > Timematidae > Timema > Timema poppense. Next base: position 61,358 of record CABFOV010000217.1, read on the forward strand.
ACTCCAACATAATTTGTTGACAACATACAGGAGAAAATACCCCCTGGACTATTTACTTTATATGCCAATGACTTGTGTGTAATGTGATTCTTAAAAAAATATACACCCCTAAAAAACCTAAGTGGTTACATAAAACAACTAACTGTTTCAGCACTAAAGTAAATTAAAACTTAATTGGTTTATATATATGCACAGTACATAAACTAAATGTAAACATATCTTTAAAATAATAGCATCCTTTACAATATCAATCAAATGTATTATGGTCTTATATATTTCCTCTACAATCTTTTCATTTTTGCACTCTATTAAACTTAATTTCAACTGCATACATCTCACTAACCACTTAATGTAAACCAATCATTCATTCATTGCAGATTTTTATATATCAATATTGACTTTATAGTTAGAAGTAAAGACTTATTTTAATACTCATAGAAGGATGTTTACTGATCTAGTCAAATTTGTCTCAAACCAAAGGCAAATAAATAGATTCTAATTTAGATAATATATTTGATGATTCGGCATGCTTTGCATTGTAATATTTATCTAACTTCTACTTTATGGTGGCTCAAGTTTTCAATCTCTGTAAAATATTAAGTTAAATACTTTAAAATTCCTTAAAAATAATTTAGGATACACCTGTGTGTCAAATAAATAATAGGTTTCATGATTCTTAATTTTTGGTTTCACTTCAATTCTTTAGCCAAATTTTGAAGATAAGCTCACTCACAAATATATTTAAAACAAAAATCAATAATGTCATATTAAATTTTAACAAAGGAAGTGTATCTGCTTATTCAATTTTCAAGTGAATCAATATTATTGTACATGGTACCTCTAAATGTACTTAATATTCTTTAAAATAAAGGGTGACAATAAATTTATACTATTTTGAAAGTGTTAGAACTTAGTAAGTTACTTGATGATAAAATGTTTATTTCGAATATATATAACATAGCTCCAAGACATCAAAACATTTTGTATCATTATCTATTTATTTATTTTTCATAAAATATTAAGAAAACTCAGTTCCACCCATAAACTTTAAATTGAGACTCAAATTTTGGGAAGTTGTTATTTATTTCTTAAAAAGTTACAGCAGATTTTCATTGACATGCCCTACAAAATAAAGCTATACCGTGTTTTTTTATTAAATATCATACAGTATTAACTAAAGTATTATAGGTGTGTTTGGTTTCTTTGTCAATTACAATATCTTTAATACAAGCAGGGGATATCTATGATTATAGGCTCTTTGACCACTCAACAAATAAAATGGTAAATATATATTACGTTTGAAAGTTTCTTAATTCTTAATTATACATATAGCCTGTACAATTGTTGGAGTTTATTTCATCCCACATTTTGGATGAATGTACAGATTAATTGAATAAATTATCTGTAATATTGTGAAATTTATTAAATATAAAATACAACTATAAATATGCTGATTGAACATCAGGGTAGACCACTTCTAATAAATCTGATAGTAACTTACTTTTAATTGAATTAATTATTTTGCCAAATAAGTTAAAGCTTTTAGATTGAGGTTAAATTAAATAAATATTTAATATTGATAGAAATTTTACTTCCAAATTTATAGCAGACAATCTTAAGTATATTGTGTTCTTGCAAGCCTTCCGTTTTATTTAGAACTACGTAACACTCGATTGAAATTAAACTATTTATTATATTATATATTTTTTAAATTACTATTTATTCTCTTTTACTTCACGATATCATTAGAATTCCTAGGTAAAGGGATTATTAAGAATATTAACATGTTGAACAGAATGCTCTTAAAATATGTATTCCTGAGTATATTTTTCAAATGAAAATATATAACATGATACATTATTTTAAATAGTCAAGCATCAAGGCTGAGCTCATACATGACAGACTTTTAGTAAATATCACTGCAGTTGCCCATAATAATTAATGATGAATATTAAATTAATCATTCCAATTTCCTTTAAAATGATTTTTTTTCAAATTTGAGCGTTACAACTTTTTTTGATAAATTAATCAAATTATATTTGTTTCTTTGGAAATTAATTTTAATGAGTGAAATATCCATTGCTCATAGACATAATTAGGTACCAAGCAATTTAAGCATATATTTTATTCTAAAAAGTACCGGTCCCATTAAAATTGGCCATGCCATTGAACCTTATATTTTCTTGCACTACAGCCACCCACCAAGGCTATCCAGATGGTTAAACTCTTATAAAACAGCGATAAGGAATGTGGGATTTAAAACAAATTATAAGAGTATTTGTGTGGAGGGATATTAGGAAACTATTTGGGTAGAACCACCTCATTAAACTGGGACAACATTTTTAACCCCAACCTTCCTATTACTGCCAAACCAGACAAGATGAGACGGACATATTTGTCAATGTGTTCATTGACTCTGGATATATTGATAGTTCCTTTATGAGTATATATTAAAACTTACATATATTCTAAACATTAACTAAATACTATTATATATAAATTGAATATATGACCATCTAACAAATCAACTTTTGTATTTATAAATCTCTTAGATTTGCTATAGCAGTTTTTATTTATATTTTACGCCAAGTAAGCTACTTCTGTTACCCTATTTCTCCAAGGAACTAAATTGAGTAAAATCTCACTTACCTGAGAATGGCTGAAGATTAAAATGAGTAAGAGGTTTCTAGCCTTGATTGTTCAAAACATCATTACTTACAGGCCTCATTATATCACATCTCGAACACTAAAAATAAATCAATTCAAGACTTATTTCTCATATTTCATCTATTTATAGTGTTTATAAATGGTATAAAATTATAGGGTAGTATTGACTCAACATCATATTTATTATGAAAACAAATTATATTTTATTTGTTTTGAACAAATTATATAGTCATGTTCAGATGACACCTGATTGTCTTGATTGATAACGTTAAATTTAATCCTAGGGAATTTCCAAAATTAATAACTATATAATGAATTATTGTCTTTCTGTGAAGATGGAGAGTGACTGAATTTACACTATTTTAAAGGTTAAATAAACCGTTAATTCAATTTGAATTAACAATTCCTAAACGATCGGAAAACTACGCGCGCGTGGCTGACCAGAATGAATGTTGATAGAAGTTATTATTTGTGTTTTAGAGTAGTGAAAAACTACCATCGCGGAAGCTTTCCTTGGCTGAAATAATTCCCGATTGGCCTGTGCTCCACCACTTTACGAAGAAGGAGGTTGGGCTGTTTCATCTAATTAATATATCTTGTCACTCTATTTCTTTATCTTTTTTCTCTCTCAGCTATTTTTACTATGTTTATGGCTATCATTATAGTGCGAAATGACTGTTGCCTGCTGCAACTTGGAACTGAATGTCTGCTGGTCATCGATGTTGTCCTGTAGTAATACTTGTCCTTTATCTATGCTTCACCATGACTGACTTCAATGTTTATATTGTAGGGTGGACAAGAGAGTCGTTGGAAAATTAGCAGGGAGATTGTTTAATTGACTCAAATCATAGTACCAATAAATTAACATTTTTTCATGGTTAGTAGAGTAATATATTAAATTAGTAAATTGTTGCTATCACAATAAACTTAACAATATAACTTAACCTTGTGTACACTTAGTTTACACTGAAAGATTGAAAGCTTACCTCAATATTGTTTCCACTATACTGCAGCTTAAATGGTAAAGCCATAGTGGAGTCAGTAAAGTTATAATTTAACAGTTGCAAGAGCTGTAACAAACGATCTCTTGTCTACATCTATGTAACACACACTACCTCTTAAATGCATAAACAAAAACCTTAAATAATTGTTTACAGATGACAAATACAATTTATATTTGGACATATTGAATATATTAATCGCTTTTTTTGTGGAATGAAAATACATGTATTAATTATCTGTTCTTTAGTTTTACAAAAGCTATATTTGATTTGTGACTATTTATTCCTACACTTGTTATTAATAAAATTGTATCAAACCCTAGGAAATTGGGAAAGAAAATGTTTGTAATAACATTTGCTACTGGATTTAAAACTATTTTAATTTGCTATTCAACTTTTAGTTTTAATAGAATTGTGACTCATATTTAGGATGCCAGGTAACTTATTTTTGTTGAAATTATTTGATAAAATAAAATGCTTCTTAATGCAAAATCTAGAATACGACAAATTTTTTGGAGGAAGGTATTATTTGGAATATAGGCGATGAATTAAATTAATTTATCATTCTAATCATGATAATATTTTATTCCTTTTTTTGAATCAAAATTAATTAATTTTATATAATTGGAAAAACAATCATAATATTATTGTGAAATACTAGGGCCACTTAATAAGTTTATTCTTATTATATTTTTTATTGGTTAAAATGTTCGAAGACACGTCAATTGGTGTAAGAATAGTCGCGCACATTGTTTGCATTCTTATTTTTACAGCTCTTCACATTTTGAAACAAGGGTTTGTATCAATCGCCAATAACATTCATATGGTATATGTCGTAGACCTTTTTCCATACCCAATAACCTGTGTATCATTCAAAAGCATTTTTCCATGAATGGCTTTCTTCAGTAAAACAAATAATTTTTTTTTATCAAATTCCACACTGTATGGTGATGCAGCAACACGGTCCAGCGTAGTTTTGTGATGACTTATTTTGTTCACAAACTGGTATGTGGTCTTGCATTTTCATGCATGAGAAGGATATTTTACATATATCACTCTGATCAAACTAGCTTCATGCTCATGCGATGTATTATTAGGGTAGAGAATTATATCTTGGAACTTACTTTTGTTTCATTCTCCTAATTTTGACCATAATTTCACCTTTCATGAGCCAATAAACTATTGACATCTTTTTTTTCTTGCTGTGTGAATTTGTCTTGAACTTATTCTAGCGTGGCGTAGTTGTATAATGCCTCTCCATAGATGGCAGTTTTGTTTCTAACTTAAGGTAGAGAAGTTATGGCCAATGCCCAGTCATTACAACTCTTGAAAGGATGTCATCCCAGCCATCTCATGCCATGATAGAAATTAATCGGGAATGTCCTTCCTCTTGACCTTTAGCTCTGTTGTAAATTGTATCTTAACAAGTTGTAAACATATTTTTTAATATCACATTTGGGGAATTGTGCTGTTCACATTTCATTTACTGAATCTGTTCTTCAGTAAACATTATTCATTAATGACATGTTCTTTCGGATTACTTGCATCGGTGTATTAAACACTTTGAATGTACAGGTCGAGGTTGGATGGCAGCAGATGGCTCATCATCAACATAGAAATAATATATATAAGCTATTTATAAATTATTTAGCACTGCGCTTGGGTTATACGCCTCCATCCATATTCAAATTTCGCTTTATCTTATTATCTCACATGTGTCACTCAGCATCTAACTAAACTTATTTCAACAGAGTGGTCTTTGTAAATAAGATTCAGACGTTTAGGGATACCACCTACTGTTTATCCGTAATCCATTAGGTTTTCAATGACAATACTCTGTTTCTGACATGCTTTGATATAAGACACCATTTTAAACATTTACTCTACCCATGACATCTGGCGGAGCAATAAAAGCAGTACACCTCAAATTTGAAGTGTTTTATATTATTTTTGGCCAATAGATAAAATATGGAGCAATTCTTTTTTAAATTCTTTTTGTCAATAAATATAGTAGTTCCGTAGAACATATCTTAAAACAAAGTTACATTCTCCTCTGGCTCCATTTTCAAAAAGTGTAGCAAAAAAAATGTGTGAGAGTATTGTATAGTACATAATTCCAAACTATTCACCATTTACTTACCTGAATATCTAGTAATGAAACATTTGCTAAGTTAGTTTAACTATTATTGTGATAGCTACAAAGAATTTTGATTTTTAATACTAACATTATGTTTTCAAGTCACATTTGCATATTTTATATTACAAATATTTATTAACCTACCAAAGCTTTCTATAATATTATTGAAATATTGAATAATTATACTAGTTTATTTTAACATTAATAATTACTATCTCTAAATTTAATTTATAAATGTGCTTTACATTCATTGCATTATTCTTATGTAAATGTAAATATCTTGTAAATAAATAAATATGTTTATATATAATAGAATTAAAATAGTTTTTTGAATAGAAAATGCTTTTGGCAAAATAATACTTTTCAAAATGAATGTTTAAATAATTTATCTAATAATTAATGCACTATTCCTCTGTATATATTCGTAATTTGTAAATATTGTAGGTTATGTATAAAGTGACTAACATTCAATTAAATATTTTCTCAACGTTAAAAGTTGGTTATTCAAATAAGTAATTGTATTATTATTTTATATTAGAGGATTAATGAATGTATTTATCTGAATAGCTTGTTCTGGCATGGTAAATGGTATGTTATATTTTATCACATTATCAGTGTATCTTAACAGTCTTGTTTCATTTTGGCAAATAGTGGGAAATAATGAAAATAAATGTACTTAACAATTCTATAAAAGATTGATGCCATATTTATTTGAAAATTTAAAATATACATAATACTTAGGTTATTGAAAAAATCTTAACAGATAGTTTGAGCTTCTGCAAATTTCTAAAAGAGAAAGAGAGCAATCATTACAAATATTTTCTCGAATTTATATTAAAATAACCATCACTAAACTTACAGTCAATGAAAATTAATTTTATTTTGCCACTTATATTTATATTTTTCCAGTTATACACAAAACTGAGGTATATAATAATGATTTTTTTTTTGTGTGTGTTGGAAATGTTAGAATCCCTTATTTTTTTTTATTTTTTTTAGCGCCGCGTCTTACTACCCGTTCGGGTTATACGCTTTAAGTACTAATTACTCTAATGGATTAGAAATTAGGAAGGTTGAATTAGAGGAAGTGAACCCGCATTTGCGTGGAGGGAGAGTGGAAAACAAAAAAAAAAAAAAACAGTTCACCCGACCAAGATTCGAACCTTGATCTCCCCGCCCTCAGCAGTCGAGCTCAACATGACTAGCGTGTTAGCCAACTACACCACCGAGGCGGGTTAGAATCCCTTATTAACTTTAAAAATGTAACTGCCAACTCATTTTACTTATTGCTATCATTTAGGCCCCAGTGAGGACCAAACTGCTAAATTTAATTACTTTTCATTTATTTGAGGTATTAAGCGTTCACTTTCTGAATCAACTGATTATCTGAACATACGACATATAAACTAACTAAAATCTGGAACAGACACAACATCCAGTTCCAAGCCATTAATTCATCACTGTGAAAGGGGAAATACACATTTAAACAATGATAAAGTTTTTAACCATGCTAGGAATGAAACCCAGAACCATTAGTTCAGTAGACGGGCACGCTTCCCACTGAGCCAAGGAGTCGGATAAAAAAGTTAAAATATTAATATTTAATATTTACTGATCCATTTAAGCATAACATAATTGAATGAAATAATTGAAATTATGATTAATGATTCATGGGAGTATTTAAATTAAACACAAAGTTCTGATAGTGTAAGTAATGGAGACGTTTTTTTTAATTTAAATTACAAGAAAATTAAAATGGATATAAAAAATGACTTAATATCAATTTTTAATATATTTCTATCATAAACAAAATATAATTTCTCAATTTAATTCATCTTGAATAGGTAAACATAATTTGGGATAGTTTAGATCTCTTGACTTAAGGTCAATTTGGGATATACTGGTTAAAGTAGGCAGGTTACAAATTAGTTTAAAAATTTTGACCTATAATGCTTAAACATAATATATATAAACTAATTTCATTTACAACACGATTGTCTGTTTGTGAAAATCTCTATCTTTGTTTATCAGTGAGTCATGTTACTACCAGAACGTAAATAGTAACAAACATTGTCCTTATTTGTTTGCTTCAATTTTACTGCAAGAATATAAAATCCTTACACAAAGAATATGTTTGAAATTAGTTAAAACAATTTTTTAAAGAAATTTCACACTTTGGACCCAACTTTAAATTAATTAATTAAGTTAGATAATAATTATTTAAAATTTGCCATGTTTTAAACTTTTGACCTAACCCGGACATGAGTTTTTAAAATGATATTCTAGATTTACGTTACTATTTTTACAGTTATGTCACATACTTGTACGATTCCTTTTACAAATATAGATCATTATAACCTCTCTTAGACCCAAAGACCAACATCTAAAGTGTATCCAAATTTCACAAAAATAACATAATTAGTTTTACTGATTTCACTATTATTTGTTTTGCTAATTTTGACGTCCCTGGAGTGGCCTTAGCCTTAAGATAATGATTATTTTATACCTATTTGAATTTTAAAAAATAATATAAACTTAGGTAATGCCCCAAATAAATAATCTAACTTTTACATGGTATTTATTGTTATGAAAGGCATATAAATGCTATATCTTAGCTAGAGTCATTGGCAACTATTTATTTCAATGGTCTCCAACAATAATTGGCACACATAAGATAATATAGTTTCTTTTTCTAATTAGTCTAGGTTAGAATGTCAGTCGACTTTCTTTAGTGTGTGTGTTTGTGTGTGTGAGTGGAAGTTGAAGAAAGAATACACTTAAATAAACTGTATTTTAATATGTAACTATTTACATAAAGAGTAGTATGTTTTCAATTATTCACTTAATTACATTTATTGTGTATGAATACTTAAAGACTATGAATTTAAAATTATCTTATAATAACAAAACTGGACCTGATCATACTCTCATTAATTTGTCAACACGTAATAGTAGCCTTCACAGATGTGAATTCAGTTATACTATTAAAGTATAGCTAATGAAACTAGAATTTAATATAAATGTACCCAAAGTTGTGTAAAGGAATAGATGGATTGGATCTAGGAAATGTCACCATCTGTATACCCAGCCCGGATTTTGGCTCAGACCTTAAAACTAAACCAAACTAGATCTACGTTTAGTCCATGTGCCAAATTATTATTTCTCTCACATAGTATATATAAGTAGACCTCAAAACAATACAAAAGTCCAAGTTAACATATGTCTTATGTTCAATATTTCCCGAGATAAGGCTTTCCAAAATTCTGTTGGAATTGCTTGTAACACTTCTTAATAAACCTCTGTTGTACCTATTGTAAGTGACGTAGTACCACTGCTGATACAAAGGCAGGTCAGTGGCTACACGAAGAGGAGTGTGTCAAGCATGGCTATTAAACTTTCAGAAGAATCTTTGAAGGTATTATCTCGGGAATCATCGAACATGGGAAATATGTTCATATGGACTCTTTGTGTGGCTTTGCGATCTACTACCCATAGTCCAAATACTTCCCATATAAATCAATACACCCTTTATATGTATTTTATACACACACACACACATTTTCCTTTTTTTTTGTAGATACATTGTTATTTGACTAAACAGTGTGATTGCTGTCTCCTCTTAATTATATTCTTCTCAAATGTGTATATGATTATCATTTTTCATTATTTGTACTGAAATGAAGTAAGAGGTTGGCATGGCTTCACTTATCTTCTCATTTTTATAAAATGATCATCAAGATCAGAGGAAAAGTGGTAAAAGTGGTATTTTAAAGTATTTGTGTAACAACTTATCCACACTATTTAGAGTATTTTCTCATAAAAGTGCCAGAGATAACTTTAATTCATAACCTAGCGATTATTAAAACGTACATGATTATAATTACATTAAAATAGAACCACCTTTATCACTTATACCTTGATTAGTCCCATTGAGTCAAATGTGGTATCTAAATATATATTTTATACATATTTTCTATATTTATTGTCTTAATTTTTTCTATCATGCCAGTATCTATTTACTGTGCCTAGGCAGAAACTAGGCATTTTCAAAGTTATAATAATACATATTTGTATTTTTAAACTGACATGGACTTAATAATTACTTAGGCTATCTAAAAATGTATAGAGCAGTATTACTATAAAATTGTACACTATTTTTTCATAATTACTATATATTTTTAAAATTCGACTAAGCTAGACTTTGGTAAAAAAGCAATCTTCGATTTTCTCAAAGGTTTTAACAGCAATTATATTGATGTACATTGTCACCACATCTTACTAACCATTCTGGTTCTATACATATGAACTAATTATTCTAATGTGTTAAGGATGAACAAGGTTGAATGTAGAGGATGTGTACTGTTGTGGAGGGAGAGAGGAAAATTATTTTGTAAAAACCATCCCAAGTACACTTGACTGAGAATTTAATTCCCATCGCCCCATCATTGACAGTCTTGTCAATTGCTAGAATGATCCCTTAGATTAGGGGTAGGCAACTATTCTGATATTGTGGCTAAAACTCAACTCTATAGCTCTCATAGATTAGTTATATTCTATTTTTATGAACACTGTTTCTTGCTTGCTAAATAATTTACGGGCCAGATAAAATCAGTCGAAGGGATGCATGCAGTCCGCGGGATATAGGTTGCTGACAGATTCCTTAGACCATTTGACCAGCGATGTGGGCTAGTGCTCAATTTAAACAATACAAAGAAAAGCTATCACACCGAATACTTATAAATTGAGCACTGTAATAGGAGAATTTGTGTGAAGATAAGAAAGAAGAATAATTGAAAAAACACCATTTAAATGAATAATATAAACAGACACAGTATATTCACAGTAAACCATTAAATATGAAAATATAACATTTAATTATGTAAGATAGGGATTCTCTTAATTAAACTCTACAAATCACAACCTTTTTTTTGGACTAGAAATAAAATTCAGGAAATCTCGAGCTAGCTCCATGTATACAACACCAAAAGGACTTAAGCTTGTAAAAATCTCTTATTAAAAGTACTTTATAATAATGAGGGGCACATAAATACCCACATAATCAAGTGTGATAATACACGAAAATTCACTATAAAAATTATTACAAAGATATTTAAAAAATATATAATTGGCTATATAATTGGCTAAGTGTAATTTAATACAATTTTTATCGCTAAACTATAAATTTGATTTCATTTGATTTTTTTGGATTAGATTCGTTTGGATTCAAATTAATTTAGTGGCTTGGCCAAAAATAGCGAATCATTTAGTCTGGAACTATTTATATGCCTAATAAGTTTACAACCCAGTGACAAATTGGAAGATAGCCACCTTTAACATTGACCGTGGGATTTACAGTGATACAAGACGATCCAGGATACTTCATGGATAGATCCAAGTGACTATCATGCATGTTACAGAAAGCATAAATCAAGAATAGAAAACTAACCTCTAGAACTTAATTGCCACGAGTTCATCTCCTATAATTTTTCCGCGAAATTATATTTGATTCTAGAGTTAAGGCTGAGATTGAGTGTAGAAATAGTATATTTATAAACTTTATAATACATAGCTAATGGGATTTTCACTTGAACATAAATGGTCGAGTTGGAAAAAATTATCCTTGCAACAGGATTTAGTGTAAATACATAGCTCCCAAAAATCAGGGCATCAATAATCATTTGGAATATGTTTGGGAATTATAAGTGGAATAAATAAGGGTAATAATTAATATATTAGTTAAAAAATTGTAGTATTATCTGAAGGGATTTTTAACGTGGGAAGATGAAAACAATATAAAAAGTTATTGCCATATAATTTACAAATACAGTATAAAAACACAATTTTAAACACTGTATATATTATAATAAAATTTTTTAATCGTTTAACAAAGCCCTTTTATATGTCTTATATAATTAATTTAGTCTCACTCATTAGGTCTATAAATATGTTAGTAGACTTGAGGATTAATTTTAATACTAAATAATATAACTTATTTTTGTTAAATGATCACAATTTTATCACACTACCATTTTTGTTTTATACACAATGAATACAAATGTGGAAAATTTAAAAATATATGAAATATTGCAAAAGCTATGTCATTTAAAATTGATAGCTTATTGCAAGTTTTAGTACATTCATTATAAGTTTATTATTATTTATGTATTGATAATTAAAGTTGCATTTTCTGAAAAAGAAAATGTAAATTTACTTATACTATCAGTTTTAGTGTCACTAACTTATAATGCTATTTTAAAAGTAATATAATAAATAAATAATTTTATTACTGGTGTCTTGAACAATAAAAATTCGTGTTTAGAATCAAACCTACAATAGTTTTATGAATTATATAAATACTCTTTTAAACGAAGAAACATACTGACACAAAAATACCCCCAAATATATTTAATTATATACTGCAATGTGGGAATACATATTCAAAACATGAAATAAATATGGTCAAGTATTCTACTATGTAAGTGCTCCATCAATCAATATTCACACTGAGATAAGAAATATAAAATATTTAAGTTATTACTTAAAGATGAAATATTATTATTACTTTATTAATAATTCTTTTTTTTACTTTTACTCAACTCTTTTAGAAATTTCACATGGACATAATTGACAAAACATCACACAAAAATAAGTTTCTTCTAGCTTTACCATTTTAGACTTCTTTATTCTATCTATATTTCTAAATACAATAACATAATGAGCATTAGATCACAAGCAAATGTTTCTTCTTCCCATACTTTATTTAAATTTCTACCCATCAGACTTCACTAATATTAATATTTACAAAACAATTAAGGGCACCACATTACTAGACAAAATATTTTTTCCCTCCTTCCTTCTACTTTAGTAAATTCTATAATCATTTACAGAATACCATAAACATCAATACTTCAGCACACAATATTCATGTTTACTCATACCTTGGCTTTTATTTTATACATTTCACATATTATATCACTGTTTCACATTCCATTTTTAAATATTTACAGACACATACTGTACATATATACTTATGACTTGTTAACATTCCTAATGTCTTACCGTATTCTTTATTATGTTGTGTTTATTTATGTTTTGATTAATTAATTCCATGTACTAAAGTTGATGGCACTAATCATTGTATTGCCTCATTCCTTAATACAATTATTATGTTATAATATTATAATTATTATTTCAGATTGAAGAACCATACACACACAATTGAAGAATTTTAGATACGATGTATTTAAATATTGTCTCTACTTTGGGTGCCGTATTGAATAAATGCATTAATTCATTCTAAATAAATAATGTTTTTTTTTCTATTACCTAGAAACAAGAGTCTTTCTTGAAGCCTTTAGTAGACCAGTATGCAAAGGAAGGCAAAGATAAAAAAGTGGTGTTTGAGTGTATATTCTCCAAACCAAATTCAAAACCAAAATGGTTCCTACGAAAAGACGTAAGTGTAGGCTATTTAATTATTTGAACGTATTATATTTTTTATATATATTTCTGTAAGAGTTCTAAAAAGACTAAATAATTTTATTTTTCATCTAATTATTGGAATTTTAAAATTACTATTAAATTATTATGTTCATCATTGTACTTGTTTACTCACTTTGTATTTAATCTAATTTTTAACAACAAATAAGATAAACTAAATTATATATTAACTGAGTAAATATACTTCCATTTGAACATTAATGTTTTTTTAACATGTTTTTATTTTATTAGAGATTAGTTTAAAAATTAATATTTATCTTATAGTTTTTAATAGCAATGCTATGTTGTTAGGGTTGCCCCAGCACTCAGGGTTATTTTAAACTCTCTCTGTGATATGTTCTCACCACTTAGTAGAATACTCATTGGACAGGTATTGGTGTAACTACATTACCATCTGATGCATGCAGTATGTTAGATTGTTCAAATGGTGAGACACTGGGGAAGAACTTATTACAGACACAGTTTAAATGAGAACTGCTTACCCTGGCCACATTTAACGCCATGTCACACCACTAATTAATAGACCATCTTTATTATTTTTAAATAGATTTTGGTTCTTTAATTGGTACATTTTAGTTTATGACTATATCCATTCACAAACATTTTCAAAATGGTTAAATGTAAACAAAAATTGTTTTCAAACATATGTTAAAACCACTCCTGAACACATAAAGTGTGTCTGGAATATTTTACTATATTGTGTAAATGCACCTAGAAGTCGATTGTATACGAAAAAATCAATGAAACAACATTTTATCAATATCTGTATTAGTTCTATTTATTTTTATTGAGTAATGTAAATGGTGTTTGTATAAAATGTTTCATGGCTTGAGCCCACGATTGAGCTATCGACCAAGAGGCCACTGCTTTTAAAGGTGAAGGGCTAACTTTGAAAATAGACGGTGTAAATTTGTCTATATAATGAACCCTCCGGCCATTCATCTCGGTTTTATAAACTAGAAGCGCTAACTATTTATTTAAGTAACTCTTTATTTGTCCCAATGAGGCTGAGTTTGACCCCATTCCAAACCCACTGCTTCACATAAAAAATCTGGAAGCGCCAGGGATTGGACCCAGGAGGTCTGGATCCATAGCCAGGAACTCTGAACACTAGCCTACATGGGCTGTTATTTATATAAATATGTATTAAATTTAAAAACCATAATATGATAGTGTTTTATTTCAAGTCTTAAAACTAGATTAAAAATAGAATACCATTAGATTATAAAAATCCCTAACCATAAAACATATTCTTTCTTTCTAGGAATTATTTCCAGGGTCTAAGTACAAGTTCAAGAATGAAAACGATACATACACTCTCATAATTAGTAATCCAAAAGTAGAGGACACTGGAAAATACACAATCGAAATTGGTGGCATTAGTTCTGTTGGTTATCTCAATGTGGAAGGTACGTATTTGTCCATAATTACTAAAACAGCTTAAAACCATTTTTGTGCCTCATTAAATATTAATTTACTGTTCATAAATATAAAAGGTAGACCACTGCAAAAGATCTTTAGGTATTACTTAAGTAGTTGTGTTCAAAGGTCAATAAGAACAGTAATAAATACATTTAATATGTATACGTTATTTTATCTTATGAAAGCTAAAAATTAAATATTTACTTGATACATCAATAAACAAACAACAAAAACTAAGAGAGAGCATTATTTTGGTCAAAAATTAGAGAATATCTAGAGTAAGTGTACTCTCTGTTCTTCTAAAATACCTAATCAAAAAAATGAATTAATATAAGTTATCATACTAAGATTTGATAGCTATAATATTGTATCTTATTTCTAACAATATTTAGTTCAAATTTTTGTCATCAAATGTGATATTATAAAGAATAATATTTTGTGTAGTCATATGTTTTGACTTTTAAATTCATTTAAGTTCATCAATTTCTTCATTATATCTAATGAATTAAATGTAAACTACACAACTGCTATATTTTATGGCTAGGAAATTATTAGGACACCCTATTCATATAGGCCTTAGTAATTTTGACTATAAAACATATTGTTTGTTCAAATATATATATTTTTTCTATTAGTGGGTTTCTAATTCCCTATAATCTTCATTTAAATATTTAAAGGATAGGTTTATTTATAAAGTTTGACGTGAATTCTTTTAAATGCCTATTTTGATATCATGGATAAGAGGAATGGGGAACATGCCAATCCAAAACATCGATTTTGCCTGAAGTGACATATTAGGAGTGATATAGCTGTTTGCAAAATAATAAAGTTTTACCTAACATGTGGTGGAAATGATAAAATACAGCACCCCCAAAAATAAAATAGCTATTAAGATTTTCATAGTATTTGTTTACGTAACATACCAGTACAAACAAGTTAACACATATGTTTCAATTTGTGTTGTATCCATTAATCTGATTCCATTATGGAGTGTAGATAACTTGTACAGGATGGGGCAGAAAGTGTTGACAAATTTAATAACATTATATATTTATTTTTTAAACACTAAATGCTTCAACTTAAAATTAAAATAACCAAATATTGGCCATTTTCTATACATCATTCAATTATTTTTATTTGATTAAAACAGTGTCCTTAAGTAATATGCAATAGCTTTTTGTATGCACGTATCGAATCTTGACATGTTTTTGATAAATGTCGGTTGTTGAATTGCTTCAGCTTCCACTACACAAGAAAAAGTCTGGATTTGTTAAGGTTGGTGAACGTGGTGGCCAGGTGATTTTCCAAAATCTCGAAACTAAGTTCCTAGGAAATATTTTGGGAAGCACCTCTATTATGTTCGACCTTTCTGAGCCATGAACTGTAACGTAAGGGCATGAATGCTAACAACATGTAGTTCCAGCAAGATGGGGCAGTGTCTCACACAGCCTTAAATCAATGGAGGTGGTTTGCCAAATGTTTCCTGATCACCTTGTTTTATGATTCAAGGCATATCAAAGAGTCATGTTTATGTGACTCGCCCAATAACAATTCAGGAACTTAAAGATAGAATTGTGGTGGAAGTTGAAGCAATTCAAAAAGAGACATTGCGGAAAGTCATGTCAATATTCGAGAAACACATACAACAATGTATTGGATATAATGGCGGCTATCTTTTAAAACTTAAATAATTTAAGAGTATATAGAAAGTTGACATTTTTTTCATATTTCAAGCTTAATTTGAACCATTTAGTGGTTGATATTGTAAAGATATAGTATTATTAAATGTGTCAACACTTTCTGCCCCACCCATGCCTAGGGGTTGTCTTGGCGTGAACTGGAAGCGATTGATTGCTTAGAAATAAATGATATATAATAAGAAAAAAGGACAATAATCGGTAAAATGATAATTATCTCTCTTTTCTAGAATATAATAGTAGACCTTGAATGTACCTCAACACCATATGGTTTTCATCTGCCCTGGTCATCAGAGAGTCTAATTTCTTATTAGATTTATTTAAGTAGGTGATAATAATCCCAACCACTGGAGCTTGACAAAGTGCTGTTCTTTAAATTTCACTTTTCTCATCTTATACAATTCGTCCACCCTAGTAGTCTTACCCTGTCTGATAACACTATGACCCTAACTTATAAACTATATCATAATGGAATGGTAAGCTTGCTTCCTTACAGGGTAATTGAAGGGTACCTATATACTTTCTTTATAGACCATCGGTATTCTGAGTTGGCTGGTACTCACTCTGCTAAAATTTTCACAAAAAGTCTTCCTTTATTAATTAATTCCACTGTAAAGCTACATTTTTATTATGCTCTGTTGTCATTGCTAGATGTATTTTTAGTCACATTTGTATGTTTATTCAATCCATTTTTTCAGTTTATAAATTATGCTTGCATATTCAAAGTTCGTTTGCTACAAAGCTATTTTTTGATATGAAAATAACTTGGTGACTTTTTACAAATCTTCTCTTAATCTGGCCTTATGATAGGAAGGTATGGTTGTGTTTGGTTTATGAGTCTGTAATATCCATCCGTATTTCCATTCCAAAATACACAGCTATGAAGCTGACCATTTATCTCAGTTTATTGAGTGTCAAACATAATTAGAAGTGGCCAGTAGAAAGCCCTAGAGTCAGATGGGAGATATATAGGGTGTAATTAGGTGTACAGAACTAGCGTAATATATGTATTGAGAGTAATGAGATGGAATGGATAGAACTATCTCAATATAGGATTAGGGGACAAATATACTGTTAACTTAAGACATTCACAGTGAGACCAGTAAGATCGGTTGCTCTTTCATAAGATCGCTTCAACTTCTCTGACATCAACTTCTCCCTAACACTTTACAAGTTATTTACACTCGATGTTAAGATCTGAGTCCTGACCAACAGTAAACTTGTTATTTTCCCTATTTTATTTTATCTAAATAGTTAAACCAGAAGAATTTAGATAAAATGTTTTGATTAAATTCAAACCATTCAAGAAACATTTTAGTCTAGTCCTACCAGTTCATACTATAAGGTTTTGTAAAATATATTTGATTTTCTTTCATTATATTGCTATTTCTCTTACTTTTCACACATATAAATATTTCAGTAATCATATAGTTGCCTAGTATACTACTGAATAGTTTTCAAAATTAAGTATTTTAAACTCTTTGTTTAATTAGATAGCTGCTATTTTGGAATCAATTAATGAAAGTGGGGGAGTATATTTTTAATATTATTGTGACTGATTTATTTCATTAGAGAATTTTATTTTGTATATGAGATAATTTCAAAATGGAGTAAATGTATTTTCTTTCAAAATTTAAATACATAATTCTAAATGTCCATAATGATAAATTCTTGTATTAAATATTTAGCTAAGGATATTAAGATATTCTATTTTTTCAACAATCATATAATTATAGCATGAATGTGTTCAGAAAGAATCTTATCTCTTCTTGAGAAAAAGTTTTCAAAATAAATATAAAATATCTTAATGTAATTATTAATGGTTAAATGGTCATCTTGTGTAAGTCTGGTCCTGGTTTTCTACTTCTCGCAATTCGAATGGCCTAAAATGGTGACAAAGAGGACAATCTCAATATTAACTTTAAAATTATTTTTAAGAGGACTATTACATACAAATCTCCATTGAAATTTATTATTTAGTTTAAGACCAGCACATTAAACACACATAGGCAATATCCAAAAAATAAATATTTTAATTCAAAAAATTTATAATTGATACTTAATAATTTTCTAAAATAAGAATTATTTTTCGGCTGTTTTTTTTTTTTT